>JAYEVE010000441.1:0-378036 GCA_036346375.1 Guadua angustifolia | reverse complement strand
TGTAGTACACTGTTGAGTTAGGGTTATCTACTATAGGAGGTGCAATTTAAGTTCGACATCAATCACACGTCACTCCATCTCATATGGGTAAGAAGGCAAGTATATAGTAGAACGGTAATCGGGTTAGTTGCCCTTATTGTTTTATGTTTATAATTTACTTACTAAGTTGATTTACATAATTACTCTTACTACCTATAGTGCCTTTATGGTGATGAACTAAATAATAAAAATGAGATATGTTAAATGTTAACAAGCCATTGCATTTCCATAATGTGCATTCATGAGAGATAAATGTAGCCTATGTGAGCCTATATGACCTACTTTATGTGGGCATGAAAGGCCTATTTTGGTAGGCACCCCACAGCATGGAGGGATTGAGAGGGTGTGATATCGAGAAGTGTTCACCCAGTTATACCAGCATAAGCTATATGATATGCATATGATGATAATGTAGCGTTCTACGCACAAAAGTTGTTAATCTCAGGAGAAAAAATGAATGCGATAACATTATATGCACTTAGAGCGCTGTAGTGTTGATGTAACTCATAGGCATATGGTGGCTGGATTTCCCGAGAGCAAATGGAACAGAATGTTCATTACCAAAAGAGTGGCAACCCCCTCCTCTCCCCCCCTCTCTGCGCGACGGGAGTGACAACCTTTTCAACTTCTTGTATCAGCAAACGCAAGATTTGACATTGAATTTGTCTCAAAAGTTTTTACTAAGCCTTTAAATTTGTATGACTGTCCTAAACTGAGTGCAGAGCTGCAGATCCAAACATGATACTGTCCAAGAAGTTTGAAGTACCCAGATGTCGTAGTGCACATGCCTTCTTAGCCCCTGTACCCTGTAGTTTCATACAGCATGCTACCCGTGAACTTGCTCGATTTGTTATTCAGGACCTTGAATCTTTACTAGCCTTTAAACATCATCTACCTCTGTAAAGAAGTTGGAACTTACTACGTAAATGCATTCCTTCCTGAAGATTACCATAGAACAGTCAAGCAGCTGGTTGCTTAGTTATCCAGGACCTATCTTAAATGAGCTGAAGAAAGATGAAAAAATATTTGAGAAACTAGGAGACTGTCTCTGCAAATTTAAGAGCATACCAATTCAGACAGCAAAGATATTTTTCTCGTCATAGTAATCAAAGGAGGCCATTATATGCACGCACAAATGATTGGCATTTGGTAATCACATCGCCATAATACCTAAATTCAGAAGTACCAATAGCTCATTAATTAAAAACAATCAAGGTCATGAGTATATCAAGACGTGCAAAGAAAGGGGATGAAAGAAAGACACATTCATCTGACTAATTTGCGCAATCAAACAAACAAGGTCAGCCCCCTGAGTAACTGAACGCAATTAAACAGCAGAGTGAAGGCAACGAATGCATTCGTAGGGCTAGAGTCTACAAAGCCCCTCTCCTTGTAGAAACTACTGTAGTGATCTCAGTGAAAGCACTAGTCTTCCGCCGAGACTACTAGACCTTGCACACAATATGTCGCGTCAAACCTACACAAAAACGGAAAGAATCTTCTTAACTGTACTGTAGCGCACAGCTGAACATTGGGACAGTCAATTCGTTCAAGCGTTCTGATTCCTGGTAAAACGAGTCTTGTAGCTGCTGCCGACCAAAACTTGATTGATATAATACCTAGACAACATGACTTGCAGACCATTCTCTGAAACATCAGAAGCTCACATTTCTTGTGGATGCCCTTATGCCATGTCAACAGATGAACGAACACTAATTTTGCATCACAATATAGCACTTGTTCGTATGTATTGCACTTCGAATGGAATCTAACACTAAAACTTAGTCATGAGTTCGTTACAAATCCAGCAGGAATCTTGGTACGTGTTGAACCTCCAACCTTTATGCATTGCCACGACACCCATAGATATCATGATTGAGAAGCTACATGCTTCAGAGCTCCTTGTGCCCATCCCTTCATTCAGCCTCAGAGAAGGTGAAACTATGCTAGGGCCCGCAGTAGGACAGCAGCAGTTATCTGAACTTAATGGTTGAGCCGCACCACTGCCACAGCCTAAAATACTAGTACAGTGATCTTGAAAGCCAACACAGACGTGGTAGAACTAGGCAGCCATCGGTTTTAACTTGGAGATACAACACTGTCTGCTCTACACGTCTCCTGGAACGAATGATGGCGGAAATGGTGAAAATCGTGGTAGGCGACAACGCGGCCACGCGATGCTACCACCAGAACAAGAAAAATAAGCAAGCTTTCATTCGCCTGATCATGGATTCGGCTGCCGTGGTCAGCCAGATTCGCGGGGTTGCCCAGTTCCCCGACATGCGTCGGGGAGGTGGTCGCACCCGGCAACCATTGTGATGAAGTTGGGAAATTAGAACTGCAAGACCAGAAAACTCATCGTATACGCAACTGTAGAAAGATACAACACCATATCTTTATTTGAATCGGTGCCTAACTTTTTAGAAAAAACTAATAATGATATATAATTCAGTGTAGGTGAGAAATATAATGTAAAACATCACTATCAGTCTGCCCTGAGAACCGATAATAATGAGTCAATAATCGGTTCCGAAGTCAAAACCGATAGTGATGTTATAGACATCACTATCGGTTCTTAGGTCCAAACCAATAGTGATATTTTACTATCAGTTCTGATATCAGAACCGATAGTGTTGATTTTATCATCACGATTGGTTCTGATGTTAGAACCGATCGTGATAATAAATGTCCTTGCACTTGACCTCTCAACTTATCTTCCTATGTTTGACTTCTTGGCTTTTCCTCTTGATCCATTCAAATGCGAAAAGCCAAGGCGTCCACTTCGCGCTTGATCTCTTGGCTTCCTCTCCATTCTCTAAAAAAAAGGAGTTTACTCCTCTCTACCTACATCGCTCCTCCACCTCCCATCACCCGAGTCACCCATCTGCCTCCCTGAGCACATCGTCCATCGCCTCCCCTCCCATGCATCGCCCATCTGCTTACCCGAACATATTGCTGTTGTCTCCTCCTGTAAGCACGTCGTCGCTACCTCCCCGAGCACATCATCGTCGTCTCCTCCCCTGAGCATGTCATCGTCTCCTCCTCCCTAAGCAATATTAGCTGCACCGACTTTTAAGTTGGTGCTTTGTGATCGAGTATAATCATCTCTTTGTAATTAATTTCTTTATTGTTATTGTAAAGGGACTATACAAATTACTTATCTCGGAGACCTTGCATGTGGAGAGACATTGTTCGATGAGGAGTTAGGCTAGTTATACTGTTTGTGATAATATTGATTAATCATTTACATCTTATAATACTTGATTAGTTCAATTGATATCATCTATTAAGTGCTACTAATATGTCCATGCTCATTATGCTTACTGTTCTACTTGTGCTTGGTTGTTATTGTTTTGTTTATGCTATTGTTGGCTATTTTTAGCATCCGAACTATTGCTAGCAGCCTTTGTTTACATGCTTTTGCAGTCTGTAGTGTTGTAGTTTCAACAAGCATTCCTACAATTTAATTCTCTTAAATATATCTTAGTTCAATTGATTAGGTTTTATAAAACTGTCAACTATTAAATCTGTTTTAAAAGGTAAAGTTATCACAAATTAGTCTAATATCTTGTCACTAGTGGCGAGGAGGCCTTTCTAAAGCAATCCGACATTTGAGAACACTTTAAAATCAATTTGAACTTAATTGCTAGTTATATGCCTCTATTAATATTAACAGTCATACATATGCTTAATTACCTAATTATGAGTATATTTATATTGATATTTTCAAGTATCATATATAAAATAGAGTCTACAAATAAGATAAACGACATGAAAAAACTATTGGATTCAAGAAATATTGTATAAATTTCGTATCTGATCAGTAAGCCGCAAAGAATCATACCATATGCTTCATGCATACACAGACGACTAGACGACCCCATCTATCATAGAAGATCATTTGTTAGTGGTGAACCAGTCACTATTGTCACTAAGGCCTCGTTAAAATCCCGACTCACCTACAGAGACCTCAGTCGGGAATAGGCTTTCTAAACCAGATCTATGTGAGTCTTTTATGTTAGGTACTACATCCGTCAACAAAATATAGGTCATTATACGATCTGCGCAGCAAAGCTTTTGAAAATTTGATCGCTAACCAGTAACTTTCACAAATCCTCATGTTTTAGGGTAAAGATAACACAAAACCCTATGTTATACAATTTTTTTTCTAACAGAACTACATGTTTTTTCGTCATAATGCCTCAAAAACCTCTGAGATTTGGCTTATCTTATTCCATCCAATAGGATATGACAGATGAGTTCCACCTGTATGAGTTAGACTTACAACTTACAAGTAGAGTCAATCTACGAGCCCTTACCCAACCTTCTTTTTGCGGTCGCCTTCGTCGTTGCTGATTGTCGTCATGACCTACCATCACCGAACATTGCATCACTCATCGTGGCTAACAGGTGGGCCTGAATTCAATAAATGAGGTTGACTTGTTTGTCTGACTAATAAATTGGTTCCATCTATTATATCCTGTTGGATGAAATGAAATATAGCAAACCTAGAGTTTTTTGAACATTTTGCCCAAGAACGAGTGGTTCCATAAACAAATTGTAAAACCTTGAGCTTTGTGTTACCTTTGCCCTAAAATGTAGGGTTCTATGAAATTTATTCATCATTTATATATTTTATTTATGGCAGTATATTATGTTACAAAACTATAGCCACACTCTTGTGTTGGATACCATGGAAAATAAAAAAGAAATAGATATTAATACATATAACGAAATCGGACGTGGGCAACTGGGAATCGGAAGGTGAGAGGCCGGGATGGAAGGCAAATCAATGTCGGCCCACCGCCGCTCTCCTGAGTGATAAAGAGTAGGGATAGGCATTTTTAAACCAAAACCAAATTAACCGATTATTTCATTTTTTTTGTTTTCAGTTTTTGTTTCGGTTTTCTTTTGACATAATTCGGTTTTTGATGTTCAATCGTTTTTGATACATAAAACCGAAATAAACGAAGAACCGAATAACCCAAGTACAATACCACTTTTATAATGTTCTTCCTAATGCCACTAAATAATTCTTATGTTCTAACATATTTATGCATATGTTTGCTATATTCATATGTTCTATTATATTTACATCGTAATTGTAACATCCCTAATTTCGAGTTTACGCTAAAAGCTAATTTAAAATTAATTAATTTCAAAATTTAGTTTTTCTTCGGTGTTCTAATTATCCTGGCATCCTTATCCATCTGAAATTGAAGTTCAATACTCTACCGTCCGCAAAATCGATTCCCAATTCTGGTCCTTATTCGAAATGTCACCCGAGTTCCAGAATGCTCCAAAAATCTCAAAACCCATTGTATTAGCTTCTAAATATTCTATAATGATTTTGAGAATTTTTTCAAGATTTATAGAATCTCTCTGGTATTTTATCTCACGCGCTTTCTTCAAATCCATTTTATTCGTTTTGGAATAATCTAAATTTGAAAATTTATCCAAATTCAGTTAAACTAATTTTATTGGGTTCCAAATAATCTCTAGTATTTTTAGAAATTTTTCCAGAATTTTTAGATCATTTTTGCTATTTTATTCCTCGCGCTTTTGTCCCTCCATTTCTTCCAACCAATGAGAAAGCGACACGTGGCAGGTACTGTTCATCATCTTCAACCTCCGGCCAGCACTATTCATGTCCAGCCCCTTTTGCAAGCCAATCTTCAAATGCTCATATCTTTTGCAATTCTCAACGAAATCAAGTGAGGTCAGTTGGAAAATGACCATGTCATCAAGGACTTCAATTCTCCTGCAATTACCCCCTCTGAAATCAAATAAAACTGTCGCTGCAATCAATTCTTTGCCGTTTCTTGTTTTAGCCATAACACTTTCGTTTCTTCACCTCCCCGGACGTGCGGGTACTCAAAAGTTGCGTCTCGACATCCTCTACCCTGTGCCCACCTTTCCCCTTTGATTCCGTGCCATTTCCCATCCCAAAACTCGAGAAAACCCGACGCCCGACGTCCTCCAAAGACACCGGTGAGCCATCTTTTGCTCCGGTGAGTTTCTAGGTAAACCAACCACGTCACTTTGTGCCATTTGCCTCCGTGATCACAACCATTCAATCGGATTTGATTTTCATTGCAGTTTAAACCCGGATTTCTAGTTTGTTCGTCGTCGGTCGTCACTCCGTTCGTCGTCGATTCCTTCCAATCCGGTAACTTCTAACACAATTCCTTTTAGCCGTAGAATCACCTCGTCATTCTCTACGCGATGCACTCTTTCGTTTCGTGAAATTTCGCGTTTTCAAGTGAGTTTGGTCATCATGCCGTCAGTCCGATTTTTGGTCGCCGGTTTTGTCGTCGCCGTGCCTTGTCCCGGCCTCCGCGCCGCTGGCCGTCGTGCCCATCACCTTCGCTGCACCTCGCTGCACCCACCCGCCCCACGGCCGTCCCCCACCGTCGGCGCCGTCTGCACTTTCTTCTTGCGCCTTTGTCTTGCCCAAGGCCACTGGCCCTCAACGCCGGCCATTGCCACGCCACCCCTCATCCGTCCAGCGGCTTCGCCGCCTTGTCCTCCCCTCTAGCCATACGTTGCTCCTCCATTGTTCTTGTACACGACTCATGTACAAGAAGCTCGAGACTATGACAAGCGGACCCCACAAGTCATAGAAACAAAAGAATTCGAAAAATCTGCTAAAAAAAGATTCGGAATATACCTCTTTTCCAAATTTCCAAACCGAGCACTTTCAAACATTTTTATCTCTGTCATCTGAACTCCGAATCGAGTGATTCCAATTTCTAAATTCATCCTCTTTCGCCAGATTTTTATTATAATTTTAGTGCTTTTAAAATTTATTTTATTCTTTTGTGTCGCTCTGCTTATGCCAGTAGTCAAGACATTGCCGTCGCCGCCAAGGACGACCTTTATTTCCAGACCGACGTCCCATTGTCCCTCCATTAAGGCAAGCCTTCCTTGACGCATTTTGTACCCTGTTTTGTAAATGTTTTTGTAACGGCTTCTTTAAACATGCATTGCTATTTACATAAAAGAATGATGTTAACGTTAGACTGTTAGCTATACCTGTTGTTTATACCTCCTTAATATTGTATCCATGAACCTTTGTCGCCTTAGAACAAGTAATCCACCATAGTAATTATTCTTGATTAAATAATCCTTGATTAGAATGGAAATTGGAGCTAGAACCCAGTTTTTATTGGAGATTACATGAATAATAGTGTTGATGGGAATTAATAATTATTATAGTGATCTAGGAATGTTGATGATTGAAATATTGTGAAGTTGGATTGTTAATATTTGTGAGAAGTTATTATTGAAGAGTTGATTAAGAAAATAAATACTGATTGATATATGGATGGTGATAATCATATGTAAATTGGTTGATTAATACGGAATATGCGTGATTGGTTAAGATTAATTGGTTATGTTCATAGGAACTACCATTGTCAATGGATTAAAGTAGATGATTTTGAGAGTAATATTTGGGTGGTTTAGTAAATAATATTATGAAGCATTCTCGGTGCACTTAATAGATAATGGTGAGAATCCTACTTATGGATTAAATAGATAATGTTGAGAATCATACTCAGTGAATTTAACAAGCATTCTTGGTGGTTTAGTAGATGATTATGTGAAGTATTCTCGGTGAATTAATGTAGATGATGTTGTGAATCATACTTGGTGGATTTTGTGAATGATATTGTGAAGTATTTTTCGTGGATTAAGTGGATGATAAGATTGATCAATACAAGAGTGATAGATAAATCAATAATGTAATTTATAGTTCTAGGAAGATATTTCATATTCAGTGATAATTGTAGCTTAATATGATTTCGGAGTCATGATTACTCTTGATTTAGACTTCACTTGTTGGAATATCAGATTGGGTTGGATTATGCAAGTGCCATGATAATAATGTGAGATCTTGGTGACTTCATGATTATTGGAGATTACATAATTGATTATAATAATTTTTATCAACACTGAGAATTGAAGTTTATTAAATAACTCTTGGTGGAATAGAGTAGTTCGGTAGAAATGCTTATGCTTGCAAACGGTCAGTATACACCTATGGGTGGGGATTCTTTATAAACCCTTGCAAACTTTTGTTGGAAAATATAGGCAAATGATATTGCCATTTGTTTGTAAAATAAAAATAAAAAAGAAAATGGTTTAGATTGGGGCGGAATGGTTTGTCGGGCGGGTGTAGACAGAGCACTGGTCTTGCTTTGTGGAAGCCGCCCTAATCAATTTAAGGACCAACGCTTATGATTGTCCATTCTAAGCATTTCCGTGCAACCACATGTCAACTGGGCTCTGACCTGGCTGAATAATTTGTAGAAACCCAACTTAGACTCACCAGATGGTGGAATGTGGGTGCGATGGAGGCAAGTCGTATTTTCCCACGGCGCAAGAGGGGCTTCTATCTTTGGCAGATGGAACCCTAATAGCGGTGAAACCTCACGGTGAGTCGGGTTAGGCGATACATTGTAAAGGCCTTGTCATGATATCTCAGCCGGCACACCAAAGGAAGTGTGTTAATAGCTTGGCATCAAGAGAATATCATGTCTTGTGGGTAAAGTGTACAACCTCTGCAGAGAGTTAAAACTATTCGAATAGCTGTGCCTACGGTCAAAGGCAAAGCGAAGAATGCTTTCATACTGGTAGACTTGGTTTTGGTTTTAGAAATAACTGATGTTTTGTTTTGGGATTCGGGAGTGGTTAGAACTCTCGGATGTTTTGTTGGCAGATTGAGCCAATCAGGTAGATGGAACCTGTTTTGATCATGACAGATAGAGTCATGAGTTTGTTTACCTTAATCTTTTAAGTGTGGCGGATAGAGCCTTTATACTAGTGATGGTGGATAGAATCTTCACTAGAATATTAAATATTTCAATTGTTAAAATAATTGTTTAAAATGTGCTTTGTGAAAATTATTATTAAGTATGGTTTGATGAAACTTGGCTTTATGCAAAAGAACCCTATTAAGCCTTTCCTTGGAAAGCCCTTCATGTTGCATTTTCCTAGACTTGCGGAGTACGTTTGTACTCACATGCTACACTCAAATCATCTCTCGAAGGTTGAAGTCGTCAAGGAGATCACTGGACTAGGACGCGCTCCCCACTCGATTGCTGTGGGCATATGGTTGGGTCGCACTTGGAGTTTTCGCCTCTTCATTGTTGTTATTCAAGTTGTTCACTGTTAATATGGTTTTGTAAACCTCGACCATAAGGTTATTGTTCTTATTTGATGTTATTTATTATTTCAATATATAATCCTGATATGGTCATTGATTTACCACTGTTTGGACTGTGTGTACTTGCTTTGATCTGGGACTAGTACAGTAATACACAGGAGATTCCGGATCGTCGATCTGGGGTCTCACAGAGGTGGTATTAGAGCCAAATCAACTGTAGTACGTGTCCCTAGTTAGAATGGTCGTTTCTTAGGAAGCTTAAAAACTTATGTTACAAAATAAAAATAAAAAAATGTGCTAATCTTGCATTTTCTCTCCTATCTATTCTCATATTTATCATTGAAGTTGTTTCTTATCTACTCCATCTTCATCGTATCTACTGTTCTTTCATCTTTTTGGAATGTAAATTGGATCTCCCTTTGCCCTATAACTTCTATATTAGGTATATCGAGTTCCCTTCTCCACGTCAAGACCTGTTGTCTCAAAATGAGGAGCGATTCAGCAAAGTTGCTAGTGAAGTTGTTCATCTTCATGGTGAGGATCCGACCTTTGTTTGATGAAGACCAAAGAAGCAAGTTGTGTCTCAGACTAACCCTATAGGATAAGTTGGTCAAGGTTCTTTCTGGATTTGAGCCGCCTTATCCAGTTAGAGTAAGTAGTTTAATCGAGTAGACGAGTTGCTTTGTGTTGTTTTCAAAACCGTCTTTCGTTTTTGTGCTACCTTTTGTCTGGGCAATTGGTTTTTGGGTGTTGTTAGAACCTCCCCTGTTTCTCTCGTCTATGCTTTTTCCCCTCATCTTGAAGCCTGTCCTATCAGTAGATGGTGAAGAATCGCAGTGCTAACCTCAACAAAGAAGCTAAGGCATCAAATCCCAATGCTATGGTCAACATCAATGCCAACACTAGTGAAATTCGAATGTCAATGTCGATTACACTTCGAGCTCAACCAAGAACCCTCCGATGTGTCAACAGATTTCTTGAGTATGAATCAGCTTCTTGTGACTCGAGACTCAGCTCATGCAACCGATGATACAACAAGTGAACAAATAAGCTTCTACAACTCCTCGCGAGTGTTCTCTCGATGAGTTACAGAAGACCAAGCCTCCAGAAGTATTATGTGGTGATGATGGCATTAGCAATACCCCTCCCATAAACCATCACTCGTGGAAATGTGTCATCTGCTACAAATGTGGTGAAAAAGGACATTTTACTTACAGTTGTCCTCAAAAGGGTAAAGCAAAACAAGATAACCATTGTCATAACTGTGACAGAACTGGACACCGATTCGGCAAGTGCTCCCGAAAGAAGGAGATCCAGTACCAAGTTTGCAACCTTTGTGGCAAGGAAGGGCATTTTGTGAAACAATGTTCCTTGGAGAAACAAAATTTCTTGGCACCACAAGGCCCAACATCGGTTAGAGTGGAAGTACCTCATAAGTTGCACCAGGTAGCAAATATTTCTCGATCTGTCAAAGGCAAGACACTCTCCTTGGAAGGCAACTGTTATCATCCAGATTTCCGAAAAAGGAAGGTAGTATGTCAAGAACAATATGTTGCCAGTGTTGGTGTTATGCCCTTGAGGCAGTCATATAGATGATTGTAACATGACTATGCTTATGAATAATAATATGATTATTGGTCCAATGAATGTATATCATTATATTGATCAACAAGTATATGACTTGCTTATGAAACTCTCTACTTATTGATATAATTCTGTAAGTATCTCTGATCGGGTATCATCGTATAGGACAACGATGAATAGATCAGCACATGTATTGATCGATGATTATGTTTCATAGATCATAGGATATGGAGATATCATTGTAAACTCATGATGAAAAACATGGGTTAGATAGACCCGCAATGGGACACTGCGAGAATATTACATTCTTATGTGTCATCAGTGCATCTCATACATAGTGGATGTATAATCCTTAGACTTGAGATTGTCACATTCCCTACATGTGTAATAGTTTACCTTGGGGCCACCAAACGCTATTTCCTAACCAGATAGTTATAAAGGTAGCTTCCATGTTTGCTATGAAACATGCAGAGGGAAGTGAGCAGCCAAGATGGAATTTGCCACTCTGGTGTAACGAAGATATATGTCTAGGCCACTCGTGTGATATGATTAAGGAAGTGCATGGCCATACCGTGATTGAGAAGTCAATCACAACTTATTAATATATCACGGATACGAGAGATGGATTAAACTATCAAAGGATGATATACTTCTCGCCTTGAGTTCGATCTTCATATAGTTTGGCAAAGGGATTATTACATGAGTACTTTTGAAAGGTTCTATCTGATTTGATCATATGCGTTTGGGAGTTGGCAAGTTCTGCAAGGAACCGCTACCAGCTATTGGATTGGAAAAAAGGTTTTCCGAATCTATGTCCAAATGTACATAAACCTACAGGGTCACACACTTAACGGGCTGGGACGCATTAATTCGGATTGAATCCGTAATTAATGGACCTCGTGGGCTTAACGCGCTGATGGGCCCTGGCTTAGGGTTTCGTCGCGTGGCAATATAAGGAGAGGAGAAGGGTGGGCGTGCATGTTATTGTTCATGTCCAGAACCCTAACCTCCACCTCTCATTGTCCCTGCTGAGCGACACGGTGCTTGCACACCGACGCACGGCGTTCCATCCCGGGACGTGTAGACTGCTGTGGTGACACTACTGCTACTGCGGCATAGTGAGGATGAACCGCAGCGAGGATGAACCACAGCGAGGACGATCCACGAGGACGATCCGCGTGAGGACGATCCGCGTGAGGACGATCCACGGCGAGGATGATCCACTACACCAACGCGCGAAGGATTTCACAACTGCGCGTCTAGTGGTAATCCAATCTGTGATCTCTTTCTTGCGAGTAGCTTTTCTGGTTATGCGGTAAAAATTTTAATTTGTGCTAGCGTAGCATACCATGTTCCCCAACAGCCAGTAGCTCTAGACTTTGTGTAAACCAGTCTCAACTCAGCAGACCGCAAGAAGCAACCTTGATCAAGACCCGGAGCAGCAAGATACAACCAAGGATGCGAGGATTTCACAACAGATTGGTCAATCTCAACGTAACAAGATTTCAAAGGTAAACATTCAATGTTTCAACTGTCATGTTAAGGGCATTATGCTAATCGTTGCAAAAGACGCTTAACATCTACTTCAACCGTCAACATTCCAAATGCTGTTCTTATCAAGACCATAACTCCCGCAGCAGGTGGTAAACGTAATCGGGAATTTCTGTCACAAATATGGCGATATAGGGTATTAGGTCTGCCTATGCCCCATGGAAGTGAAGAAGAGATACCAGGAATATGATGTTATCAGAGAAAGTCATTGACAATAGATAGTACACCCAGTAGTACTATACCCTCTTTTAAAAAAAATAAATAAATAAAAGAGTTTGTGTAAGGTTACATTCTGAAAGATGCAGTGGTCAGTATTGCTATCTGTAAAAGTTTGAAAGGAGTATAATCGTGGAAGTAATTTACGGATGTTAGTCTTTAAAGTATATATGAGTTGGACACCAGTCATGAGTTAAATAAAGGATGGTTGTAGAACTATAATTCTCGTTTGTACCATGAGGATATATTTTTAATTCAAAGTACCAAATTAAAAGGAATCAGTTAATCCAGTATGAAAACAACAGCCTCCAAATGTGTGGTGAACTTTGTTCATTTTTTTCAGCAGAACAAAAGTTTCAAGGTACTAGAAGCTAGAACTGAATCAAGTGAGATGAACCCCAAATAGATACTGAGTACCAGTCTATCCAATCAGGACTTTCAAGATTTGATCAGTGTCATACATCGAGCAATGTTATCAAGTTTTGAAAAGTACATCGCAGCTTTGGCTCAGAGTAAGAAGAACCTTGGATGTGTGAAAAAGAATCTAAAAGCAGTGTTCTTTGTTCTTTCTTTCTTCTTGTCCGTCCGAATCTCGGGGACGAGATTCTCTCTAAGGAGGTAGGTTTGTAACATCCCTAATTTCGGGTTTCTGCTAAAAGCTAATTTAAAATTAATTAATTTCAAATTTTAGTTTTTCTTCGGTGTTCTAATTATCCTGGCATCCTTATCCATCCGAAATTGAAGTTCAACCCTCTACCGTCCGTAAAGTCAGAATTCCCAATTCTGGTCCTTATTCGAAATGTCACACGAGTTCCAGAATGCTCCAAAAATCTCAAAACCCATTGTATTAAGTTCCAAATATTCTATAATGATTTTGGAAATTTTTCCAAGATTTATAGAATCTCTCTGGTATTTTATCTCTCGTGCTTTATTCAAATCCATTTTATTCATTCCAGAATACTTTAAATTCGAAAATTCATCCAAATTTAGTAAAACTAATTTTATTGGGTTCCAAATAATCTCTAGTATTTTTAAGAATTTTTCCAGAATTTTTAGATCATTTTTGCTATTTTATTACTCGCGCTTTTGTCCCTCCATTTCTTCCAACCAATGAGAAAGCGATACGTGGCAGGTACTGTTCATCATCTTCAACCTCCAGCCAACACTGTTCATGTCCAGCCGCTTTTGCTAGCCAATCTTCAAATGCTCATATCTTTGGCAATTCTCAACGAAATCAAGTGAGGTCAGTTGCAAAATGACCGTGTCATCAAGGACTTCAATTCTCCTACAATTACCCCCTCTGAAATCAAATAAAACAGTCGCTGCAATCAATTCTTTGCCGTTTCTTGTTTTAGCCATAACTCTTCCGTTTCTTCACCTCCCCGGACGTGTGTGTACTCAAAAGTTGCCTCTCGACGTCCTCTACCCCGTGCTCACCTGTCCCCTTTGATTCCGTGCCGTTTCCCATCCCAAAACTCGAGAAAACCCGACGCTCGGCGTCCTCCAAAGACACCGGTGAGCCATCTTTTGCTCCGGTGAGTTTCTAGGTAAACCAACTGCGTCACTTTGTGCCATTTGCCTCCGTGATCAAAACCATTCAATCGGATTTGATTTTCGTTGCAGTTTGAACCCGAATTTCTAGTTTGTTCGTCGTCGGTCGTCACTCCATTCGTCGTCGATTCCTTCCAATCCGGTAACTTCTAACGCAATTCCTTTTAGCCGTAGAATCATCTCGTCATTCTCTACGCGATGCTCTCTTTCGTTTCGCAAAATGTCACGTTTTCAAGTGAGTTTGGTCGTCATGCCTTCGGTCCGATTTTTGGTCGCCGGTTTTGTCGTCACCGTGCTTTATCCCGGCCTCCGTGCCGCCGGCCGTCGTGCCCATCACCTTCGCCGACCTCGCTGCACCCACCCGCCCTCGGCCCGTCTCCGCCACCGCGCGACGCCGCCTTGCGCTGCCGCGCCCTGCCCTCCCCTCTAGCTATACGTTGCTCCCTCCATTGTTCTCTGTACACAGACTCATGTAGAAGAAGCTCTGAGACTATGACAAGCGGACCCCACAAGTCACAGAAACAAAAGAATTCAGAAAAATCTGCTAAAAGAAAGATTCTGGGAATATTCCCTCTTTTTCCAAATTTTCAAACCGAGCACTTTCAAACATTTTTATCTCTGTCATCCGAACTCCGAATCAAGTGATTCCAATTTCTAAATTCATCTAAATTCATCCTCTTTCTGCCAGTATTTTTATTATAATTTTTAGTGCTTTTAGAATTTATTTTATTCTTTTGTGTCGCTCCGTTTTGCGCGTAGCCGAAGACATTGCCGTCGCCGCCAAGGACGATCTTCATTTCCAGACCGACGTCCCGTTGTCCCTCCATTAAGGCAAGTCTTACTACGCATTTTGTACCCAGTTTTGTAAATGTTTTTGTAACGGCTTCTTTAAACATGCATTGCTATTTACATAAAAGAATGATGTTAACGTTAGACTATTAGCTATACCTGTTGTTTATACCTCCTTGATATTGTATCCATAAACCTTTGTCGCCTTAGAACAAGTAATCCACCATAGTAATTATTCTTGATTAAATAATCCTTGATTAGAATGGAAATTGGAGCTAGAACCCAGTTTTTATTGGAGATTACATGAATAATAGTGTTGATGGGGATTAATAATTATTATAGTGATCTAGGAATGTTGATGATTAAAATATTGTGAAGTTGGATTGTTAATATTTGTGAGAAGTTATTATTGAAGAGCTGATTAAGAAAATAAATCTTGATTGAAATATGGATGGTGATAATCATATGTGAATTGGTTGATTAATATGGAATATGTGTGATTGGTTAAGATTAATTGGTTATGTTCATAGGAACTACCATTGTCAATGGATTAAAGTAGATGATTTTGATAGTAATATTTGGGTGGTTTAGTAAATAATATTATGAAGCATTCTCGGTGCACTTAATAGATAATGGTGAGAATCCTACTTATGGATTAAATAGATAATGTTGAGAATCATACTCAGTGAATTTAACAAGCATTCTTGGTGGTTTAGTAGATGATTATGTGAAGTATTCTCGGTGAATTAATGTAGATGATGTTGTGAATCATACTTGGTGGATTTTGTGAATGATATTGTGAAGTATTTTTCGTGGATTAAGTGGATGATACGATTGATCAATACAAGAGTGATGGATAAATCAATAATGTAATTTATAGTTCTAGGAAGATATTTCATATTCAGTGATAATTGTAGCTTAATATGATTTTGGAGTCATGATTACTCTTGATTTAGACTTCACTTGTTGGAATATCATATTGGGTTGGATTTTGCAAGTGCCATGATAATAATGTGAGATCTTGGTGACTTCATGATTTTTGGAGATTACATAATTGATTATAATAATTTTTATCAACACTGAGAATTGAAGTTTATTAAATAACTATTGGTGGAATAGAGTAGTTCGGTAGAAATGCTTATGCTTGCAAGCAGTCAAGATATACACCTATGGGTGGGGATTCTTTATAAACCCTTGCAAACTTGTGTTGGAAAATATAGGCAAATAGTATTGCCGTTTGTTTGTAAAATAAAAATAAAAAGGAAAATGGTTTAGATTGGGGCGGAATGGTTTGTCGGGCGGGTGCAGACAGAGCACTGGTGTTGGTTTGTGGATGCCGCCCTAATCAATTTAAGGACCAACGCTTATGCTTGTCCATTCTAAGCATTTCCGTGCAACCACATGTCAAATGGGCTCTGACCTGGCTGAATAATTTGTAGAAACCTAACTTAGACTCACCAGATGGTAGAATGTGGGTGCCAGATGGAGGCAAGTCGTATTTTCCCACGCGGCGCAAGAGGGGGCTTCTATACTGGGCAGATGGAACCCTAATAGCGGTGAAACCTCAGCGGGTGAGTCGGGTTAGGCGTATACATTGTAAAGGCCTTGTCATGATATCTTAGCCGGCACACCAAAGGAAGTGTGTTAATAGCTTGGCATCAAGAGAATATCATGTCTTGTGGGTAAAGTGTACAACTTCTACAGGGAGTTAAAACTATTCGAATAGCTATGCCTACGGTCAAAGGCAAAGCGAAGAATGCTTTCATACTAGTAGACTTGGTTTTGGTTTTAGAAATAACTGATGTTTTGTTTTGGGATTCGGGAGTGGTTAGAACTCTCGGATGTTTTGTTGGCAGATTGAGCCAATCAGGTAGATGGAACCTGTTTTGATCATGACAGATAGAGTCATGAGTTGGTTTACCTTAATCTTTTAAATGTGGCGAATAGAGCCTTTATACTAGTGATAGTGGATAGAATCTTCACTAGAATATTAAATATTTCAATTGTTAAAATAATTGTTTAAAATGTGCTTTGTGAAAATTATTATTAAGTATGGTTTGATGAAACTTGGCTTTATGCAAAAGAACCCTATTAAGCCTTTCCTTGGAAAGCCCTTCATGTTGCATTTTTCTAGACTTGCGGAGTACGTTTGTACTCACATGCTACACTCAAATCATCTCTCGAAAGGTTGAAACCGTCAAGGAGATCACCGGACTAGGGCGCTCCCCACTCGATTAGGGCCGCGCTCCCCTCGATTACTGTGGGCATATGGTTGGAGTCGTCACTTGGAGTTTTCGTCTTCATTGTTGTTATTCAAGTTGTTCACTGTTAAAGGCGGTTTTGGTAAACCTCGACCATAAGGTTATTGTTCTTATTTGATGTTATTTATTACTTTAATATATAATCTGATATGATCATTGATTTACCATTTTTTTATTGTGTGTACTAGCTTTGATCTGGGACTAGTACAGTAATACACAGGAGATTCCGGATCGTCGATCTGGGGTCTCACAGCAATGGCCTATGAATATTATGTTGGTTTATTCCTACTCTGTGTTATAATATAAGAAGGATTAAATCTAATCTACCTAGTGTTTATACATATTTTAATTAACCGAAAAACCAAATTCATCTAACCAAAATATTTTAATTAATTCAGTTCAGTTTTTTTATTTTGGTTAAAAAATTCGATAGTCAGTTTTTGAAAACTGAACTTTTTTTAAAAAAAAGAAAACCGAATGGATTAGACCGAATTCCAACGGCCTAAGGAAGAAGGTTCCTCACCCGATCCGCCTTCCCTTCCCCGACGTCTCTCGTCACCGCCGCCGCCGTTGTCGCTCCCACCGAATCCCGACGGCGCCGCCTCGTCCACCACGCCCCCCCTCCAACTCTTAAGTATAACCTTCCCCCTCCCAACTTGGGCTCAAACCTTATACTACACATCCAATCTCCCCCGCCGCCTCTGCAAGAGTCCGCGGCAGCTAAGGGTGAGCTCCTTTCTTTAGGCTCGTTTGGTTAGCAGGGACGATAATCCCAAGGGAAATGAAACCCCATGTGGATTTTTGTGGCCACTTGAGATCCTCGTGGAATGATACCCCGTGGCATGATCATCCCAGGGGATCGTTTGGCAGACATGGGGAACAAAATTCCATCGTCTGCTATGGACTTGAGAACATCCATATCAGTGACTTATCTATCTATATCTCAAGAGCACAGCATTTTGCATAGAGCTATGTACTTACTGTGACATCGTCTGCGTGTCTCCATCATTTGTTACCTACAGAATTCCATTGTTTGGCAGACATAGGGAAAATGCCAGCCATCCAAAAAATTCAAAAATTCAGAAAAAAATCTAGAAAATTCGCAACAAGATTGTGTGGTATTATGACTGTCATGAAACAAGATTTGAGGGAAATGTCACTGAAAATGTTGTTGGAACTTTAGAAAGTACATATCAGTGACTGTTAAGGTTTAAAATCCGGTGCCATGCTATTTCATGACAATCATAATAATACCTCCGGTCCTAATAACAAGCAACAAGCAGCAACAAGGTCAAGCAGTCCGTCTTGATTCTATTACCATAAAAACTCAACAAGCAGCAGTACTGTCATGAAATAGCATATAGAGAGCATGGTAGAAAAAGATTAAGATCGCTGTTCTATTACCATATAGAGAGACCTAATAACAAGCAGCAACAAGGTCTTGAATCAAGACGGACTAAGTTTAGATGGTCTTGACAGCAACAAGCAGCAACATGGTTGTTATTTCATGACAGTACTATCATGAAATAATACGTCAGTGATCTTAATCTTGGCTACAAGATCTTAAGAGCATGGTAGAAAAAGGAAATTACAACCATGTTGCATATGACAATACATAATTTTTTTAAGACTGAAGCATATATATAACATATATCCTGGTTTGGTCATCTTCAAGGGCTCCATTCAACACCTTTTTTCGGCATCTGCGATATAAAAATTGAGAAATTCAGCAAGAATCAGAAACTTGTCTTTACACGGTAAGATTGTCACTAGGTGCTAAACAAGTGGCAGCTTCTAACAGAACAAATTATGCATCCATAACATGTATAAATAAATTAAAAATATCAGCAAGGCTACAGGCATATAAGTAATGTTTTGGTTGCAAATACAGAAGAAAGGGACAGAATTGCACTACTAAGCAATACAGAAAGCCAGAAGAAGTACTAAGGAAATCATGGAGAAAGATGGATGCAGACCTTCTCCCATTTTCTCTGAAGCTGTAGAAGCTCTTTACAGCACGTCACACACTCAGCATGGTAAGCGGCAGCTAGTTTTTTAATCAAGGCCTTCCTTTTGATTATTCCAATCACTTGAAAACATCGAGACATTATGTGTCAGAATGGCGAAAGATTAATACATTTTGCCAAAATCATATTTTGAAATAGCAACATGTGAGGAATGAAAACGATTGGCTGATTTTCCAAATAATGTTAGAATATTTAGTAAGAACATCCTAACTTAGTATTGATAGAAAAAGAAAACAGGGGTCTGATGAATGTTGTTTCCTTGTAATATATGCATTTTATGCTGAATCTAGGAAGCTTTTGAAGATTGAGAGAGTGTTCCATAGGAAGGGAGTAAGTAACATGTGAAAATAGGATAAGCATGGCATTCCATACGAACTTATGACGGCATCAATCTGCAAGCAGTCAACCAAACGATGAACAGATTAAAAGAAGCTTTCACTTTCAAATGATCATAAAGTTCTATTTATATCTCATAAACAAGTAACTCATATTGCTCTAAACAAGTAACTCATATTGCTCTAAACAAGTAACTCATATTGCTCAAATGCTCTAAACAAATAACTCATATCACAAATTGTCTAAAATAGCAACAAAGGAACTCATATCACAAAAAACATAGAAATCAAAGTTCAAATAATGGATCTACAATTGAACTAATGTATGAAATTTCGTCAATGTTCGTGTAGGAATTTTAATCCAAGACCACTGCAAGACACAACAGAGCCTAAAGAAAGGAGCTTTCTTCCAACTACATGGACTACTTAATTCAAATATAAAACGCTTGCTACTGCTCTTACTTTCTACCCGAATCCGAGTATTGAAGCAAACTGTTTAAACTTTTTTGCACCATAACTGAGGGCAGCATTTGTATTGAGTAATGAATATTAAGATGTGTATATGAGCTTTCCAGGGTAGCAAAATCTGACCAAACCTTAATTGCTGAAAGATATATGGTGTCAATTGATCAAGGAGACGGCTCATTCAGTGTCTGAGCTAGTTGTGAGGTCATCAACAGTAGTTTCTTTGTCACTGATGTTCTCAGAAACAGCTCCCTCACGCTTCTTAAATAAAGCAACATGCTTCCGGTAATCTTCAAGCTCCTCCTCCAGCTTCTCAATAAATTGGGTGGAATGTTCACGAGATTGTTCGTACCTATATTTCTCCAAGGCCTATAGTGTACGGAAAAAATAATGTCAGTCAACTGAACTGATTGCAAGATAGTGTGCTCGTATAAAAAGAAAAATAAATGAAAGTACCATGAGAACAAACAGGTATATTCCAAAACAGCATGGTTGTAGAGAAGAAAAATAAAACAAGTAGCATGAGAACAAACAGGTATATTCCAAAACAGCATGGTTGTAGAGAAGAAAAATAAAACAAGTAGCATGAGAACAAACAGGTATATTTGGACTTTGAACTACATACATTGCTATAGCACAAAATTAGCTTTATTAGTTATGATTACCTTCTGCTTAGAAAGAGTATCAGGAGGTGACATGACCTTTGGCTGCACATAGTTCTTTCCACAATAAAAAGATAATGGTATTATCGGGTTTAATGTCAATGACTTTGCCTTTGCTGAGCCTTCCTAACTCCCCGGCATACTCATACACTTGGCTAGGCCGACAAGGCTTGCACACCTTCACAGTCTCATGCTCCTTCCAATGGAGGCGCATGTTAAGAACCACACCACCAAACACCCCTCTCCTCCCAACAGGAACATAATTCTTTTTCTTCTCCCTAATTTGTTTGAGGTGGGACTTCTCATCGGTCAGAATCTCAGGGTCGTGAACCGGCTCTGGAGCCCTCTGGACCTCGTACTTCCTAAGCTTCTAAATGAACCACTCTTCTTTCCTCTTAGCCTGAATTCACATGACAAACTGACAATGCAGCATTACTCCAAAATTAGACGGTCAATGGTAACAACAACGGAACAAAGTAGTAGCATGCTAAAAATTAAACGACCTTTTCGAACTTGTATCTTATCCTGACTTCGGGGTTGGGCGACTTCATCTTCTTCTTGGCCTTCCTCGACATCTTCTTCTTCGCCGGCGACTGCTTCCAGCCCGCCTTCTGCTCGAGCCCGCATCGCCGACAACGAACCTGGCGAAGCCACCGTCCGTGTTCAGGGTCACCACCGTGGTCCCGCACCACACAGGCGGCTGAAACCACCATCTCCGCGCACTTATCTCAGATCCGAAACCCCCAAGCACGCCGGAACAAAGGGCCAGGGCGTGGGGAACACGCTCCGTGCAATCGCATCCACGAATCACTGATCAAGAAACGACGGAGGAATTAAACCAAAAAGAGAAGAGACCGATGGAACCGTAAAGAGATAAGACAACGAACCCTGGAGATCTTAGAGTCGCCGCGGAGTCGGAAGGTCGGTGCCGAAGGATCCGGGGCGCGAGCGACGCCATGGCGCCGTGGCGACGAAGGAGGGCACGCCACTCCGACCGCCGGACGCCAAGGGTTTTAGCTGGACGGAGGAGGGCACAACGAAGGAGGCGAGGTCGCGAGACTGCGAGAGCACGAGGCGCCGTCGCGAGAGGACGAGGCGAGAGGACGGGAAACCTAGCCCGGTGCGACGAGACGAGGGTTTTTCGCCCGCGGAATTGTCGTGGAAAGGGCCGAAATTTCCTCGCGTGATGGGCACCCAAACACGCGTTCATCCAGCCCAAGGGAAATTAGCCCGGTGGGTTTCCACCCCTGAGAATGGGCCGGGATCCCGACCGGGAACAGTGTTTCCAAATGGGCCCTTAGCTATCTTATCTACCCTAAACCTCTGCAATTGGTGTTCTCCTGTCGCGGCCTGGGCTTCAAGGCCCCAAGCGGGTCGGAATCCCCGGTCATGTCTCTAAACCTCTGTTTGTCTGTTTCTTCACACGTGTCTTGTTGGGGCTGTGTGCAAACATGTTGGTGATGCTTGTGTGCAGCATGCGGATTTGTAAAAAAAAAGAAAAGAAAAAAGAAAGAAAGGTCCAGAGCGTTGAAGAAGAAAGTCTGATACTGTTCCCCAGTTACTTGTGAACCTTGTGGTTGATTCTGCGTTCCATAGATTTGACTATCATGTTAGGTGATTGAGGGCAATCTTGGCGAAACTGTGCCCACTTTGGTCGTGCTGGATCGGTCGGAATTTCGTTTCTGTAGATATTCCCTTTGTTCATGGCCTTAGATGAATCGATTTTATTGTCGGTGTTGCCTTAACTAGTGCCATAGTCCAGTTTCATGGATGTAATATTGCGGTTAGTTTTGTGCCATTTCCTTTAGGAAAGGTTTTTTAGTAGGATGAATGGTCATTCCGTAGTTTAAGATTTTGCTGGAGCTACTGCTGTTTTCTCGGCAATTGTGCTGCTGGTTGTTGATGCAACGTTTCCTAGCAAACCAAATCTTGTAGTATTTTGGGTCACGTAGGCCGATCTCGTGGAAAATTTACCACTTTTGGCATCCGTAATCCTTGGTGATTAATTTTCTGTGATTTCATCCATATATTTATCTGCTGCTTGAGTTCTCAACTTCTGATACACAGTTTTAGCAGCCTGAATATTCCCTGGGCCACGCCAACTTTGTACCTGGTAGGCTGGTACAGAACCACCCAGTCTTCGGAAAAATCAGGCAAAGAAAACTAACCAATCCACTTGTTCACTATCTTTTCCTTTGCCTGCACTCCCAAAGTCCTGGGTGGTTTTGAACGAGGTACTAAATTTTTGGATACTTCAGCTCTTGCCCAGCCCCCTAAAGAGCCAGGCACAGATCGATCACTTTGTAAGCTCAGTGATCATACAGGCAATGTTCTAAATAACGGTAAACAGTGAACGAACGGTCTCCCCGCCTTGTAGTGTTGTGTGTGTGTGTGTGTGTTTGCAGTAATAAAATAAGCATTTAATTTATCTTCTTTCATGCATATAGAATGAAACTATCAGGCTATCAACAATTGTCTACAGTAGTAACATGAAGGAAAAAAGATGACATGATGTGAATGTTATTAAAGAATCATAATTGATTGAATGAATAGCTCAAGTGGCAATAAAAAGCAAAGTTAGTATTCCTCTCATGTACGTCGTAATGTTTCATGTCATATGACAATCTTACAACTTTACTCAAGTAAACGGTCCGATAAAACAAACAAACCTTGAAATGTCCATAAAATTAAGTGGCAGTGGACCTTTACCGTTTTAATGGCTATTTACAAGGCCTTAACGGCCTTTATTTAGAGCACTGCATACAGGCAACACTCCAACATCACTCCACTAGCAGATCCAATTCATTATCAATTGAAAATGTGTGATTCTATCTTGACAATGTCCCCTTGTCCTAATGCCCCATTGCCCCTTACTATGATGCATGGACACGGATACGTTGATACGACATGACACCGACGCGGAATTTGCCATTTTTTCAAAAATGCCAACATGGCTATTTATATTTGAATAATAATAACATACATACGTTTTATTTTCTATTTTTCTATGTGTTTGTCAAACTGAAATAATGTAAAGTGTAAACTAAAAATATGTACTTTAGCCTTTGCAACTTCACTTCTAAGCTGAGCAAGAATAGGTACCATCTCCTTGTGATATATCTTTCAATCATCATTAGTAATTTTCAACAAGTGCGCTTTGACTGCAAAGTAGCTACTAGTGCCAACATATTTGGAATACTTGCATCTTCATTTCACATTTCCTCTAGATGGACTACCTTTATCTAGAACATCAACATGATTCGACAATGGAATCTTGATGTTGGTGTCTTGCTCCTCTCTAGTGGCTAGGGTTATCCTATAGAGAGCTAGGGGGCTGTGTCAGATACGTGTCGGCC
The DNA here is from genome assembly GCA_036346375.1 of Guadua angustifolia. Taxonomy (NCBI): domain Eukaryota; kingdom Viridiplantae; phylum Streptophyta; class Magnoliopsida; order Poales; family Poaceae; genus Guadua; species Guadua angustifolia. The sequence goes on along the minus strand of JAYEVE010000441.1, from coordinate 354,031 downwards.
GTGTAGAACATTACAATTATTTATTTTGGCTATCTAATTGTCCAATATGTGACAGATACATGTCTAGTGGCATGTCAGTGTCGGACACCGATATGACACCAAATCAACATGTCGGTGCTACATAGGCCCCTTATATGCAGCATTGGCAACTTCTGTTTAACCTTCTCGTTCTTTTAACTAGGATAGGGTTTCTGGTTTCTTTGATCCATATAAATGTAGTTCAGCATTATGTTTCTTTACTTTTTCTTATTCTCCAACCTGCAGTAGTTTGCATAGTTTGAACATAAAGAAGAATTGGAGGAAGTACAACACATAATAACATCAGTATTTACTGTAAAGCCTTTCTTGAAACCATTGTGAGCTACATATTACTTGTATCAGAGGCACCAGAATCTTTGGCATATCAATTCAATTTTAAACTCAAATGTGATGTTCTGATGGATGCAATAATTGTGTAACTTGAATTGTCTTCACTAGATTGTATCCCCCACAAACACATGTTATATATTCTGGTGGTGCTACTAGTAAATGATAATATTCAATGTTTACAATGATTTTCCCCTTCAGTGTGAACTAGAAATTCTACATGTTATTTGAACTGTCGAATTGCTTTTTAATTGATAGACGCTGATGGCTGCAAAATGAACTCTAAACGCTGGAGGAGTCATAGTCCAGTTGAACACAAGGATGGCTACACTAAAGAGAGTGAGAATCCTAGAAGGAAAGGTAACTCAGAGATCTAGAGAATGACTCAAGTCATGCCAGAACAGGCAGATGTTATGAATTTGTTAGGCCTTCCTATGGAGCATCACGTGAATCCTAGAGACAGGATGATTATAGGAGGTATCATGATAACCGTGCTGATGACAATGACAGGAGCCATCCTAGAACCTATCGGCCAGATCGGGAATCAAGGGCTGATACTTACCATGATCGTTCAAAGCCTGATAGCAAATCTGATAGATCACGTGGTGATTGGCAAAATGTTGACAGCAGGTATGGAGAGAAATCTGTGAAGCAAGAGCAGAGGAGTAAGAACCAAGAAAAGGAGTACCCACGTGAATATTCTAGATATGATGGTGGAGAGTATGACAAATACGCAGATTTAAGAAAGGAAACATACGCTTCCAGAAGGTGTCTAGAAGAAAAGGAAAGTAAGAACAAGGAAATTGTCAAGCAGGAGGTGGCCCTAGAGAAAAGGAATGCCAATGAAAGTGAGAAAAACAGCTACATAACAGAACCTGAGGTAGAAACTAGGGAGAAGAGAAGAGGTTTATTCAGTTCTGTTGGGCCAGATGTTGAAAATTCACAACACATGGAAAAGTCAGACACCTCTGGGAAGAAAGCTTCGCTTGATTGCTCAAGTGGTTCTTTGATTTTAAATTCTTAACATTTCTTGTTGCTGCACACCTTGCTTTAGTCTCACATTGATAGTATGGAATCCCACAGATTGCAAGCCATACTCAGCCCAAATGAAGCCTTGGATAACAATGCATCAGGAATTAAAGTGGAGGGCGCTATAAATAGTGTGAATGCAGCAAAAGTTGCAGCTATGAAAGCTGCTGAATTAGGTGAGCACTGCCTCAATTTGTTGTTGATAATTTTTCTTCCATTGTGGCATTATCTCCAGGACTTTCATTAGATTATTTGGTTTCTTCTTCTGTGCTTTGTCTACACTTCGATGCATGAACCTATCAATAATGCTGCTTTGTGTACAGAAAAGTAGGTTTATTAATTTTGGCAGGCTGACCATTGGTATCTGATGATATGATCATGATGTTAATCTTTTCCCTGCGAAATTTGAGTCATGTAATCTTCTGCTTGCATTACTGACCATTACTACGTGCTCTATTGCAGTGAACAGGAACATTGTAGGATTTGGAGTTGGAACTGGGCTCTTATCCACTGACCAGAAGAAAAAGCTGCTTTGGGGCAACAAAAAGAGCAATCCTTCGGAGGTAAATTTCAGAGAACAGTCTATTATTTTTCATTTGTCTTGTTTCGTTTTCATTATGCGTTCATATCATTTCCATTTCTGTTTCCATTCATTATGCTTTTTTTAGATGAAGGAAGATTTTATTAATTTCAAGAACATTACATCAAGATGATACAAGTCCTTAAAATTTCTCCCGGCCTCGCTAACAAGAAGCACACAGCCCTTAAACAAAAGAAAAAAGAAAAAAGAAAGCCTTGATTGCTACCGGCTGGATCGCATGCTCTCCCCTTTTCATTGTATTGCTTAGTGAAAACATCATCGAAATCTTCTCGCGTAAGCAATCCGGTAGCCTGGATTTCCAACATTCGGGCGCCACAATCCGCAAACTGGATTTCCAACATTCGAGCGCCACCACCAAGAACACCGGCTATTTGAATCATTGCGCCCCAAAATCTTGAACGCGATCACGGACTCCATACCGTCCATGACCACCAACTTGAAATCTTGGGGGCGAAGACCACCACGAAACAGGGACAAAGTGGACCACCATAGCTGCGACCATTAAATCGATCGCCACCAAAGAAACGCCGTTCCACCGCCATGACCGGTTTAAATTGATTCTTAAAGCATCGTCACCCAATATCCTCGCACATCCGGTTGCACATCGCCGAGATTGTACTCAGAACAAGGCCGCATTCTTTGTAAGAGGATCGAATTTGCCTCCGGCAAAAGGAGCGAAAATCTCGCGACAAATGCATCTTCTCCAAATTTGAAAAGAAAGACGATACCTTGCACAATCCAACTCACCTGCGAATTGCACCTCCTTTCATTCGAAATAGATTTCGCAAGGAAGGCCATCCGAAGGAACGAAAGCACGACCGCCATGGCGTCGCCTCATCCGATCCTTCCCTCTCCCCAATTGGAAGAAACTATCCGATCTTACCCGATCCGCACGACCGCCCAACAAGGAGCCGCCGCCTCGGCCGCCATCGGCTGCAGCGGCGCGGAACTGCCACCACCACGCCACGCATCCCTCACGAGAGAAAGATAGATCCAGCCCGTCGCCGATCGGCTGTTGCGATCGGCCGGCCAGATCCATGGGCGAGAAGATTGCCCGAGGATATGTCGCGCGACCTGGCTGGATCAGAAGACGCCGACGGAGCAGGCCTCGGCGGCGACAGGAGAAGCGGACGATCGAGCTCGCAAATCATCGACGGAACGAACCGCACCAGCTGAAGACGGCATCCCGTCGCTCGCGCCCTTAGGGGTAATCACCTCCCCGGACGCGGCCGCCACGCGCATGGCCGCACGTCTCACGGAAGCGCCGACGCGAACGGCACGAGGGAATTTCTCGCATGTTTGGTCGTCATCTCGACCTAATTCCTCGTGCACCGTGCGACGGGAAATATACCTGTGAGAGAGGAACGGCGGAGAACAGATCAGGCGTCTATCTGATCCCTCTCACAGAAACGGACGAAATCCACCGCCGCCGTAGGTTGCCGCCGCTCCCCAAAGTTAGCGTTTGGTTGGTGAATCCTCCGATGCCCTACCTACCTCTCGATCCCTCCTTAAATCCCATGGCAAACTGCTCATACGATTGTCAGAACCTAAAATGATATTGCCAGAATACGATTGTAGGAAATCATCGGTGATGGCTGATGTAGTATTATTTCAGGCAAATCGATGCCTCTTATTATATGATTTTTTAGAGAGATTATATGATTTAATTTCATCACTAATGCTGCAGACGCGCACTCACTGGGACTCAAATTTGTTTTCTGATCGGAAGCGCCAAGAGAAATTTAACAAATTCATGCTAAAGCTCTACTTTGTAGTGAAATATTTCCATCCTTCCGAGTTTTCTTAGCAGCAACATATATACCACATTACTCTGCGATGCACTAACACCTTTTTAGAGTCTGAGTATGCCTTGGTGGCCATGGCCTATTGTAGGGTGTGAAGAGCAGCGCCCCCGCCTTGGTTCAAGAGAGCAAGGCCGACGACACGGAGGGGAGCTCAACGGAAGCCATGAAACAGGAGGAGCTCGAGACAGACCTGGAGAAGCTTTACATAGCAGGCCTCCGTCGAAGAGATGGCCGAACCGTTGGTCTTGGCCTGTAGGAAGCTCTGCTTGCAGATGCTGTGACGGCATTGAAGAACTCAAAGTGCCTGCTTCGTACACACTTCGCTGGCTTTTTTATCCTTGCATGTGGTAGGTTAACTGGCAGTTTTGTATAGAGGTGGGCGTCATGCCGGGTCAGGCCGGTCCGGCACGGGTTTATCGTGCTTCGGACCTAAACCGCGCCGGGCCGTGACGGCCTATCGTGCTTTCGTCGTCTGGCTCGATCGGCTTCGCTTCGCCAGCGAGCCGAGCACGCCCATTTGTACTTCGTGCCTGCTTTGTGCCGTATTGGCTTAGGTCCAGCTCATTTATACTATTACTACAAGAGAAAATAATCACGGATTGATTTCTTTCTTTATCTGTCTAGGACTTTCTTTTTCTCCAGTCGAAACAAAATCTTATTGTGTTTGTTCTTCTCGATTTCCTTAATTCAGTTGCTCCTTCCAATTACATGTACGCAGTCATACACTCCTTGATTTGCTCACCCACACATACAACGTATGGATGTATTCCCTCTCTTTTCTCCGATCCATCCAGAGTTTTCTTTCTTTATTCTTTGATTTGCTTACCCACACGTACAACACAGGTTCGTGTCTGTTTTGGGCCGTGCCGGCCCAAGTATGGTCCAGATTGTAGTACAAGATCGCAGCTACAGTACTGTACTGCTTAAAAAGCTGTGAAGTCCTCAAGATGAGAAGAGTCTATGCTTTCCCATATCTAAGTCAATAATACCAGTTATAGAACGAGGCGCTATTTCCCGTCGATAGGTTCTTGGCCCCTAATGACTTTACAGAACAACCTTTATTTTGTTTTTGCTTCGGTAGTGCGGTCTGGACCTTATGCTGGACGATTTACTGCAAGAATGGAAGGGAAATTTCCTCCATCCTGTTGTGGGAATTGTTCGGGAAATTAAACCGATATGTTTTTCTCCAAGTCCAATTCACTCCCTAGTCCCTAATGTTAATTTACAAGCTAAATTCTCACAAGAAAATTAGATGTGTTCATCATGTACCATGCTAGAAAATTGAATGTGATGGTTACCAATCAGCATCTACAACTCTTCATCCAAATAACCGACTTTCATCTACTTTTTGGATTATGGAGATTAAACTTTACATCCACCGGCCTTTGATTTCAGAAAGCAAATAACCAAAGTTTAGAGTTCGCATCGTGCTAGGCTTATTACGACAGAACTACGACAAAAAAGAGTAGAACGCTTAAGAAAAACAGTAGCTTTCCTTTTTTTCAGCCAACGCCTTCTCGCTGCTCCAGAAATCCAGTCAGAATCCCCCAACCGCGCTCGATTCAGCACTTCAGTAGCGAACAACTCCAGCCTCCTCGCCCCTTGCATTGCCATGTTGTGCTTGTCCTGTCCCTGCAAAATCGACCACAAATGTGTCCAATAACAGGCTGAAAACACCACCTGACTGGAATGATATGACCACTTGTTATATCATACCTAGACTTCCATACAGCCTAGCAAACAGCTGCAGCCCCAAGCATGCCACTTCCCTCACTGGCTTAGCAAAATTCAGCAGCCAGGAACCCAACATACGAATTTTAAAGATGCTTCATTTTACTTTCTGTTCATGCGAATTTTGTCTAGTAGAGAGCATTGTTATACTCCCGCAAATAGGAAAGCACTGCGAAGAAAAAGTTGAATTATGAAACAGTTTACCACCAGCATTTTAGGGAAGAGAAGCATTAGCTGTGTACAAATCATTATATTAATGAAGAATAAACTGTGGTTTTTTAAGACGGAAGAAATGAAGTCTTGTAATCGTGAACCCTATAGTCTTGTAATCTTCAACCCTATAATACTCACTACAGGAATCCAATTAATTTTCGTCGGCCAATAACCGACGAAATTAGGGGGTTTCCCGACGAAATTAACCATTTTCGTCGGCATGCCGACGAAAATAGGCAGACGAAAAAAACCCGACGAAAAAAACCAAAGTTTTCGTCGGCCGCCGACGAAAAAAACTTATTGTCGTCGGTTTTCATAAGCCGACGAAAAAAAGCCTGCAAACCAAGTATTTTCGTCGGCCAGGGCTGGCCGACGAAAACAATACCCAGTATTTTCGTCGGCCTACCATAGCCGACGAAAACAATACCCGATATTTTCGCCGTACCGCCCCTAGCCGATTAAAAAAAACGAAGCTAAAGATTTTCGCTTGCCGTGGCCGACGAAAAATACTTGGGTTCTCGCCAAAAAAATGTCTTGCATTTTCGATTCAAAGACGATCAAATTTTGTTGAGTCGCTTGATAGTATGTCAAGATCGTGAGGTTTATTAGCACCCTCGGTTTGTCAAAATTCCAACAACAGGACCTCGTAGAGTTGTTTGCTAGTGGACCTGCATAGGAATTAAATTGAGTATGGTGGCCAAGTGCAATTACAAAATTTTGGATGCATGAACACATTATTCGGAAATTGGTTGCATACTTGCATCACCAAAATAAGTATCATTCCTATTTGAATAATAAGGATCGAGCTAAAGTTCTAAGGAATGCAACCCTTCCGAGAATATATTTGGAATATTGATATATAATTTTTTGAACCCCATGATTGAGGATGGTCATCAACTTAATTTTGAAAATTTGGTTGGATATGAAACACTATAAAGTATAAACTGACCAATATTGATATTGTATGTCATCTCCAGAGATATATTCAATTGTGTTGGATATGAAACACTATAAAGTATAAACTGACCAATATTGATAAGCAATGAACCAATCAGCAAAGTTTACCTGAAGGAGCTGTGCCATAAGTTGTGAATCACCTCGAATATGTTGTTGGAAAGCTAGAGGATTCACAGAAGATCCATCAGGATTTAACCTTATAAAATCTTGAGATGCCCTGAAATTTTCAGCATGGACAATAAACTCGAGGAAGCATTGGTACTTTGGTCACATCAAGATTCATAACTTAGTTAAGCTAAGAAAAGATAATACTTTGGTGGCATCAAGATAGATGACATTAGTTAAGCAAATTAAAGATACATCATCTCGTTCAATATTATGCTACCTCTGACTTCTAATTTGTGTTCAATATACACCTAAAAAGAAAATTGACAAGTGACCACTTAATTCAAACACCACAAGGAACATATGTTTGCTTTGGATCAGATGACATATTCTTGGGATGGCATTCCATATTTGAGGGAATCTAAGAATGGGTGCATGCAAATTTGAAAACAAGGAGCAATTACAGCAAAAAGAAGAAGAAAACACACATTCATATGCTTACCAGTTCATCCCCTAGCTCCCTGAAGAATGGCAAAAAGTTGCCTCCTCCCTTCTCGTGTATGCAGCCTTATTCTTTGCAGCTTCTGTCCCAGACATATCCTGCAAATCAAAGACATAATATGTTTCTGAAACTCTTGGCATCAAGTAATCAAAGCATAGAAATTCAACCAACACTAAAACTACGAAAAATTATGCTAATCAAAACAGCAACATAGAACATTAGCAAAACAATCACATAACAATACCTGTGGGTGTTAAATGCTTCAACTAAAGTAACTCACTTGCATATTGAGAAGTGATGAAAGCAATCAAGCAAAAACAATACCTCTGAAAGATCAATAAGAAGAGGTTTGAACATTCACATCACAAACATAGTCAACAACATTAAACACAAACCACTGCTCCACACATTCACATCACAACCAAAATATTACATAACCAGTGATTGAGTAAATTTCAATACTTGAGCCATTCAAAATGCACCTCAAGTCATATTACAACAAATCTAACTATCGAGGTTATTGGAGTTGTGTCCACTACTTGCAGAGGCAAAGAAACCATCGACATTTGGAGAGCCTTGTGCAAATGTCGAGGTCGAACCTCAGTAGAAAGGAGATATATAATTTGATGTTAGTCTTGAATTGCAAATAACTAGAACAAAAAGGCAAACTATATACTGTGGTGGTGGAGGTGGCGGCGGTGGAAATGCAGGAGGTTGGAACTGAGGCAAAGTAAACTGAGGCACGCTAAACTGAGGCCCTAATTGCGAGAAGAATGCCTACGTACATAATGCAAACTGGACTGAGGCAAGCTAAACTGAAATTGTCAAGCTACACACTTAATCACTGAAATTTGGCTTTGTTTACTTACTTGTAGAGATGCTCGTTCTGCTTCTTTGAAAGGATCGAAAGTACTCTTGTTGTCTTGAATATTAGTCATCTCCTCCTCGTATTTTGCAAGGCGCCTCTGTTGTTGCCTAATTTGATCCTGGGACCGCGTCGCTCTTCCTGAAGCCTTGTTGTCTCTCGAGAGGAGCGAGAGCTGCTCTGTGAGGATGTGGCGTTCTTGCTTGGGGACAGAGCAACGTCGAGTCCACAACACCATTGAACATTGAGTACCTACTGAATCCAAAGGTATTGATTAATTGCAACTTGACACTAACAATCATATCATAATTTTTGACAATTTTGAAGAGGCGAATGATCTCACCTTCCATGCCTTTTGCCACCACCGCTCTTGTACAGCGCCTCGACATCAAGGTCTTCCCTCCTCCGGTTGTACTCACGGGCCATGACGTCGAACCATTTCTTCCCTATATTGCTCTGCATGACAATGTTGTTAATACAACTATTTAAAAGATCTGATTACTTAATAATAGAGTATACAACTTACAAGTCGCTCAGTCGCTGCCGGGCTGCATAGCTGATCAGGATGTGTAGGATCACTGCTCATGTGTCCCCGAAGATATGTCTCTATGTAGCTGGGGGCAACGCCACTTTCAGCCTCCTGCAATCCAAAGTTAGTACCAAGCATTTGAAATCATATTGAACTATATATATATACCTACCATGCGCTTCGCTAAGCGTAGGTGTCCATCGGCGCCATACCGGTGCAGAACTGGATCACCTGCCTCTCGATTGTCTCTCTTCTTGTTCGACTTGGCAACAAAAGCAAGCGATGCCCAGTACGCACAAAGAGCTTGCCAAGCATCAGGACACTTCATTAACCAGGGGATGGTTACCTGCAAGTACTCATCCTCGCGTGGTAGATCTTGGATGCCCGAGCTTCTTGTTCATCTTTTCTGCTTCACCCTCTTGTAGAACAGCAAACCGCTGGATCCGAGCATTGGAGATCATGTCCTTCACCACCTTTGTCGCTGCCTTGTTGAACACTTTATCGCCCTCTCTACATTGGCGGGGACATCATCGCCTCAGAAGGTATCTCTCCTACAGCAACAATTTAAGTCATCAAAAATAGGATCTATATGCATTAATTGTACAGAGGTAACGAACTTACCCAGAAATCGTGCCACACCTCCTCAACAGCAGAATAAGTGCAGACGTCGAGAGCCAACCTGTAGTGCTCCCACTTAAGGGCCGGCTGATGCACACCGTTGATTTCCACCAACCCCGGGTAGTGGTGGCGGCATATGGCTCCCAGAACAGAGTTTACCTGCCTGTGCTGATGTCTTCCCTCCCACGCCACATCATCCCATTGCCTACAATTCATAAAATCAAACTCATTAGTTATACAACAACTTGCAATTAAAATGAGAAAATTAACTTACCAGTCCCCAAAAGGGGCGATCAACCTCCGCAAACTACGATCGACAGCTGGAGGTATGTTATTACATGCCCGGAACCTGGAAATAGCCAAACATGAGAATACAAAGTCTATGCACACTATAACATGCTAACACAAGTACCTGAAGGACTCTATAGAAGGCGCCTCATCCTCCTCTGCTCCGTCTCCCTCGTCCCCCTCATCCTCTCGATTGTCCTCGTCCTCCTCAACCTCCTCACCCGTGTCACCCGCTACATCCTCCTGAACCTCCTGATCAGTCGCTACGTCCTCCTGAACCTGAGCGTCCTCCTGTGCCGCCTCCAGACACCTCTCGAACGTTCTCCGCCTGCTCCTAGTCGAGGCACTCCCCTGGAAGAGGGAGTCCTGACTCCTGGAAGAAGAAGAGTTGCCGGTGCTCTTGGAGACCGCCTTGCGTGCATGCTTGAAAAAAGACTTCATCTGCAAAAATTTAAATAGAGGTTATGGTTATTAAAATAGCAAGAATATGATTATTAAAAATAGCAAGAATATGATTATTAAAAATATGAAGATATTTACCAAGAATATGTACGTATCAAAACTCATCCGCGTCTCGAGGTTCATCGGCGAATCGTTGTAAAGAAACATGTTTTCTCCGAGGTCGTCGAATCCTTATAGAACCTCGTTGTCGTTTCTTTGTTGGAGCAGGCTCAACTATTAGGTCTGTGGCATCATTGGCTACTCCATCAAGCCCAACCCCATCGGTAACCCGAAAAGATCTTGACATACCTAATTCTTGATACGCCTCAATTTCCTGGTTGTCCATCGCACTGTCGACGTAGTCAGCATCCCCAGGAGGATATAATCGTTCACGGGGATTCACTTTATATACAACCCACCAAGCACTTAAGCTAGGCACGCATCGACAAGTAGTAGACACGCTCCACACAGTGAGCAAGCACAAAATTGTCGAAACCTTCAAGCCGTGATTGGTGTTTGACCTCCACCATGCCAAATTCGTTCCCACGTGTGCCATTGTTGGGATCAAACCAATCACATTCAAAGAAAACTACTCTTAGATCTTTGGATCCCCCGAACTTGTACTCAACTATGTTTTGAATAATGCCATAGTAGTTAATTTCGCGCCCACGTGCATCGCAAGCCTTAGTTACGACTCCACTGTTCACTGTTGCCGAAAGCGGACGTTTTGCTTCTAATTTTGCAGAGCGGAACCGAAACCCATTGACGTCATAACGACCGAAGTTCCTTGTCAGTAATGGTCGTCACGATAGCTGCCGCAAGTCCTCATGGACGTCGGCATCGAGCATCTGTCGTCTGAGTTTAGGCATAATTACTACGTGTCACGAAAATAAACAGAAGACTTATGTTTAAAAAAATTAGCAAGAGAAAATTACATGTTTTCGACACCAAGACATGAAACTTGGGCCGCCGTTTAATCCCTCACGGCGTAGCGTGTCCAGTTGTTTGCTCGTAGGTTGACGAGTAGATCTCCAATGTTGTTGGTCGAACAATCTGCTTGTGAACTAGGCTAATGAGAATAGTGTAAAGAATAGCTATTTAAAGACAAAATACGAATCATTACTTCCAAGAAATATTTGTCCATTTCTTCAATGTTGGAGTACATATATAGCAAAGCCGAGTTCCATTCTGTTGGTGACACCTCATGATTAAATCTTGCCACCGAAACCTTTTACCCTTCCAATCGAAAAATCAAAGGTCACTCACAGGTGCTTCTTCTGCGATATGATACCGCATTGTATGGGCATTCACATTGTGTTGATCGGCGAAATACGTGCTGGAGAAGTTCGATATCTCTTTAAGAGCATATGCCTCAGCGATGCACCCTTCAACCCTAGCCTTGTTACGTACGGATGCCCTAATCTTTTTCAGGCCTCTTTCTGTGCTATACATCCACCTGTACTGCACAGGTCCACCAACCTCCGCTTCGTAAGGCAAATGTACCAAGAGATGTTGCATGACGTTCATAAAACCTGGTGGAAATACCTGTTCCATCTTGCATACAAGCACCGGTATTTCTTTCTTCAACTTTTGAATCATCTTCTTCGTGATTTCTTTACCACATAACTGCCTATAGAAAAAACTAAGCTCCGCGAATATTCCTTCCAGAACAACATGCAATTATCTTCACAAACATCAATCTTCTCATACTTCATCCCAAGGCGGACAATGACTTCTTCGGTACATGTCCTTCGCATCTTATGGTTCGGCGGAAGAATATCAATGATCAATTGAACCAGATCGTTATAGCAGTTGTTTGAAAAGTTATATTTTGACTTTATTGACATGAGTCACGTCCACGGCCGCTAGGGCGGTCACGTTAGTGGAATCATGCAATTGCTCTTCCGAGGCGAAAGGAGGCTATAGAACCTTTGAACCTCCGGCCGGAGCTCTTCTTCGAATTAATCTCAAAATCCCTACCAATATCATTCACCATCTCATCCATCCTATCTTCATCCTCATGGTGCTGCTCAATGGGTGTGCCTCACCATGCTCGTACATATCATATAGTCGGCATAAAACCAAACTTGCACAAGTGGCGTTCCACATCCGGTTTAACATGACGAGCAAAGTTTCGACACTTGTTACAGGGGCACTTTACAACACCACCTGCGGCCCCTATGAATGCATTGTCCATGAACGCCTGTGTCTTGACCCCCCATTCATTTGAATGTGCCCCAGTCTTACTCCAACCATCGTACATCCATCTCCGATCATCACCCATTATGGACGCTAAAAATGAGCAACAAGATCAATCACCCAGTGTGGTATGGTTGCTAACAGGCTCTATTGGGAAAGATAGGTCCTAAACCCACCCAAGAATAAACACCAGCGGTTATGATTTAACCGTCAGTCCGAATAAAATTTGGCAAGCATAACTCATTGTTCTCCGATTGCACGCCCGGTTTTGGTGCATCGGAGAACAACTGGGTTGTGCTGCCGAACTTTTGTTCGGACTGTACAGTTCGTCATAAATCCAATGCTCTGGCATCCATTCCTGAGCTGTCCAAAGCGGGACAATTCCGGAACGATACACCTCACATGTACATGTGAGATGTGCCGCTTCCCGAGCGAAAGTGACGATAGGCTTGGCTGACTAAATGAAATCTACTTAAACTAATTATGCTTTGAATGAAAACCTGTCAAGGATGACCCTCCAACAGTTTTTAAAATGATATTAGCAGTGTGAATGAAAACCAAAAACTTGCTTATATTATAGTCTGGTACAAACTCGGCATGAGTCCATGTTCATTGTGAGTCATAAGCTTAGCTCGGCATGAGTCCATGTTCATTGTGAGTCATAAGCTTAGCTGACACTAATCATGCAGTGAATACATAATCAAAACACTAGAAATGGATTTAGTTTCAACATGCAAGGTAAAGCTAAAAGATTTCATTTTTTCCTTAGCTAGTTGTTGTAGAGAAACGGGCTTACCAATTAAAGCCTATCATGTTAAATTTAAACCTATCGAATCTTAATGACTATTCAAAATATTTACTGTTCTTAATGACTATTCAAAATATCTGTCATAGAGTATGCCTCAATGCCATCCCGTGTGGCAATTTAGCTACAGATCATTTGAGTGCAGTGGGCAAATCACATGAATATTTTGGTTTTTCATTCATCATTCCTACCATCCAAGCGCAATGAAGTAACATTAGCGTCCTAGTATTGAAAACCGCATTTCATAGCCCCCACTAAAACTACCTAGGATCACAAAATGATGAAGCCTCACTCAAAATTTTTAGTTTTGCGTACTAAATTCAGCGAAGGACCCAATAGAACTTCTTGACCATCACTTCCGCATTCGTTGTGCGCTATATACAATGGAGTAAAAGTCGTTCCTACTACCAAATGGCGAGAAGTATTTACCAATGATGTCTACAGTAAAAATGATACCTCAATCACGACCACAGGCTCGGCGACGGCGGCTCGGCGGCGACGTGTGGCTTGCAAGGCAGGCTGCGGGCGGGGTGGGCTCAAGGGCCGGCGAGGGCGCGCCGGCTGGAGTCGGGAGGCGGGCGGATGGCCGGCGGCGGCGTGGCGGCGCCGGTCATGGCGGGCCGAGCGGGTCCGGCGGCGCGGATGGAGGCGGGCGAGGCGGTGACGGCGACGTCGGATGGAGGTGGCGGGGCCGGCGAGGCGGCGGCGCCCGGTCGCGGCGGCGGGCGAGGGTCCGCCCGCGTCGGATGGAAGCGGTGACTGGCGACGTCGGATGGAGGCGGCCGGGGCGGGCGCGAGGCGGGATCGATGGTAGCCGCCGGGCGAGGCGGAACAGATCGAAACAGGAGGATTAGGCGTAGCGTGAAAATGAGACCGGAGGGTTGTAGGGTTTTGAGGTATGGCCTCTATTTTCGTCGGCCACCAAAGCCGACGAAAACAAATCGCTACCCACACGTGTCGACCATCCATGGGTGGATATGTTTTCGTCGATACCAACACAAAATAGATTTAATACATTGATTTTAAATCGGTCAATATAGCCGACAAAAAACCCACATATTTTAAATCGGCTCTTCGGCGATTTAAAATAACCGCACTGCATACTGCGTGTCGACCATCCACTGGAACCATACATTTTCGTCGGCTAGATTTGACCGACGAAAAAAAAGTAGATTTCCCTGAGTCCCGCGGTTGCTATTTGTTCGTCGGCTTCAGCTTGTGGCCGACGAAAAACTATTATTTTCGTCGGCATAACATGCTAGCCGACGAAAATATTACTATTACCGTCGGTCATGTTAAAGCCGATTTAAAAAAAGTATATTATCGTCGGCAATGTGGACCGAATGAAAATCTCATGTTAACGAAAATTATGTGGTTTCCTGTAGTGACTATGCAAGTAATCCTCACTCGCGGCAATTAAAGCTATTTCTCTGTTCTCTTATACAGCTACATCGCCCTATTATTCGCATCACCCTAGATTAGAGCAAGTATAATAAGGTTACGTGGCGGGCTATAGGAGTCGCCACGTCGATTTGAGTTGAGTTGGAGGAGAGATAAGGAGAGAGAAGAGAAGCAGACTCTGAGACTAGTAGCCGAAATCAAAGACTGAGCTCCAAGAAGGTTGGTGAGAGAATGAGAGGATGAAGGTGGGCCAAGAATTAATGCTCAGTATGTATGTATAGCCGACTATTATATGAGTGGTCTATTAAATTGGCTATAGATGATATGTCAATAACATAAAACCCGCAATTGGCTCTATTATTAGGCTTGCCCTTAGGAGGCTTACCTCCTCGGCAGGGGAGTGACCTCCTCCTCCGGCATACTACCTCCTTTAACATACTGCCTCTGTTCTTTTTTCTTCCTCTTTAGAACAAAGGAAAAGTAGAGAATTTTTATAGGATGAGAATCTTATGAAAAAATTTCCTACGAATCCCTCTGGAACAAAGGAATAAGCTCCTATTCCATAGGATTTTTGGAGGAAATCTAACATGAGGTCTAAAGTCATTGAAATTTTCCTTTGTATCTATCTCTCTCCAAAATCCTGTACTTTTTTCCTGTGAAACATCCAAAGGGCATAATTAAACAATTCTTGTATTTTAGGATTCCAAAGGACTAACTGGATATGCCACCTAATTTCTGTGTTTTTCCTATTCCTACATTCTTGGATTCCTGTGTTTCAAAGTGGCCCTTAAGTGACATCCTAGAATCTGTGCAATCAAATTTTGAAAGTTTGACCATTAATATATTTAAAACTATCTAGATTGGCTACATGAAAACTTTATCGTTAGATTTTTCATTAAAAATACTTGTGTATATAATAATTTTATTAACATATAACAAGATAATACTAAAAAAGTAACCATCAAAGTCACATCTTGGAGACTTGTAATAAGTCAAAGCGTACTTAAAAAGAATGGATAGAGTATCAAACTAGCACTACATCTAAATCATCTCCACCTCCAACAAAAGGACTTTTGTAGTGAGAAATCTAAATGAACAGCTGGTCTAAAATTTTCTACTCTTTATACGCAGAAAAAAAGGTTATACTCTTGAGACTGGAAAACTTCTAATTATTTGTGTTTACTTTCAGTTACAGGCCGCACATGGTTGATCAACTAAATACAAAATTACAGAAGCAACATTACTCTGTAAGCCTGTTATATATATATATATATATATATATATATATATATATATATATATATATATATATATATATATATATATAGCGGTGTATTAGAGTCAAACCTCTCTTTTGGTGCAATCATGCAAACTCTAATCTCAGCTCTTAGATCCCTCCCCAATGGCTAGATTAAAATTAGTAGGATTCCCCTAATCCACTTATAGCACTTTTCCACAAAACCCCCTAGAAACCTTTTCTTCTCTCCCCACTTCCCTCCTCTTCAACCTAGCATCCAGTCTGCCCCCGTATTTTTGTGCGGCCGTCGGCGGTAGCTTTGCCGGTGCTGCATCCATCCGCCCATCATCTCCCACCGTATCGCCGTGTTGTGTTGTACTAGGCCAGATACGTTATAGAGTTCAGTCGCTGTTGTTGCTGCAACTAACCCCGTCCTCCCTTTCACCCCAACCACCGTGTCGGACTCGTATCGATCAGCCGTGGACGAGTTATTTCCGCCGTGTTGTTGCTGCTGTTGTGTTTTGATGCTATGATGATGACCAGATCCGTGGAGGAGCGTGCCGGCGGGCGGTCTTCGTCTGCGGCGGCGGGGGCGGAGAAGCAGCGCCCTGGGGCGGACAAGGCGGAGGCGGGCGATGGTGAATGGCACCCAAGAATCAAACATCGGCAAAGGCGGCTGCGCTACCAAGGCCGAGCACCACGGCCCCGCCGTCGTCGAGCGGCGTCACAAGCAAGCACGGATCTACTGTATTTGTCGCGCAAGGAGAAGGAGGAGGACTTCTGGCCAGGAGCGGCGGCGGGGAGATGAGGGCCGGCGGCGACAGCGGGATTCTCGCTCGGCGCCGACAATGTCGTGGAGAACCTCGTCGGCGTCTTGGACTGGATGCTAGGTTGAAGAGGAGGAAGTGGGGAGAAAGAAAAGGTTTCTAGGGTTTTGTGGAAAGAGCTATAAGTGGATTAGGGAATCCCACCAATTTTAATCTAGCTATTGGGGAGGGATCTAAGAGCTGAGATTAGAGTTTGCATGATTGCACCAAAAGAGAGGTTTGCTAATACTGCCATATATATATATATATATATATATATATATATATATATATATATATATATATATATTTTGTCCCTGACCAGTGACCATGCAAGTATAAACTTCAGATTGCCTTGTTTTTGAGCTTTTGAGTTTTGCAACTTTTTAAGCTAAGAATGGAAAACTCTCACCATGCACCATCTCCAATGTCAATTCACTCCTCGGTGTTATCTGGATACAAGAAAATCACAAATGGTATTCCCTCCATCCCGCTATATAAGTACATATTTCTGGGAAGCGTTACCCCCACAATATAAGTCCATTGTTACAATTCAAGGTGTAGTTATTTTAATATTTCCACTCTGTGCCCCTCCGATAATGCTAAAAGAGTGGCACATGTGTAGTTGTAGTATGCCATTTAATATATATGGTCCAATAACATTAAAACAAATTCTTAGATTTAGTGTTTCCTTGCTCTATGTGTTATTGGACTTGGGACATATATTGCGGGACGGAGGGAGTAACATTTGCATGAATTTTTTTTAAATAATATTATTTTATTTCGAAATTGCGACATTAATACTCAGTATTTAAAAATTGCAGAAATAATATCCGATGCCAAACGGTTTGGCGATAATAGGTAGTCGCCAAGCGGTTTGGCGATAATAGGTAGTCGCCAAACGGTTCGGCGACAATATCCTAATCCCGCATTTTGAAGCGGTGACAGCCAGTTGTCGCCAGGTCAGGAAGTGGTCGGCACACCGCTCGGCAACTATTATATAGTCGCCAAATGGTTTAACGACTACTAGTAGTCGCCGAGCGGTGTGGCGATAATATGCGGCTAGTACTCTGGCCTAAGTACTGGTGTTTAGTATGCGGCTAGTACTCCAGCCTAAGTACTCGTATTTAAAAAATTACAGAAATACCCTATAGTCGCAGATCCAAATTGACATACATCCTTGTCTCAATAGTCGCAATTCTGTCGCGGATTGGAATTGCGACTCAAATCACTCGCGGCCGCAAACCGTGGAAATCGTGGCCACTTAAGGGTTTTCGCAGCCCCTGAGACAGGCGAATCCAGTCCAAAAATACGAGAAAAATCTAGAGCGACCTACGCAACGCGTGCTACTACTTACGTATGGGCGAGATAGCCAGACGTTGCCCCGGTAGGAAGTTGCGAAAATCGGAAAAGGCACTCGCGGCCATGAAACCACAGAAATCGTGGCCACTTAGGGGTTTTCGTAGGTCCACGGGACAAGCCGGATATGGCCCAAAAAATACCGAACAAATCAAGGGCGATCTACGCAACGCGGGCTACCACTTACGTATGGGTGAGATAGTCAGACGTTGCCCCGGTAGGAAGTTACGAAAATCGAAAAAGGCACTCGCGGCCATGAAACCACACAAGTTACGACGTCGAAAAATTTTGAAATTTTTTATGGAGGTTCCTGATAAATCAGTGATATTACCATAAAAATTTCAAATGATTTAAAGATGTGAGGAATTTTTGAAAATTCAAACAATACAACTGTCCTGATAAAACGCTGGCTGACAAGTTTGAACCGAATGAAAAATGAAACAAACCACGTTAGAAAATTTTAAAATTTTTTGTCCATGGTTATGATGAATCACTAATGTTCCCATAAAATTTTCATATAATGATCAAGCTCTATGAATTTTAAAAATTCAGACATTGCTAGTGTCCGATATGGCAAAATTGAGAGCGGTAGCACTGTTCAATTTTTAAAATTATAAAGTTGATAAAAATTTTATGGAATATTAGTGATGCATCATAACCATGGACAAAAATTTCAAAATTTTATAGTTGACAACAACTCATGTTATGAACACTTAAATTATTTGTTGAACATATATAAGGGCACATACACCGAAAGTTCAGATGATAAAATAAGCAATAGATTAGATTATATTACAAGGGCATTACAACAAGATGTGAAATTGCTTGTGAAATAACTAATGAAAGCACTGTTTGTCATGGTGGAACAAATGATCGTTCCGCCTATCTGGGTACAGCCAGAATGATGTCCCACATTTTCTGCATATTACCTGACACGTGTTTAATTTGCGATTTGTCATCGGACACCGCTCAATCCCTACTATGAAAGAACTCCATGGGGATCCGCAGTTCTTCCAGCTGTCGCCGAATGGGTGGCCTATGCCATACGTCTCGGGTGTATAAGACATAATTTTTGGGTCTTTTTTACGTGGATTTCTGCCCTCCCATATGGGCATGTCATCCCGATTCCCGGCGTCCCCTATGTTAATACCACCCGGGTTCCCGGTTGGTTTGCGCAACGCGTCAAGGATTTGTTGCGTGGTGCGAACCTCGGCCGGCTGCTTCCCCTTGTCCCTTCTTCTTCGAGAGGAGGAACCCTCTTGCACCTCTGGTGTGTTGGTCGTTGGCGGAGACATGCGGAGACGCCTGCTCTGTTTCAGCTCGCACTCCACTATATGGTGCAGGAGGTGTGTGTTGGGCTTATCCTTGGACAACCGGAAGCGTGCCCGGCGATCAATCTGATATGCTGCTTTGGTCGTTGAATAACACCGTAAGGCGTACTCGAGTCCGCTTTTCGGGCGGTAATGGCACCACGGAGAGGTTGCTCCCCAGTTATCCCATACTGAAGTTTAAGATGTGGGTGGTACGTCTCCGGGTCCACCCAGTTGAAGTAGCCGCACCATTCATCCTCGGCCAAGGGGCACCGGTAGAATCTCCGGTCCGCTAGATCATCGTGGCAGGTATCAACCATTGCCTGCGAGCCATGTTCATAAAAGTCGGGGCTTCGGTGGCCCCGGAGGAGGTTTCTCCTTTGACTTGGCGCGAATTCGCAAGTTTCCTTTTGAACTCGTAATGCGATGAACTGGTTTAGAACTACTACTTTGTGAGTTTAACATGAGTATGTCGCATGAAACTCACCGATTGGTTGGCCCTTGCCCACTGGCCCTAAGCTCTGGTCGATCTAGAAAAGGACATATCCTGGCGGCCTCTCCCACCGGGTGAAGTTCTCGGGCGAAGCGGGGTAGGCGTCGTGGCAGTTGGAGAGAAATTCGTAGTCACGTCGTTCCGGCCCGTCGATCCATTGGAAGAAGCAACACCGGTCCTTGTGCTGAGAAAAGAAAGAACGATGCATGAGATGGTAGTGTTACCCTGTATTGTGTGGACACGGTAGGTTTACCTCGTAGGTGCGCCTATGATGAGTGAACGCAGCGGCCGTCTCTCTATGGGTAGATTGCATCATCTTCGCCGATGCGTTGCGATCGCATTTGGGTCGGGCAACTCCGCAGAACTAGGGCGTCGACGCTTCGGCATCCGGATATTCGGCGGGATGACTTCGCTGTCAAGAGGCGACGTAGAAACGACATTGTGCCCTAATTTGTGTAGATTCAGCTGACGTTTATTGCTAGTTTGGCTGTGTTGGATGTCTACCCCTCGGCCCTGTTTTATAGTGGTGGTGAGGGGTTACTCCACACAATTACAGCACTTGTCCATTTTTATGGCCTAGCATCCATTGTGAAAAGTTGCCGACGTGTCACCCATCATCAAAGCTACGACACGAGACCTTATGAGAAAAGCTGCACGACCTGTCACCCCTCTGTCAAAGGCTGCACGATGTGTCACCCTCTGCCGAAAGCTGCCCGGGCACGAAACCGCGTGTTGTCGTTTCAGTCTGAAAAGCGCGATGCAGCGTGTTGTCATTTCAGTTTGAAAAGCGGGGTGCAGCGTATTGTCGTCTCGGCAAAGCGGCGTGGTGCAGAGTGTTGTCGTTTCAGTCTGATAATAGTAATAGGTGTGTAACAAAGCTACTAGTTGATGAAAGGATTAACTAAGGACATAAGATTTAAATTACAAAAAATGCGAATGCAATTGTTCATGCAACATATTTCAAACGATCTGCACATAAATCTTTCTTCCGCAAACACCCTTCGTGAACTAGTCGCGCAGAAAACTGAACTAACTAAGCCTATTCAGCGGCCTTTAGAATTACTCGTGTAAATACAGATGTTGGTGTGACTAGCTTTGGAACCCAGTTTGGACAGCCATATCACATGAAAATATTCTAATTAAAGCCTGCTTAACATGTAAAATACGGATACATGAAGATATGATATCTGGAAACCACTTCGAAAGACATCCGTGACCAACTCTGCCCCCTCTACACGAAATGAACTATTTCGCAAGAATAGAGTACAATACAAGAACGATAGCCACATACTAATCTTCTCTAACCTTTCATATGATCTAAAATGTGCTCCATCTTGAACATCAGCATGTTCAGCCTCTGCTCAAGCATAGGGTCCATCCTCTCCTCCATAGAAGGCTGCTGCATCCTCTGTGGTACAATGGTTGTAGGACGCTCCCTCGAGGTGTCCATGGTGTCCGCCCACTGGAAATATTGACACCCTGCAGCCTACGTGATGAGGTGAAGAAGCTTTCAGGCCGTGCGAAGGAATGAGATATCTCAGAACAACTACACAACTCGAATAGAAGAAATAGTGTGCACAAGAAGGAATCAAACTAGCTTTTCACTTACAGAGAAAAAGGGCACTAGTAGAACACTCGCCCATTATTTTCCTCAGTGTTGGAGTAGAACACATTAGCTTGCACGTGGCAGTTAGGACATTCGACCTGCCTTGCATTGGCAAGTGCACGAGCCCTCCGATTTCCAGAGGTCGCCGTTTGAGACATAGTCTTTTGAGGCAAGGAACGGGATGAAGACGAGGATATGTGGTAGCGGAGGTGGTATGAAAGCTCTTTGATTTGTGGAAGGATTGCGGGGTTCTGGGGAAGAATGTTTAATGAGAAACTGAGGTGCTTTCGGCTCTCCCCTCGGAGAGTCCTCTTGTAGGCCATCATCCGCGCACAGTACTGTGCAATGTCGTGGCATGAAGTACAGCCTCCGCATGCCTTTTCTGGAAGTAGCCAACGATGCCGTGTAACATGCCTTCCAGGATGGCCACAAGTGGTAGCGGACACAGGCCTCTGATGACCCAATTGTAAACCTCGGCTATATTCGTTGTCATGACACCGAACCTGTTCAAACATAGCAGTTAGCACAATAACTCTAATTGTTCAATCGTCATAGCTATGTTAATTTAGTATACTAACCTGGCGCCTCCAGTGTCATGGAGCAATGCCCACTTCTCCAACGGCTCCGCCTCTATCCAGTGCGAGAAATACTTAATGTTTCTTGACGATCGTCTCCTCAGATTTTGGAGGATCGAGTGCTCCAAAGGGTGATAGCCTTTTGGGTGGGCAATCGTTCGGCGTTGCTAGTTGCTTCTTCAGCTCTTCAATCTGTGCGGTAGTGTGCTTATCCAACTCAGCCAATATCGCGTTGAACTTACGTGCCTGGTTCTGCTTGCATAACCTCTTAAATAGGTTCATCAGCTTCTTACTCTTGAACTGCCTGGAAAAATTTGCTCCCAAATGCCTCATACACCACCTGTTCTGCATGTCACGCCATGGAAAAGGCTCATTAAGGTCCTCCTGTAGAGTCTTAATTGCCGAAATGATACCTTTATGACGGTCATAGATTATGCACACGTTGGGCCGATCACGAACTACCCCGAACTTCAAATGTCTGAAAAACCACAGCCAGCTATCCCGGTTCTCACCCTCAACAAATGCAAAGGCCAATGGAAGTATGTGGTTGTTCCCATCAACTGCAATGGCCGTTAGAATCTGCCCCTTGTATTTCCCAGTCAGGAATGTACCATCGACGCACAGCAATGGACGGCAGTACCTGAATGACGCAATGCAAGGACCCAATGAAAAAAAAGCACGACGAAATATCGAGACCCCATTACCATCCGCTTCACTTTCTTCAAAAGCGATTATGCGTGCGAGATTGGTTTCCTTTAAGACATCAAGCACCACGAGGTAGGTTACAATCTGAAGCCTCATATATGCCAAACCTCTTCTCTAATGCCTTTTGCTTCGCACGCCGAGCCATCGAGTAACTTATCGATACTTAAATGTTCTCAAGATTGCTTTACGAATATAAGAACACTCAATGTCCGCTTCTCGATGATCTCGATGAACATCACGCTAGCGATTCAACCGCATTCAAGTTGTGGTGTTTCACGAGAACATTTTCTGAATCTGCATGTGTGCCCATCTACTCGTGATGCAATCCAAAATGTCTCGCACTTGCCGCTTGTATGCATGTACTCGAATTCACATCCTTCGGTTACGCACTTCACTTGTGTATCTATCGGAATGGACAAAACAACTCGGAACTCTCTCTGCTGCGATAGTGCCCAGCCTCCACCGCCAACTTCAACTTCGTAATTATTTGCGAAAATTTGATTGATCGAATGACATTGCTAGCATACTCCCAGCGCAACTCATGCCCCCACAAAACTTCCATACCGGCTTTGTTTTTCTGTTCGATCGTCGGGGATGGGTACATCCGTTGCCCCGATACTACTATGCATTTCATCATCATCTTCTCCTCCTTCCTCATCTTCGTCGATGTCATCATCACACTCCAACATTTCAGCTTCATCTTGCATCGCCATATGGTCCAACAACTCCAATTGATCAACAACTTGCTCGATTTCCTCCCCTTCATCTGCCCAACCTTCCGCGTTTGCTGCATCCCTGTTATCATCCTCCACTGCTACCTCAACCGGCACCACTTCTGAACTTGTTCATTTGTAGTTGACATGCTTTGCTTTCGCCCACACCGCAAATATTCACCTCTTCTCTAGGGCACGCCTGCACTAGCATTACACATTCAAGGCTAGATCCCTTGCACCACTGTGGGATATGTATGTCCCAGGGCCCACCAAGCAGTCCTCCAAGGCTCAGCCAAGCGAACTTGGATCATGTCGATTGGATAAAGCTCAAGGTTACTTGGGCCAAGCAAAGCGTGAAGAATCGAGATAGGCCTTAGTTAAAGAAACCGAGTCGTATTGGGTAGGGATGATTGTAATCCAAACCAATACGGACTCGGGATAGAAACCCTTACTCAGATCCGAGTAGGACTCAATATTGTAACCGCCCTTCTCTATTATATAAAGGGAGGGACGGGCATCTCGAAAGAACATCTCATCGGCTATTAGCTAGCCACATATAATTCGAGCACGGGACTAGGGTATTATCTCCACCGCGAGAGTCCGAACTGTGTATACATCGTGCGTCTTGTGCTACCATCGAGTTTGGGTCCAGCGCGTAGCCCCCTTTTCATTATTGTCGGTAACAAACGTCGACAGTTGGCGCGCCAGGTAGGGGCTGCGCTAGGATCAATCGCAGCAAGCTCGATGGCAATCTTCAGGAGCACGACCATCTTCGCGCCGGCTCAGGTATTTCGCTTTGGGAGCCTGGATTTCATCGCCGACAACTTTGGTCGTCTCTCCGTTTCGGATTCGGATCAGTTCCGATCTGGAACCAATTCTGAGGTCCTCTTAGCCGGCCAACCACTCGGATCAGAACCAGGCATGGCCATCTGTCCTGGGGCAGTAAGCCAAGGGCCTGATCCTCGTCTCGAGTCAGGACTAGCTAATGACGACCCCCGAGTGGTCGAATACACAAGCAAACCACTCGGACCCACTGATCGGTGCGCTTCATCTTCCTGCACCATCAACCCAGAAGGCGAGGTAGGAAATTCCCCGAGCTTTCATAGCATTTTTGTGATCGAAACGGACCCTCCGCAAAAGGACGCGGCAAATGCTACGGAGGAGAACCATCACCACCAAGAAAACCCCACGAGACTCCTCCAACACAGAGGTCAGAGCGTGAATGAAGAAATCTTGCGAGACAAAGGTGGGGAACCGATCGGTTTCCATACCCCCAATGCAGAACATCGCCGCCTCCAAGGCGCTCCTCGACACCTTGGCACCTTTGCCGGACCAGATAGCCCGCCGCTCGATCGTAGCCCAAGTTCAGGCTATGGTTGCGGCGGCGGCATTCAAAGAAAGACCAAGAGGCACCAAGAAAAGGCGCCATCCCGACTCGCCTCATTTGCTCGCAGGCAGAAGCGATATCTGACCCTTGATCGCCCGAGCGAGGAGCTTCAACGAGAGGGGCCGACACAAAGACGCCGGGACCTCCGTGCAGATTTGAGCGCCGAAAAATATGATCGCGAAGATGAAGAGCGCCGCAGCGCAGAGATGACTATGAGCGTTTGGCATTGGCCACGACGAGCGAGAAGACCGTCGAAACCTCCGCTACTACAACAAAGGAGAAGGAGAAGGTCAAGAGCGAAGTCGCCTCACCGGCGTTCTCCACAAAGCGAGGCAATGGCCCTATTGAGGGCATCCGGCTTTCACTCAGCGCTGGCACGCCGAGTGGTTTGGCCCGAGGATTCAACCCAAAAAGCATCACCAAATTTGACGGGAAAGAGATCCAAAGCTTGGCTCCAAGTCTACTCCTTGCGATCATGGCACTGGGAAATCATAATGTGATGGCTAATTATCTCCGGTTATGCTCACCTCTTGGCTCAAGCATGGCTCACGGGGCTCCCGCGAATTCCATAGACTCGGGAAGAACTCTGCGAGCATTTTATCACCAATTTTCGGGCACTTACGAGCGGCCCGAACACAGTGGGACCTATACCGGCCGCCAGAAGAAGAACGAGGCGCTCGAGAGTTCATCCGGCGCTTCATGCGAAGAAGAATACGATCGGGGACATTTCGGAGGCGGTCATCATCGCAAAGATTCGGAAGAGGCGTCAACGACCCGACACGATCAAAAGATGTCTCGAAACCGCCATCCACCGTAAGGAGATGTTTGAGTCTGGCGGATCGATGCATAGCGGCCTTAGATGCTTTGGCGAGCGACAAGATGATCGCCCACGTCGGAAGGACAAAAAGGATTCTGTTGAGTCATCAAGACAGCGTGTAAAGAGGAAGCTCGAAGAAATAGTGGCGCGGTCGAGCAAGACCGACAGCAGCGCCACGGACCGACAATTATGACACGGTGATGGAGGCAATATGTCCCTTTCACCCAAATAGTAAACATGCGGCGAAGGATTGTTTCACTCGAGGAGGTTTGCGGAGAGAGTCGAGAAGGCCCGCCAAGGGCGAAGCAAAAGAAGAAGAGAAGAAGAAACAAGATCCCCAAAGATGACGACGGAGAATATCAAAAAGCGGAGCGGGAACTCAATTACATCTCTGGGGCTCAATGGCCTATGAGTCAAAGCAGCGAAGCTCACGGAGAGGGACGTCCAACGCCATCGTGCGGTGTACCTCAATACCTCAAATGGTCCGAGGTCCCCATAACCTTTAGCCGCTTAGACCATCAGGACTACATCCGTGCCTCGGAAGATTTCGGCGGTATTGGACCCGATGGTTATAACGTCAAGCTCAAAAAGGTCTTTGGTCGATGGGGAAGTGGACTCAATGTACTCTTCTCCAAGACCTTCGACGAAATAAAGATCCTCGCCCGAGTTGAAGCGGGGCTCGTCACCCTTCCATGGAGTAATTCCGGAACTTCCTCTGTTCCACTCGGCCAAATCACCTTGCGGTCACATTTGGAACCAAGGATAATTTCGGACGGAATACCTTAACCCGAGGTAGCTGACTTCGAGACGGCATATCACGCCGTGCAGGCGGGCGGCTTTGGCCAGATTCATGGCCGTGCCACATTATACCTACCTCATCCTGAAGATGCCGGGACCAAGGGGTATAATCTCTATTCATGGCGATGTCAGCGATCGTTAAATCTGCGACAAAGAAAGTTGTGAGATGGTTTGAAGCTCAAGAGATAGCAAGCGACAAAATAAAGATCCGTGATGCGCATATCAAGAAGATGAAGGAGAAGTACCGTCAAGAAGCGAGCCAAGACAAGTTTGAAACGATGAGGGAACCAAGAAGGTAATCCTTGATCCATCAACTCCAACGAGACGGCTTTGATTGGGGCAGGTCTCTCCGCCAAATAGGAAGACGCTCTCGTCACCTTCCTTCGAGCTAACCGGGACATCTTTGCGTGGAAACCATCCGACATGCCCGGTGTTCCCAAGGAGGTGATCGAGCACTCCTTGAACGTGGACGAAAAGGCCAAACCCATCAAGCAAATGGCTCCGAAGGTTCGCTCAAGACAGGAAGGAGGCCATCAAGGAGGAAATCACGAAGCTGTTAGCAGCAAGCTTCATAAAAGAAGTGTACCATCCTGACTGGCTGGCGAACCCAGTACTTGTTCGTAAAAAGAATAAAAGCTGGCGCATGTGCGTTGATTATACCGATCTAAACAAGGCTTGCGAAAAGATCCTTCGGGTTGCCTCGTATTGACCAGGTGGTAGATTCCACGGCGGGCTGTGAACTCCTCAGCTTTCTGGATGCCTACTCAGGATATCACCAGATCAGGCTAAAAGAAGAAGATTGCATCAAGACCTCATTCATCACTCCGTTCGAGACCTTCCTTTCACGTCACAATGCCATTCGGCTTAAAGAACGCTGGCGCGACTTACCAACGCGCAATTCAGCGGTGTTTTCATTCTCAGATCGGGCGCAATGTGGAAGCATACGTTGATGACGTTGTCGTCAAATCTCGGGCAAAGGAAGACCTAATATCTGACTTAGCCGAAACCTTTGAAAGCCTAAGGGCCTACAAAATGAAGCTCAACCTGAAAATGCGTCTTGAGTCCCGTCTCGAAATTACTCGGATTCATTGTTTCTAGCGAGGCATCGAGGCAAACCCAGAAAATCAATACAATCGAAGATGAAGCCTCGACCAATCGTAAAGGCGTCCAAAAGCTCACTTTGGATGCATGGTGGCACTCGGCGATTCATCTCCGCCCGGGGTCGCGGAGGATGCCTTTTTCAAACTTCTCAAGAAGCAAGGTAATTTTCAATGGACCAGCAAGCACAGCAGACCTTCAAGAATTGAAGGCGTTCTGTCATCTCCACCGTCTTTGGTTCCCCAATATCGAAGAACCCTTTTGCTCTACATCGCCGCAACAACTCATGTAGTCGCGGCAATTGTAGTAAGCGGAAGGAAGAAGGGCACCTCCAGAAAGTCAGAGACACTCTGCTTACGTCGGCGAGTATTGGGAGAGTCCAAGGTACGCTATCCACAAGTCTGAGAAACTACTATACGCCGTGTTGCTTGCCTCCCAAACTCAAGCACTACTTCCAAGAGCATTCGATCACGGTGGTTACCACTTTTCCGCGGGGACATACTTCACAACCGGAGGCCATGGGGAGGATCGCAAAATGGGCGATCGAGCTTGGAGCCTTGAAGTATCCTTGAGCCACCAGACGACGAAGAGAATCTCAAGTACTTGCCGACTTCACCGCCGAATGGATAGAGCTGCAGTCACCAACAAACGTTGAAGAGCTGGAATATTGGACAATGTACTTCGACGGATCTCTCATGCTCGATGGGCGCAGAGCGGCGTGGTCCTCATCTCTCCAACAGTGGCGCCTAAAATAGTCTTGCAGATTCACTTCGACATCTAACAACGCCGCCCGAGTCTGAAGCACTCATCCACGGACTTCGCATCGCGATATCTCAGGTATTCGACGGCTAACAATTGAGCGACTCCATGCCGGTGATCAATCAGTCCAAAAGATTGGTCATGTGTCGAGGACATCATGACGGACATCTTTGCCAGAGGTACGGAAGCTTGAAGACAAGTTTGACGGTTGGAGCTCATTCATGTGCTCCACCGTGACAACGAAAGCGATGAATTGGCAAAATTGGGCTCCACTCGGGCCATCGCCGCGGCCGGGTTTTGTTGAGAAATCTACAAACCCTCGGTAAGCCAAAAGCGAGGAAGCGTAACAAGTCGGAAGAGATCTAACGAAGAGGAGGTCCTAGTCATCGGCCTGTTGGGCGGCTCCTTTTCTCAATTACCTATTGAAGACGAACTTCGGAAGACCGAGCAGAAGCGAGGCGCATCTCATGCGCGCAGCAAGAGTTACGTGGTGGTAGGAGAAGAGTTATTTCGAAAAAGTGCCTCTGGAGTTCTAAGGCGATGCATATCAGCAGAAGAAGGAAAGCAATTACTCAGGGAAATCCACTCGGGAATTTGTGGGCATCACGCGGCGTCAAGCACATTGGTGGGCAAGGCGTATCGACAAGGTTTCTTAACGGCCGACTACCGTGGCCAACGCCTTGAAGACATCGTTCGAACTTGTGAAGGTGCCGGTTTTAATTTCGCCAAATACGTGCACACCTCGAAGCGCAAACAATTCCAATCACTTGGCCATTTGTAGTCTGGGGCTCGACATGGTCGGCCCATCGAAGAAGGCTCAAGCGGCTTCACCCACCTCTTTGTTGCCGTAGATAAATTCACTAAGTGGAAAGAAGCAAAACCGATGGCTACAATCACAAGACCAAGGCCAAAGAATTCTTCCAAGAAATTGTGGTAAGATTTGGCGTACCAAACAGATTATCACGGACAATGGAACCCAATTCGAGGAAAGACTTTCAAGGCTGGTGCGATAAGCTCGGCATCAAAATTTGCTTCGCCTCGTAGCTCATCCGAAAACAACGGTCGGTGGAAAGGGCAAGCGACATGGTCTTTGCAAGGCCTAAAGGCACGAATCTTTGACCGTCTCAAGCCATCGCCACCCGATGGGTGAAAGAAGCGCCGTCGATACTACGGGGCTCAGAACCACCAAGCCAGATCCACCGGCAACACCCTTCTTTACGGTCTCACGGCTCGGGCGGTCCTACCTCTGAGATTGACCTTCGGATCCCCGGTCCGGAGCTTCAAGGAGGACGAGTCGAAGAAAAGCGAATGGAAGACATTGGCCAGATTGGAAGAGGCAAGAGAGATCGCCGTGGTCGGTCGGCGGATACCTTCGAGCTCTGCGCCGATATCCACGATCAAACGTCCAAACCGAGCATTCTCCAAGGGCGATTTGGTTACGATAAAGAGTCGAAACACGAGCACAAGTTATCTCCAATTTGGGAAGGCCCTACATCGTTGTGGTGTGACACGACCAGGGCCTCTGAGCTTAAGCGAGAAGACGGCGCCATCATTAGCAACTCATGGAATATAGAGCAGCTCGTCGCTTTTATTCTTGAAAAAAGTTCAATAGGATGTCCAAAATTGACTTGCTACTCAATTGTTCCTCAATTAAGCGATGAAGTCGGGGCTACACCTAATAGTGTTATGCATGCGCAACTCTAATCAAGAGGATGTTTGTTCAAAGCGTTATCATGTATCGAATTCTTTATTCAATTGACTTGCTACTCAATTGTTTCTCAATTAAGCGGTAAGTCGGGGGCTACACCTAATAGTGTTGCACATGTGCAACCCCGCATGCAAACCAGTTCCTATTTTTCAGCGATCACGACTAAAATCCGAGTGCTCTAAACCGCCGAATACGATGCTCCCAGGACGAAAAAAGTCTAGTCGCCTAAAAAGCGCATTTGGAGGAAAAAACTTCGCGTTGCTCGGGGCTCGCTAATCGACAAGGAGATCAAGCACAAAGGAAAAATCACTCGGCAAGGTCAACCAAGATCTAAATAAGGAAAAAGCAGAAGGCGAGCTGCGGTTAAAATAATATTACAAGAAGACCATCATTGTTCACGACTTCAGCATCTTTCACCAAATATACACACAAAGCAAAAGTACCACTGCAAAAGTTCAAAATGAGGCCGCACTTCTACGCTCCTACGCACTTCTACGCCCGGCGCACCCGCCCGACGGCTTCAATGACTTCAATGACCCTCTTGGACAGCTTTTAGCTCTACTCGTGGATACAGAGACTTGGTGATCGCCAACACCTGGCTGGCACTTTTCGTAATTACAACGTCCTCCAAGTGCGCGGCAATCTTTGTGGAGGCTCCTCTAACCTTTGAATTGTGATGCTAACGTCATGAGGACATTCTTTGGTGCGGCTTCATCGGGACTTAAGACCCACAACACCTTCTCGCTCCGCTTGGAAGCGTCGGATGCGTTTGACACATTGGATTTTTCATTAAGTACCGGGGCTCGGGCTTGCGAGTTGACTCGATGCCTTTGCATTATACCGATGAAATTTGAGTTCGGGTCTAACAAAATGATGACGATAAAGACATAAGGCAAAAATCAAAAAGCGCCCGTCCGGTTCCTTGTCGGTCGGCTACCTCTTTCTTGGCCTCTTCTTGGCCCTCTTGACTCTTCATTTTGGGAAAGAAAGCCTCAAGTCTTTCCCAAAATCTGAAGAAACAATGGCGGGCTTAAGAAGGCAAAAAGTAGAATCGGGACTCAAGGCACTCGGACCAGAAAATACCATTAGAAGAATTGGTCGGATCACGGTTTTTGACCTCCAGAGATTGGACATGACATCGAAGCCCTTCCAGTTCTTCGCGATTTTCTATGCGGCACGCAGCGAGAGGCTTCCTCGGATCGTTCGGAGCTGCTCAACCTCGGCGGCGTAATCTTTTACGCATTTTCATCCTCGGGAACAACCTTTGAAGAAGATAGTTCCGGTCCTTGGCGAAAGACGACAAACGGCGGAAATGGCGGAATAACATCAAGCAGCGAAGAAAATAAGATCTTTGAAGAAAAGTGCAGGCGCAAACAATTCACCTTGCGGGCGTGCACTCACGAAAGACAGATCAAAAACGACGCCAATCTTGTCTTCGATCTCACCATCAAAAGGACTAAGTCACCTTCGTCATCAAGAATGCGACAGCCCTTAGGAGATCTTGGGCGGGGAGGTGAAGAATCTCGATGCATGGTGGTGGTAGCAAGGAGAGGTGGAAAGAGCTTCCGGCAACAAAAAAGCAGCAGCATCAATAGAAGGCGTCGTATGGGTAGTCGGCTCGAGAGGAAAAGGCGACAGGGTATCACTCGGCTCCAGGAGGCACTCAGTCTCAGGGGCTGCCGGAGGCATAACATCAGTCGGCGTCTCGGCCCACCCGTCGGTAGGGCTTCCACCAACAACCATAGAAGGCCTCAAGACACATTCCTCATGAAGAATTTCTTCAACGGGATCCTGCAAGAAATAGCGATCGGGACCACGATCGAGGGGAGCAAGGAGGGGAGACAAGGAATCCAACTGTTGGACCTTGTTATCCTGCACTTCAAACCCCTCCGGGTGGGAGGACTATCACCAGGAACATCAGTCGGGCATACGAGCGAAGGCGTGCTCTCGGTGGCAGTACGGGCCTGAGGCTCGGAAATTTCACGTATCGAAGATTGGCTTGAAGAGGAAGAAGTCGGGGGAGGAGGCTGCATAGCTGCGGTGTCCCTAATCTTTGGGCCACCAGTCGGGCGTACATTGCTAGCCATTGCTTCCTCTTAGCTTCACGGACAATTGGTTTTTACCTTTCCGGCGGGATCATCACCAGACCACCTATTTTGCTCGCTTTGGCCGGTGCTGCAGAGGACGCCGGTCGAAAGGTCCGCTTGTCACTCTTATGGACGAGAGAATTGAGGAGCGACGCGTCGGAGAGAGAAGGCTTCTCGATCCTGCAAGTCCGAAAAACGAAGAACACATATTGAGATCAAAATCCGGTGAAGAGCAAAAAGATTGACATAGAGACACCATGAAAACCTCTTACCGAAGGAAGCGGGATGTAGTTTTGTAAAGGCCTCGGGTTTCGAGGACGACGATCTTCTCATTTGGGGCAAAAGAAATCGGCGACGCGACTGAAGAACGCCGCGGAAGAAATGTCATCAGAAACCTCCCGCGTCGGATCATTGCGGCCATCATACTCATGCCCAGGATGAACTCGGTCCTTGAGGGGCTGGATTCGGCGGGTGCAGAAGTTGGCAACGACGGCCATGCCAGTAAGCCCGTCCCCCTTCAAGTCGGCAATTAGCCCCAGGAGATCAGCCACCTGGTTCATTTCGTTGTCTTTGGGAAGCGATATCCAGTCGGGGGAAGGTTTGGGTGGAGTCCCAGTGAAGGCAGGCAATGGGGGGTCAGGATTGGCGCAATAAAACCACTCTTGGTGCCAACCCTTATTCGAGGTTTTAAAGGGAATGTGAAGGTAAGATTTTTTCATGCCCTCCCTCAGCTGAAACCCGGCACCGCCAACTGTTTTGGGAGAATTCTTGCTGGGGAAGGGCTTGAGGAGGAAAAGATGGCGAAAAAGATCAAAATGAGGCCGAACGCCAAGATAGGTCTCACAAAGAGTAACAAAAGCATCAATTTGAAGAATGGAGTTAGGGTTAAGATGAGTTAACTCGATTCCATAAAACTCGAGCGCCGAAGAAAGGGGATGCTTGGGGCCAAGCCAGCTTAAAAAATGATTCAAAGGCGACCGCCTCTTGACCACGAGGAGTAGGGCAGAATTCACTACTTGGCGGGGGCGGCAAGCATCACCAAAGGTGGAAAAACACCAATGCCGACCAAATCCTCCAATCGTCCCTCCGTCGTCACCAAGTAGCCCAATCTTTGGTCGAGGCGGATGGGGAGCGATTCTTGGGAGAAGAAGGCGACATTCTTGAATAAAGAATCCTCGCGATCGTGCGAAAACTAGGAGTAACGAGAAAAGTTAGCCCTAGCGGTGAGGTCATGAAGGAGAAGAAGTTGGAGAACAAAGGGCAAGTAACAGCGGTATAAAGCCACTCTATTTGCTCCATATTGATAAGGAAGCGGCGCCGATTCTCCTCTAAGCGGAAATCGCATCACCCTTCCCAAAACCACAAACCGCCTAAGGGAGCATTTCGAGGTGAAATGGCAATCACGCATACGACGTATATAGCGCCAATGGCCCAAAAGAATCAAGTTAACGGGTGGTATGCCCCAAGATGGGCCCAAAAGCCAGAAATCCGTAATGCACGGAATAGATGGGTACCACCCCAGAAGCAACATCCTCTTATGGTATGCCTCATGTCAGGCCAAAAGGCGATAAGCGTTCTGAGCGAAATCGGTCTTAGAAAGATGATTTTTGAAACATACGAGAAATCAGTCGGCTTGGTAATCCGGGACAAACACAGCTCAAAACAAAAGAGAATTCGGCGAGTTCTTCAGACCTCTTTAAGCCCGATGACAAGCACTTTCGGCTAAAAGCACTTTCGGGAAGGCTTAACAATGGAAGGCATTCGATCATGAAGCACTCTGGACTCTTGTGGGATATGTATGTCCCGGGCCCTGCAAGCGATCCTCAAAGGCTCGGCCAGCGAACTTGGATCATGTCATTGGATAAAACGAAGGTTACTTGGGCCAAGCAAAGCGTGAAGAATCAGGATAGGCCTTAGTTAAAGAAACCAAGTCGTATTGGGTAGGGGATGATTGTAATCCAAACCAATACGGGCTCAGGATAGAAACCCTTACTTCGTATCCGAGTAGGACTCAATATTGTAACCGCCCTTCTCTATTATATAAAGGGAGGGGACGGGGCATCTCAGAAAGAACATCTCATCAGCTATTAGCTAGCCACATATAATTCCATAGCACAGGACTAGGGTATTATCTCCACCGCGAGAGCCCGAACCTGTATACATCGTGCGTCTTGTGCTACCATCGAGTTTGGGTCCAGCGCGTAGCCCCCATTTCATTATTGTCGGTAACAAACGTCGACAACCACCTTAACCATTTCTGCCACAAGTACGTCCGATCTACTTTCTTCAACTCCCACAGAGCCGGGTCACCCTTACTACGCGTGAATACGGTTTGAATGGTAACAGAGTAAACACTTGGATCCAGGGAAAAATATTTGGTCAACCAAAGCTTTATATCACGGATGCTAACTCTATCGGGGAATAAGTGTTCCACCATTGTGACTACAAAACTGCTCAAATCAACACCATTTTGCCCAATTTTTATTTCACCATCGCCGTAATATACCCTAAATTTCACTGCATCCGACATTACTGCGACGACATAAACAAAATTGATTTTTATATCACTCCTAACATTTAATATCGCTCACCTAAACTAAACAACGCTAATATACTATCCCGCTACCAATACTACAATAATACAATACACATCTAATATCGCTAACCTGGAATATCTAATATCGCTAGTTACCAAAAAATATTAACTACAACGACAAAATTATATTACACATGTAATATCGCTGACCGAGAATATCTAATATCACTAATTAACAAGAATATTAACTACAATGACAAAATTTTATTACACATCTAATATAGCTAATTCACAAAAATATTAACTACAACTAATTAATTATATTACACATCTAATATTCTCGCTAACATTGAATATCTAAATCGCTAATATTCTCGCTAACATTGAATATCTAAATTGCTAATATTCTCGCTAACATTGAATATCTAAATCTAAATCGCTAACATTGAATAGCTAATTCACAAAAATATTTACACAACTAATTATTTATAATAGCCACTATCAAATTAAAAAAAATTACACATCGACGATTTTACCTTCTTTTTTCTTCTTCTTCCTCTTCTTTCTTCTTCTTCTTCCTTCTTCTTCCTCCCTCCTCTCTCTCTCTCTCTTCACCTCTCCCGAGCGCCCACTCTCTTCTCCTCTCCCTCCCGAGCGCGCTCTCCCTCTCTCTCTCTACCGCGCTCTCTCTCTCTCTCCCTCTCTCTCTCTCCCTCTCTTTTTCTCGCCGTCGCCGCCGCCGCTCTCTCTCTCTCTCTCTTTTCTCCGATCGAGCGCTCGGTCGATCGATCTCGCGCCGCCCGAGTACTAGTCAGAAGTAGTCGCTACACCGCTTGGCGACTATTAGTTGTAATAAGCAGTTCGTGACTACTAGTAGTAATAAGCGGTTTGGCGATTATATAATAATCGCCGGCGGTGTGGCGACTACTTCTGACTTTAGTGACAATGCCGGTCACACGGTTCAAAATCTTGGGATTAGGCTATTGTCGCCAAACCGTTTGGCTACTACCCTATTATCGCCAAACCGTTTGGCGACTACCCTATTATCGCCAAACGGTTTGGTGACCGGATATTATTTCTGCAATTTTTTAAATACGAGTATTAATGTTGCAATTTCGAAATAAAATAATATTATTTAAAAAAATTCCTCTTAATGCCTTTATTTTCCCCTTATTGATATCCACACTACATTGTTATTCTAATTTAATTCAATAAGCATGTTGCTTTTTAATTCTATACAGTTTTACATTCTTATTTTGCATGTAAACCTGCTTGAGATCATGTCATGTTATCACACTCTCACTTACCAAGCCATTCTTAAATTTCACATAAATGTTTTTCTTCTATATAAAAAAGCATGCAGGGAAAAAAACTATGTACTTGCCAAATATTGGTTAGGTTACCTAGTGTCACACAGTCCGCAGGCTAAGGCCCAAAGTTTGGTTCCCACCAAAAGCATGTTGGATTGGTTGTTGGTGCCATTTTTTTCTAGAATTTAACTTGATGGCCTGTAATACTTTATTCTGTTAATATGAAGGCCTATGTAAAGTAGTGGTGGGATTAATCCCACATTGTTTGTCTAAAGTGAGCTGTACTAACACATAATGACTTTTAAGTTTAAACATAATACCTCCAGGTTAACCCTTTTTTATGAAGCGATGATGAAAATATAAATAGGGTACTATGCATGTATGGGCCTACCTCATGGCGTGCTAGGCTTTGAAAGAATTTGGGCGATATATATATACATGTACATGTGTGTGTGTGTGTATATATGTATGTGCATGTACGTATATATGTGTGTATGTATGTATGTATGTATGTATGTATGTATGTATGTATGTATGTATGTATGTATGTATGTATGTATGTATGTATGTATGTATGTATGTGTGTGTGTGTGTGTCTCTCTCTCTATATATATATATGAGTTTTGCTACTGTCGACTTCAAAGCACAGATCATCCCGTGCTCCAAGCCGATTTTGCGAAATCCGTGACAAAAATGTTCGATCCGAACCATTCATCTTCTTCATCTTGTTGAAATGTAGCTACAGACCAAATTTCGTATTTTTTGAATTTGTTTACTATTTGTTTTGCATTTTCTAAAATCAGCCTTTTTGGATGTACTTGATAGATTACTCTAGGTAGGGTAATTAAAGATTGAACAAATGTGATTGCAAGTCGGGTCTTCCATTTAATTAGCCTAACTAGAGTAATCTATGAAGTACATGTACAAATTTTTCAAAGTACCATGTTCTCCCACCGTGGTACACGCAGGTGTGTTGCATAAAGCATGCCGTTAGTTTCATTACTCTGCACCGTGGCACGGCGGTGACTCTGCGCAAGGCCACTTCGTATGGCATGAAGCAAATCACACACTCCAGTGTGTCAGGTTCGATCAAGCACTCTATGGTTGCCGTCACCTCGCCATCTTTGCGTCGCGGGTCTTGGTTGATTTATTAGTCGAGTTCCATCAACATTATCATAAGAAGGGAGAAAAAGCGCTACTGAGATGTTTATATTTTAAGTCTATCCTGATCGGACAAACTGTTGCCTCAATGCATATAGGAAGTGTAGATATTCAATTACAACATCTATTACTGACCGTGTCTCGTAAATATTGATGTAGGAATACCTAAGTAGATGGAAATTTCGAACAACAAACCATAAATAATGGAGGTTCTGCTGAGGGTGTAGGAAAAGCATCTAGTTCCAACAAGCAAGACATTGTTAAGTTGTTGCATTCAAGATGAGCAAATATGTATTAATGATAATATCATGTGACAATACAATGAATCGTACAAACAAGAATAACCGCAAGTTTTTGACATATTTTCGAATTAATGAATACCATTTGACAATTGTACAACTCCGAAGTTATCGGGCTGCGTGGAGCAGCGCCATTTATATGTATTACTTGGTGAGCGAGAAGTAACAAACTCTCCCTCTAATGTTGCTCAAATGGGCCTCGATCCAGCAGCTTTTAACTGTCTTGCTATTTTTTGTATGGATGATGGTTTGCATGTTGTAGCAAACATAAAATCCACATAGGTTATTTCACGACCTTCTTGGTGGCACTTGCAAATAAAACCTATGGTTAGTTCTAGAGTCACTATTACGGGGTTTGATATAGGATTGTTGTGTATAGCGGATCTGGAAAGTTCAAATCATCTCAGTAGTTTAGTCCAATCCTTCACGCGTTTGAACGCTCTACAAGATTGCAAAAGGTTAGCCTAAGCCATTCCAATAGCAATATAAACCTGGAACAACTTACACGACCATGTACGTTATGTACGGAGGAAACGTGATTACCTGCTGAGTAATTTTGCGATAGGTACCAAGTCGTGGTTTCCGCCACGTCCGGAATCAAGGTACTTAACCCGGTTTGTGGCTGGTTCAATTACAATTAGAACCCAGTGAAACCTACACAGGTATATCACAATAGACAATGAACGAAACAGAGTTGTGTGCACAGTACAGACCAAAGTATAGCATGTGGTAGCACTTACCCTGGGTTATGGGGTATAAGTATGAATTCTTTATCTTTTTATGCTAGCAATGCCTCTATCACGTATTTCTCGACCATGTTTATATCCTCATCTATTGTTTGCTTTGAGACTATATGTGGGTCGAGGAAACCGATCGATAGTTTCCGCCGTGTCGCTTCAAGTTGCATGTATCTATATATACAAAGGCGAATTATATATATATTGGAGGACATTTATCACTATTAGACGAATGTAGACTGTGATAGCACACACTTACAAGGTCCAACATCTTATGAGTGCGGCGTCGAGGGCGTCGAGGTTGTAGAGATGGAACAAGTCCAGAAAATCGACCGCGAAGAAGCCCCCCGCTGAGTCGTTGAATAGATGTTCATACTTGAACTTAACACTGATACTTGTTGTACGTTCACGCTCTGGCTTTCCAGCTTGTTGGGTGTACCAATTATGCAATTGTTGGCAAGGTATACTAAGTGAAGTTACGCTGCCTTTCTTAGTAACGGCTCTCCTAGCTTGTATTTTTTAGCCAACTCAGCAGATGGATAGTTGACTTGTTCTTGCCTTTCTTTCTTCTGTTTGCCCTTGCCTTTCTTTGTTTTGTATGAACTCTTCACGGGAGAGGAATGGGCAGGAAAGAGGTCAACATTATGTACATCAAGTGGAGTCTACTCTACGACTGCTGATTTGGTAGCCACTGATCAGACGGCGATACAATAGGCGAATCAGATCGTCGTGGTTGTTGCATGACAGAAGGGACGACCAGGGAGATGTCGCTGCTAGGCCATTGGATGAATGTGCCAATGGCATCCCCAAGTTTCACGATCTCGTCGTTTGGCGGCTTCGTAGATCGACAATTTTGAAACTATCAAATACCCGTCCACATTGACCTTGGTGAAATCCGGCGCTATCATGGTACCGTGCACCATGGTCCCTTAGTGGATGGATCGCCATGCCCCAAGCAGCCGTCGAGGAGCGGTGTCATTGTTAATTCTCACTTGGAGATTGCAGCGTGGCCACCTTAATGTCACATACGAGGATAAGTCCGCTATGTTCATCTATGTCACTTGGAGGAGCGGATGCACAATGCTCTTACAGGCGGTGGGGCTGACTTGCGGACATACTTCGGGGCTTGTGCAAGATTTCTTTCTTGATTGGTGAGCCTTTCCTCGAGGATTCTTATCCTTTCATAAAATTCTTCTCTCGGTTCTCCCTCAACTCTTCTCTCAACTCTCCTCTCAACTTGTCCTCCAAATTCTTTATAAGATTTGACTCGCTCGGCTTTTAGTTCTCTTCTTACTTGGTATATGTGGTAAGTGCAGGAATCCAGTTTTCCATGGAACAAAAACCCCTATGCCTCTTGTACGACCAGGGTGTTCCTTGTTTCCCAAGGCCATGGATAGTGCATCTTTCTCCCTGTCTGGCAAAAAAGAGCCATCGGCCGATTGTGTACTCAACGCTACCTGCAAGATTCCGACAAGTTATTTCACTTATGAAGTCATGGACTAATTACGTAAAATTGGTAGTTCGATTTATATATTACCAGGCGTTGGCAGACTTCCTCGTCCGCTGGGTTTCTGAAGGAGGCGGTTGCGGAGGACGTGTGAAGACCTCGCTCTTAGCGATCTCTCGCACGTGGATCTGTGATCGCTGGAAATGGCGAGATACCCTCCTCGTCCTCCTGTCCCCATTGCGCTCTCTTCCCCATGTAGCCAGCGGTGCAGTGCGTGGGGTGAGTGTTCCTTGTCTGCAAGGCCTTGTTTGCTTCACTTTGGCGCACGAATTAAATGCGTCGTCTTCATCTCAACAAAACGCCGCCACGTGTCGCATCAATGAACCCATACTTAGAGTATGGATCTATATTCTTCTTGGCGTAGTCTCTGGCGTATGTTTGAAGGTTTTCCATGCCTTTCCTGCCGCTAGCAGTGCATACTATCGCACTAGGGGAGCGAATTCTTCTGGAATGTTGAACGATGAAAGAACTTCCGTCAGCAAGGCATTGCAAGCCTCAATAGTCACCAACCTCCAGGAAGATAGCGTGATCGGAACCCGTTCCCGTGCTACTATCCCGCACATACTCCGAAATGCATTCGCTGCCTTTTTTGGCTTTCTAGGGGCCCCATCCTTTGGATCAATCTCTGTAATGGAATATCGGCCTGTTGGCCTTTTGTTTGGTCCTCTTGCAGCGCGGGTCGGTTCTTCTTTTGAGGGCACATCATGTCCTTCAGACGATGGATTAGAGGACGACATCTTCTTTATAAGTTAAAATAGTTTCAGGCGAACTAAAAGAGAAGAACAAATAAAATCAAATTAGAGTGAATAAGTTTGTGGATACCATGGCTTGTTATTAGCCTTTTAAAAGAACTAGCCTAAATGGCTTGTTATTAGCCTTTTAAAAGAACTAGCCTAAATGGCTTGTTATTAGCCTTTTAGCAAAAGAAGCGAACTAGGAGGTTGCCGAACTTAATAAAAATTTCAGCAGCACCTCCCCTAAAACTAGGACATCCACACAGCAGACGAGCAGAAGAATACATATGGATTGAACTTTGACAGTTAACAGAATAATAGAACGAAGCTCGAGATCTCACATATGTACATATGCAGTTTCTGAATAAAGCAATTAGCATAAAGCTCATATTGATTGTTTGAATGTTCTCAGATGTCGGGTTGCCTTAAAAGGCCCTCCTCGCCACAATGGACAAGTAATAGACTAGATTGTGACAACTTTATCTCAATAACAGATTTAATACTTGACAGGTTAAGTATAAATCTACTCAATTGCTTATCTTATATGCACAAGAATAGTGAATCATTCAAAGCAAGCTTCTTTGGACGATAAATAACATGCTCGACTTTAATTTAAGCAGAACACTACGAAGCAATGCTAAGGAAATAAGATAGTGAAATGTTACGGAAACGGTACAAGAAGATAGATGACAATAGCGATAAGCAAAAATATTCACTAACTAAGCATATAAAGACAGGTTTGCAATAGAGCTAATCAAATATATATATATATATATATATATATGAAAGTGAAATTATTTGCTAAGATTTGTTGTCACAATTAGTCTATTCCATCCCTAAATCATCCTTGAACATTAAGCCCA
Organism: Guadua angustifolia; assembly: GCA_036346375.1. Taxonomy (NCBI): domain Eukaryota; kingdom Viridiplantae; phylum Streptophyta; class Magnoliopsida; order Poales; family Poaceae; genus Guadua; species Guadua angustifolia. Next base: position 312,971 of record JAYEVE010000441.1, on the reverse strand, counting down.
CACGCAAGGTCCCCAAGTCAATAAACTTGACCGGCCCTTTGCTTTCACGGAGGAGGAGACAATCACAGACAACCAACCCCACATGCAAGGTCCCCAAGCCGTGATCGATTGCCCCTTTGCAAGACCGAGAATAATCACAGAAAGTGTCCCAGAACTCACTAACTAGCAGAGCAACACCGAAAAATAGAGCAAATGGCTAGGCAGTGCCTCCAGATCGAGAAACGGCCTCTAGCTCGATGGCTAGTCCCCCAGAAATACTCGATCGGTTCATCGATACTCATAGAGCGAGTACCAATCACCCACACCAGCGAAGAAAGAAAGAAAGAAAGATCGCAACACACTTACACCGAGCAGCACCGATGCTGTTGGGAAGAAGGCCAGAACGCGGCGATGGGGAACACGTCGGCTGCGGGGAGGTCAACGGCCGTGAGGGAGGTCACCGAGGGGGAGGACACCGAGGGGGAGCACGTCGCTGCGGGGGAGGACGACGATGGGGGAGGTCACCGAGGGGGAGGACGCCGAGGGGGAGCACGTCGCTGCAGGGGAGGACGACGATGGGGAGCACGTCGCTGCAGGGGAGGACGACGATGGGGAGCACGTCGATGCTAGGGAGGACGCCGAAGGGGAGGACACCGAGGGGGAGGACGCCGGGACGGGGAGGCCGCCGAGGAAGCACGTACGCCGAGGGGGAGGCCGACGCGGGAGACAAAATGTCACAAAGGGTTAGGGTTTGGCGCGCTGTGAATGAGGCTGCTTGGAAATATATATAGAGAGCACATCACGAGCGGTTCTAAAGATAACGGTCTATGATGTAGTTATCACTGAGCGGTTCTATAACATAACGATGCAGGATGTTGAGATATCACAGACGGTTATATAATAGAACCGTCTGTGATGTTAAGATATCACGGACGATTATATAACAGAACCGTCTATGATAAATAACATCACAGTCTGTTATGTTAAAGAACCGTCTGTGATATCTTATTCATTGACATTCATTTATGCATTGATTCGATCGACTCTTGTCTCTGTCACTTTATTGTATCTTACGGGAAAGTTGTCTTTAACGAATATAGATTATCTTTGTGGTTGAAGTGGAGATTCTAATCCTCAATTCAAACCCTAAAATCTGAGAGCAATCACATACAACTATTTCCATATTGCCAAAGTAGACATGATTCTATTCTTGTTTGCCATAGTCTACATAATTTATTTCTTCTCATCAATTATGTCTAAATGGCCATCTTTGAATCATGTATTTGGAATCATATTGATATTAAGGAATAAATACTTGCATCTTTTCCATCAATCCAGATGCTTCACAAGCTACTTACAAAGATCATCACAATCATATACATAATTCGGATGCTTCTGAAGCTACTTGCAAAGATCATCACAATTATATGTACAAAGCATGATAGGTCGTATCATCTTTACAATAGCATTAATGTAATATTATTACACATGAAAATTAGTAAACATGATGACAATGCACCCTTCTCATAACTACATACCACATGCTTATTCTTTTGTATGAAAATTAGCCCTTCATGATGATCGGCGCGTGTGTAGCTTGCTTCCTCATGTTGTTCTTCTAGGATCGGGATGTCATTTCCAATAGGTGACAACTCATCAAATTGATTGTACTCTTCCTCATCTACTACATTCTCAACTCCGACAATTCTCCTTTTTCCTGAAGAACTACGTGGCGCTTCTTGTTGGGCCGAATCGGTTACATAGAAGACTTGAACAACTTGGTTAGCGATGCACGAATGGTTCATCTTGGTATCCGACACGTTAGAGATCCACAGTAGTGATGCCATTCTTGTCAACCTTCACGTCTTTGGAGGTGGGCCCAACGGCACGAAATAGGGAATCTTGAAAAGCACGTGAGTCGAGCTCCCATATCTCCTCTATGAACCCATAGTAGGAGCTCCTTGTCAACCAGTGGTATTATTGAATGCATCTATCACGGACACCGCTGTTACGGTTTGTGCTCTTCATATCCCGATCTCTCGTGTAAAATGTGTACCCATTTAAGTCATATCCTTTCCATGTGACAAGCTGTAAAGTTGGTCCTTTTGCCAACCATGTCGTGTCATCGGCGAGCTCCAGTGATAGGTCGCTCCTTCAACCATTTGTTGAATCAAGGTTATCTTGTCTCGTGATCCAAGATTCTGCCGTCTTTGGATTCTCTTGCCTTAGCCATTGCTTGTGCTCGACGATATAGGCGGACACTACTGACCATGTGTTGCAAAACCGTGAAATGGGCTCGAGCATACGCAACCGAATCAGCGTGATTGCTTTCCTTCCGATGGTCCCGATACCTGGAGCCTCCCCTCATGGCGAGATCGAGGCACACCTATCGGTTCGACACGGGCCATGTAATCGACGAACTCGACGGCCTCTTCATTGCATAACCTTCGACAATGCTACCCTCCGGACGAGATCGATTCCGTCACGTAAGACTTGAGAATTCCCATGTACCTCTCGAGCGGGTACATGCTACGTAGGAACAACTGGCCGCATATCTTTATCTCTCACAAGGTGAACAATGAGATGGACCATGATATCGAAAAATGATGGAGGAAATACATCTCAAGATTACATAGAGTCATCACCACCTCGGCTTGCGAGCATCTAGTCCTTCGATCGATGACCTTCGGCGATTGTGTTAAAGAAATAACACAGCCTAGTGATTGTCTCTCGGACCTTGAGCGGCAAAATACTTCTAATTGCGATCGGGAGCATCTGTGTCATCAAGACATGACAATCATGAGACTTCATGCGGTTAATTTCAAATCTTCCAACGAAACAAATCTCTTTATGTTAGAGGAGTAACCGGATGGAATTTTCACACCATGCAAGCAGCGCACGATTCAGTTCTTCGGCCTTTGACAGAGTATAACAAGCGAGTTCCAAATACGTCGGCCTTTATCATCTCTTTCGGTGCTAACTCGGGTCTTATGCCCATATCGACCAAGTCAAGCCGTGCGTTGATACCATCCTTTGTTTTACCCTTAATGTTGAGTAAGAGACCAATCACGCATCACGGACATTCTTCTCTCGTGCATGACATCGATGCGATGGCGAACTTCTAGGTGCTCCCAGTAAGGTAGGTCCCAGAATATTGATCTCTTCTTCCACATGCTCTTTTCACGGGTACTTGATTTATGTCCCTTTCCATACGTAATATCCAAATCCTTAACAATGTCATGAACATCTCTCCAGCTCAAACGCCTTGGAGCTAAACCATTTTCGTTCCTTCCGTCGAAAAGTTGCTTCATCTTGCGATATGGGTGATTCCTCCGAAGAAACCTACGGTGACGCATGTACACGGTTTTGCGGGAGTGATTCAGCCATAAACTCTCGGTATCATCTAAGCAGTGAGTGTAGGCTTTGGTTCCTTTTGTACTCTGGCCTGACAGGTTAGCAAAGGCAGGGTAATCATTTATGGTGCAGAACAATAAGCAGTGCAAAGTAAAGTTCTCTCGTTTATACGCATCCCATCGTGTACCCGGTAACCCACGGTGTTTTAGATCTTCCACCAATGGAGCTAGGTACACATCAATATCGTTCCCAGTTGTTTCGGTCCTTGGATAAGTCTGAGACAACAAAATGTACTTCCGCTTCATACATAACCAAGGAGGAAGGTTGTAGATACTGATTCTGGGCCAAGTGCTATCTTGAAATTTGCTCATGTTACCGAAAAGAATTCATTCCATCATACTCAATCCAAACCTTATATTTCTCGGATCCGCACCGAATTCTTGAAAGCTCTGTCAATGTTTCTCCATTGGATGGAATCAGCAGGTGCCTTAGCATTCCATCATTCTTACGCTCCTCAAAGTGCCAGCATAGCAGTTTTTCCTCCTTTGGGTTCGCAAACAAACGCTTCAAACGGGGAATTACAGGCAGATACCATGCCAACTTAGCAGGAGGACCTCTTTTCACCTCAATGCTCTCCCATCATCATCTGAATAACTCTTACGCTTGTACCGGGATGCGTTGCACACCGGACATATATGCAAGTTTGTGTACTCTTTGCGGTACAGGATACAGTCGTTTGGACATGCATGTATTCTTTCTACTTCCATTCCCAAGGGACAAAGAACCTTCTTGGCTTTGTAGGTGGTTATCGGCAACTCGTTTCCCTCGCCAATAGACGTAACAAAGCTGTGAAACTCTTGTCGGACCAACCGTTGCTTGCCTTCAATTCGAGTAGTTCAAGCACGGATGATAACCTTGTGTATTTCAACTTGCACCCTGCGAACAAAGGTTTCTCCAAGGCCTCCATTAAGCCCTGGAACTTTCCATATTCCCTGTCATCAAGGTTTCCTTATGCATCGCGTAGCATCTCGATCCAAATTGTCATCGTGTAACTTTGTCCTCATCGGAAGCACAATCGATATGATCATCCGACATATCATTGACTTCGTCGACGATATTAACACTACTTGTTGCTTCTCGTATATTATGCTCTTCGCCATGGTGGTCCAACATGTATAGCCCTTTTGAAACCCCTTGAATCAAGTGTTAGCCGATCTGCTACTGAGTTTGAAACATCTTCAGATTTTCGCAATCAATGCACGGACATGACATGAATTGCACCCCCTTATTAAACATATCCTCCTCTGCAGCTCTTTTGAAAGTGGAGACGCCATTAAGGTACTCAACACTCAATGCGGTTCTCGTACATCCACTTCGATCCATCTCGCTACACATGTAACACTTAGTGTTAAATATTAAGTGCACCAGGTGTAGTGCGTATGCACACATTCTTAAACTAATTATGCAATTACATACCTTAATTACATCACAAAGAAATAATTAACACAATTCAAATTAATCTTCAATATAATAATGAAATTAGAACCCATTACTAACCTTAGATCACCAAAAGACCTGAATTGATCTATAAGCTAGATCTAAACAATCTTTAAATTCTATCCTTAACAAGCTAGCTAGCTACATCATGATCGAATATTATATTATGCAAATAGAACCATTACTAGCTAACCTTATAGATCAAACAACCAACACATGGTTCTACAAGCTAGATCTACAAAAATCATCAAATTCCTTCCTTATCAAGATAGATGTTGAATATAATGCAATTAAAACACATTACTAACCAAATATCACAAACAACATATGGATCCACTACAATTAAGCTAGATCTAATCAAACAATCTTTAAATTAATTCTCTCCTAACCAACCTAGATATTGAATTGGATGCATGCAATTAGAGAACTCATTACTAACCTTAGATCACCAAAATCAAATGAATCTAATATCACCCTTCGAAATCAATGGCTTTCTTTCAAAAAATCGCCTCACTTCCACAGCCGCCACTTAGGATAGAAACCAAAACCCTATAAACGAAGTGGATGGATCGAGGCTCTGTTTTTATGGGCTGAGATGGTTTTATCACAGACGGTTTTATATTACAGCCGTCTGTAATGACTACTGTAGATATTACAGATGGTTGTGTTATATAACTGTCTGTGAAATCACAGACGGTTTTACTTCGAAACCGTCTGTAATGAGTACTGTAGCCATCACAGATGGTTATATTTAGAAACCATCTGTGATATTTCTTGCATCACAGACAGCTGTAATATAAAACCGTCTGTGATATCCTCACTGACGGTTTGAGTCCATAACCGTCTGTGATGTTCCATATTACAGACGGTTTTTCAAAACCGTCTGTGATCGTGCGTCTGATATAAGCCTCGCTGTAGTAGTGAAGTAAACCATCACATAGCACACTGTTTATAATATATGTATTAATCAACACATAATGCAAACATTAAGCTCAAGTTCGTAGTAAAGTCAGCACTACCACCATCCAGGCCCGCTCATGGTTAGCTGGTAGTACCGCTCTTACTCAAACCCAAAGAATTACCTCTCTGTAAAAAGACTACTGTTCCCATGGTCAGTAGCTCCGTAAGGCTGGCACTATCACCAACCTAGCCCGATAGTGCCACCAAGCCGGCACTACAGCTCCTCCAAAGCCAGCAGTGCTGCCCTAACTTGATAACCTTCAAATTACTTCAAATTCACAATTGAATTCAAAATAAACTCAACTTCGAGCACCACAAACTCAAACCAAGTACTCGTCACTCACATAGATAAACCTTTATATGGTCTTTGAGATATATAGGAAAAATACCTATTTTAATTCATGGTGCATAGACACCACGATGTCTCGGTTAATTAGTTATATATATTAAAAAAATATCTACACATCGGGATCTGCACTGCAATTTCCCACCGAAAATGCACAAAATAGTTGATGTGACTATTTGTCCTGTCACTTGTCATCCATCGTGTTACTCTCATATTTACTCTCCTTGGTACGAGAGAGGGTAGGGGTGAAAATGGGTCGAATACGGGCGGATATTACTTTTTCTATATCCTAACTCATATTTTTTCTCGAATTGGCCGGATCACGGACTAGTTAGATATGGATACGGATTCAGGCGGATACGGATATGTGATAGATTCGGGTCGGAAGTGGATAAAGATATACGGATAATGCATGCATATATAAAGTAATATATATTGAATTAAAATCATATGAGTACTTGACTATAGTAACAAATTATATATGGATCAAACACAACAAACGTTGTAGAAAGAATATGTTACTTGAGGATCAATAAAACCAACTAATTGTTAATATAAATGGGCTAACATAGAAAAAATATAATAAAAATAGGTAGGGCCTTGCTGATATCCGAATAGGAAAAATCCAAATATCTGATTCGATATCCGAATAGGAAAAATTTGAATATCCGGATCCCGTCCCGTATTTACTGGATATTGGATGCTCTGGATCCGATCCCGAATCCGGATTTAAGTATCTGGATCCGATCCTGGATCTGACTGGATAGTAAAATCCGGTCCCAACCGGATCCGGTTCCAGATCAGATGGGAGATATCCGATCCGTTTTCATCCTTAAGAGAGGGTATGTGAAAAAACAACAATTAAAACGTTCAGTATTATCCTATATACCACGTGGTCTCTCCTTGTCTCTTTGGCCCAACGATTAGATTCCTTGTCCTGTATACTACACCTTTTATTTAAAAAGCTTTCTCCTATTACTATGAGTTGTAGGTAGACATGAAAACGGAATGGAAACTTTCCAATCATTTCGGAGTATAACAGAAATAGAAGTCTTTTTTCAGAAATAAAAATAGAAAGTGTCAATACGGAAAACAGAAATGAATTTTTTTTGGAGACGAGAACGGAGAGCCAATTCTAACGAAAATGGAAACGGAATGGAAATTACGTATAAGTCTAATCGAAATTTCTGGACCAAACTGGGCCTAGTACTGGGTCAGCCGATCTAGCGCTCAAGCGGTAAAGCACAATACCCTAACCTATGAAGCCGTCAAGCACCGAAGCAACCCTAGCCCTCTTAGGCTCACACTATCACTTCGCCTCAGCACTCTCAGCCACTAGGTCCCTCCTGAGCCGCCCCACCGCAGGCTGCAACAACATCGCTTCTTGGCCGCCCCATTGGCAACCCCACCGCGTCGCCGCCACCCCTCATTCTCTTGTCCCCCACCGCGTTGCCCCACCGCACCATCCCCAACCATGCCACCCCACCGCATCACCCACGACCGGTGGCTCCCACCGCACCGCTACCCCTCGTCCTCCGGTCCCCCCACGATGCGCCCCCACCCTGACCCCCACACAGAGGCCGTGGCGGTGCCACCCTCCATCGCATCGCCCCCTCCACTTCATTGGAATTTCATTCTCATCAGTCAGCATAACAAAGACATCATGATGATTTTATCACCAGATCCAAACTATTGCAGTTGATCAGAAAAGATTGACTTTTTTTGTTTGAAATATGACAGCTTCACTTCCCATCTAGGTTTGTTTCATACATGGGAAGACAGAAAGTCTTGGCTAACAACACAAGATTTACTTACTTAATCATGCATGGACTTTCTGCCAGAAATGCGAGGGAAAACAGTACCGAACCAAGTTCAAACATTACTTTGAAGGTTTGTTGTATTACTTATTTACTTTGCCAGATTGTTAGTTTAGCTGTATTAAAGTTCTATGGACCATTAGAATGATATCCACTTGACAAAATAGTAAGTGATGCTTGTAAATAAACCATTAAAATATTTGGTTCATTCTAACAAAAGTTTTTCTTGATGGCTCATAGATATATGTGCAGTTGCTTGATACCTAAGCTCTTTTGCTATGCAATCTGTCATTGAGGCATTCTACAATTGGAACCAACACCCAATTCCAGTAACATCATTACATGTTATATTGTTGTTAGTGCTATTAGTAACATTATTCCTATAACATCCAATTTGGCAGCTGCTGATTCGTTGTTTGTTGAGCTCATTATATGATTTACTTTTCTAGGGTATAGTATCAATCGAAGGTCAAACCGTTGAGGAGTGTACATATTGCTGGGAGTCTGGGACCTATATTCATAGCAAGTACTTTTGAGTTGATGCTTGTTGTGTTAGTACGTTTGGATATATTATATACTATGTTCTTATAGAAGTTTTTTCTTTCGTTTTCGTATCCGCTCCATTCTATTCTACATCCGTTTTAGCTGTTTTCGAGGTTTTTGATCTCGTTTCCGTTACTGGTAAAAAAATGTGGAAATGGAACTATTTATCGACCGTATTCGTTCTGTTTTCACCTCTAATTATAGATCCACTTTATCGCTGATCCTATTGTAAGTGTGAGGTAAAAGTAAATCGATCATATTTGAGCTCCCAGGTGAAGTAATACCACCATGGCTGAGTGCGTGGCAAGAACGCTGATCGGCAAGCTCAGTATAAATGTGTGCTCGGTGTATGTCCGTTGTAGACCAAGTACCATTTTGTTTTCTTGAAAGGAGCGTTATCTGATGGTTCCAATTGATCAACGACGCTAGTAAAATAATGCGATCCACGAGGAGTACAGCTAGTTGTAGCATGATACCGCCTCTGGGGTAATTTTGTTTATTCATTCAAGGCATTTGGGTGGATCTCAAAGCATTTGGGTGTTCTTCGTCGCATCACCACCTAAACACTCCAAAGAACACCATCTCTGGTCTCAGGCAGCATAGTTCAGCCACATTAAGAAGAGTTGAGCCGATGGGGTCAGTTCAGAACAAAAAGGCATTGAAAGTATCCGATCAGAAGTAGTAAACCGTGGCTACTAAGGGCTTGTTAGCTTTTGAATTGGCTAGAGAGAGGGGGAAACACTCGGCTATACCCATTCTTTTCCATTCTGCCAGAAACCGACAAGGGGAGTCTCAGGATTTCGTCGTTTATAATTATGTTGGCGTCTAAACTCCCTATTGGTTCTAGATAGTACTAGTCATCACTATCGAGGATCGGGATGAGTACTTGATCGGATCTATTCGGCGTCTGAAGTTGAAGCCGATTGGGAAACTTGCACAAAGAAGAAGAAAAGCCGATTTCAATTGATTGGAGAGCTTGGGAGCAAAAGAATGATGATGGGGCCCTACATATTTATAGCACGGTAAAAATTTTGAAGCGGCGGAAAGGATTTGACGACACGTGCGATTCACACGAGATTTTACTACGCCATTAATGCAGTGGTTACCGGAGGAGAATCTTTCAAGCTGACATTGGACAAGCCGATGAGCAAGATTTTTGAAAGATAACAAGTCATCTCCTAAAAATGGGGGGGCATATGTTTGCACCCAAATTTGGCAAATGCGGTCAAGGTCGGCAGTTTTGGGTCAACAGAGTATAAACAGGACACGGGTTGAAGATATTTGGATAAAAAAAGGATTAGTTAAGAAACCAAAACCGACACAGATTCTACTTGACAACGTGTTGTATTAGGACTCGGATCGACCAAAGGGTATAAAAGATGAACCCAGGCCGGCTAGGAAAACACACAATTCAGCCAAATTCACATCTACTTTTATTTTCCTATCGACTAGTTTTAGTTCTGTGATTTAGCCTTGTAATTCGATCCTGATCAATAAAGTTGCGCATTGCCGATTATTGGTTTTCATCAATTACATCCTAGGTACGATTTGCTCTGATTTTGTTGCGCATCGCCTTTTCAAAGTCGATCTGCCTTTATCCTTCAATTAGCCTTGATTGGTTAATTACTATTTGAACCTGATCGGCTTGTGGCTGATCAGAGTTAAGCCGATCAGAACCTAAGATTGGCTTTGAACGATTTTCATGTTGTTTCCTTACCGATTGTAGGGTAAAATCGATTGGCACGCTTTGGAATTAGGTATTCGCCTAGTGTGTTGAAGCTAGAAACCCTACTTCAAATTTTTGGCATCAACAAGTATCAATCTAAGGTCAAACCGTTGAGGAGTGTAATCATATTGCTAGAAGTCTGGGACCTATATTTGTGGTAAGTACTTTTGAGTTGATGCTTATTGTGTTAGTTGTTACTAGGGGTGAAAACGGTCGGAAACGGTTGGAAAACACTAAAACCATTTTTGTTTTCATATTTTTTCTCGGAAACGATAACTACGGAAACGAAAACGGCATCGGTAATTCGAAAATATCGGAAGCGAAAATTCGATACAAAATATATATCGATAACGATCGAATCCAAAAAGAGACCCAGAACGTCGTAAGGACATGTACCACCAATTGACTTCAAAAATTCACACAAATAGTACATCCACATAGAAATTAGTAATTAATAAATATTCACAAATTTATGATGAACACACATCAAATTTTAGACTTGAATGACTACATTAGAGTTTTGTTTTTATGATATTTAAAAATATCTATGATTGGTTAAATCATGAAAATGGGTGGAGATTGTAGCCCTCGTGATAAGCTTTCGCATAGAGTCCAAAATCACCTAAATCGGAGTTCGGAGTAAAAAGTTATGGGCGTTTAGTGACCGAAGGAGTGTGATTTGTGGGCTGGAATAATTCCGGTAATTACCGACGGAATTTACCGATTTTTCCGGATACCGAAGAAGCGGTCGGAACCGATCAAAACCGTTACCGTTATCGTTTCCGACAAAATTACCGATTCGATTCGATTCGAAAATTACCGATACTGACACGTCCGGTTGAAAAATTTCAGCGGTTTTGAATTTCGGGAATTACCGATACCGTTTTCACCCCTAGTTGTTACTATGGTGATAAGATATAAACACTCGATTCAAAAAAAAAGATATCGATACTTAACTATGGAGTGTGAACTAAATTTAGATTAATACTACCGTATATAAAGGTAGAAGATTTCCCGGTATTTGGCGCTGTCCACATATACGGACCTCGTAGCCTCGCGTTGGGCATACGTCCGCAGCGTGTGAATAGCTCGTGCCTTGCCCGTGGGTACGGTTGTCTCACGGTCTCACCGTTCAGCCACATTGCCCGCATGGCTCGCCCTCTTCTTTAGCTCATATAATTTGTCACCGTTAGTTTTCAGAGCTGAGCGAGCAGTGCAGTGGTAGAACGGCTCGCTTTGCGCCGTCGGTCGCGGGTTCAACTCCCCCCGTTCGTGGCTTTTTTGCTCGCACGCGACGTTTTTTCGTATCGTCTTCGAGGTCTCCGCCTCTTCTTCTTGCAGCTCCCTGTCTCCGCCTTCCCCGTCTCGCCGCCTCCACTCTCCCGCTGCGCCGTTCATCCCGCACGCGATGTCTCCTTTTGGAGCTCCTCATGCTGCCCGACGTCGTCTTCCGCAGCTCCGCTCCCCCCGCGTTCCGCCGGTTTCCCTTTCTTGACAGGTACGTCTCCTCCCCATCTCCCCTTCCTCGTCCGCCTCCTTGGCGGTGAACCTAGGGGCGTCATGTCTGTTGTTCCGTGGAGGGCTCCATCGTGTTCGCGCTCACCGGTTTCCCTTTCTTGACAGGTCCGTCTCCTCTCCGTCTCTCCTTGCTCGTCCACCTTTACTAGCAGTCCGCTTCCGCGTCCACCGATCGCACCTCTCCTTCCCGGTATAATTTCGACCCGAATACCCCAGTGTTTCCTCCCCACCATTGCAATTCCATCTGATCTCTGCACATTTTGTCTTCGTTTTATTCTCTACCCGTTGGTTTGCTCCAAGGCTGAATCTGGTGCTGCCGGTTCGATTCGATCGATTCTGGTTTTGGGCGGAACTAGATGCGACTATGCTGATCCTTTTGTGGGTTCTGTGGTTGTTTGGTTTTTGTCGCGGAACCCATGGCGTCGCCGTCGCTGATCTGTGATACCGAACAATAGAAGGGCCTCCACGTGCGTGAATCGACGATGCTATCGCAATATATCTCTATTTTGATGTTTGTTTTGATTGCATTGCTGCGGATTTTTTTAGGTATTTTGCTCGGTTAGATTGGTAGTCTCACTATGGTTTCTGTTGTCATGCATGGGGAGCGGCGCACATTGGTGTGGTCCAAAAGGCACATTTACCCGACTGGCCTTGATGCCGATTCTTTGCAAGGTGTGGGTTCCCTTTGCTTTCACGAGGTGATGGCCGTTAACGAGGAGTATGAAGATATCTTTCTAGATTACTCAAGGCGGCGGATGTGCAGGAAGACCATGGAGAAGCTATTCAAATTGGCAAGAGGTGATACTGTTTGATACTTTCTTTGCATCGTTTAGGTGGTGGGATTGTCCTCTTGCGTAGTGATTTGTTATCTATTGGATTTATTGCGGTGCAAAGCTCAAGGAGAAAAGATGTTTAGAGGTATTTGGGTAAACTCTACGATTCGATTGATCCATCGAGACCATCACAATTGTTTATTCGGTATATACTAGTGTGTGAAATGTACGCTGCCATGGAACTTTGGATATATATTTTTCTAGCTTACATGTGATTGCTTAGTGAAGCTTGATAATTTTTGTGTTCTTCTCTTCTTAAGAAAAAAAAGGTTGAGTTCTGATGGAATAGTTTTGGGTAAACATTCTGGCTGTGTTTAAGTTGACCAGGTCTGCATAAATTGTTTGAAATTGCCGAATAAATTTCTATCGAAGCTTTGATTGGTTTTGTTAAATAAATAGCACATGAAGCATGTCAGTGCTTCATGTAGCTCTAGAGGCTACAAGAGAGGTGTCATAGACAGTGATGGCGTGAATGTGATCCACGAAATTTGAGTGTTAAAGATAAAATAAAGCGTTTTGAAACTTTTAGGAGTAGATTATGGGTTACCTTGAAGCGATTCTTGAACTCAACAAATGTGCTCTGAGACATGACAGATTGTCCATTCTTTGCTTCTTGGATTGCAGATTGGGGTAACTAGAGAAGCATTGACAAATGTTGCTTCAGTTGGAATAGGTGGCGACTTTCTTGGGCCTCTGTTTATGCATCTTGCTCTCGGTGGTAAAATATAATGCTATTCATTCCTAGGTTCTAAAGAGTGAGCTTGTTTTACTACAAGTTTTGATCTATCATGCTCTGAAAATGTTGGTATTTTTCAGATCCAGAGGCAGCAGAACTTGCTAAAGGCCGATGGCTGGGATTATAAGTGTGTATGTGTGGCATGCTTTCTGGATTGTGATTATTTATTGTCTTGATGCTTTATTTAGATTTTAGATACTTGCATAGAATTAAAAATTTTGCAGGTTACTTAATAGGTGTGCATTAGTAGGCTGCTTGTCATGAATCTTCTTTCACAAATTTTTAATTTCACAAGTTTGATTTGATCTACTTATCTTTGTCATGAGTAGGCATCACGCATTCTCTTGTTGCCTCATCAAATGCATAGAAGACAGTCATAGGCTCATGTCTGTGCAACCTAAAACTAGCATATTCTGTTTAGATGTTTATCTTTATCAATTACAACTTATTTTGTTAATTTACTAAAGCCATACCTTCCATTCCAAGTGATGTATTGAGCGGACTACTTGGGTCTTACTTGGTCGGACCTCCCTTCCAAATAAAGCCGTTTTGGTGAAATGGGGCTTTACGGGAAAGTCAGAAAGTACCACTTCTTTCGCTAGGACTTGCATGTTTACAAAGAATCCAATAGTTAATAAATAGTTATCCACAAGTGTTTACGCATGAAACTACAAAAATAGAGCTTGACTTCTCTACATGAAGTAATATCATGTTGATGGCTTTCTGTTCACGTTACCCTTGACTTCATTTAACTTTGTTGTCTTGAGATCCTTTAAATAATCTATCATTTAATTCTTGCTTTTTGCTCTTGACTTCATTTAACTTGTTGTCTTGAGATCCTTTAAATTATCTATCATGTAATTCTTGCTTTTTGCTATCTACTTTATTTTGTTGATAATTTAAGATCTTTGTTGTTTTCTTGATTGTAGTTGCTTGAGGACCTGAAATATCTCCATTCAGCAGAGATACTCCACGAGACCTAAAACCGAGGAACCTCTTGGTGAATGCAAAAGCGTGATCTGAAGATATGTGATTTTGGTCTTGCACGTACAAACATATTAAAGGTCGGTTTATGACTGAATACTTGGTCACCTTGGTATAGAGCTCGGAGCTGCTCTCTGCTTTGTGACAACTACGGCACTTCCATCGATGTTTGGTCTGCATTGGCTGCATCTTCGCCGAGCTACTTGGCGTAAGCCTATTTTCGAGGCGGTGCCTAAATCAACTCAAGCTCATAGTCAATGTTCTTGGCACCATGAGCGAGTCTGACCTAGAGTTCATCGACAACCCAAAAGCTCGCAGATATATCAAGTCCCTTCCCTACACTCCTGGTGTTCCCCTCGCAAGTATGTACCCACATGCACATCCTCTTGCCATTGATATATTACAGAAGATGCTCATCTTTGATCCTACCAAAAGAATTAGCGTCACCGGCACTTGAACATCCTTACATGTCTCCTTTGTATGATCCAGTGCAAATCCCCGCAAGTGCCCATCGATCTCGATATAGATGAAAACCTCAGTGCAGAGATGATTCGGGAAATGATGTGGCAGGAGATGCTCCACTACCACCCTGAAGTTGTTGCAGCAATAAACATGCGATGGTCTTGCCCTGTCCCAGGAACTTCACAGGCTCACCTTTTGCTAAAAGCATGCTGCGATTATCGCACCTATTAAGTAACCACGACGTGTGTCTGGAGATTGATCTCCATGTAAATATGCGTGCAATAAGAAGAGCATATGGATAACAGGATAGTTCTTGTTATGGCCTTATGGGCCATTACCTGGTGTATGTATAGCAGTTGACTGTTGATAGAACCCTTGACACCAAGGTTTTCAAACGATGAGTCGAAACTGATAATCCATGGACAAATTAATGATGATGAGACAGATGATGGTGCATTGTTTTGCTTCGTTTTAGTATATTGTGCTCACCCTGTTTCTTCTTTATTATTGTCCAAAGTTATTATCAGTATTTTATCCTCATTTTAGCCGAGATGGCTTACGTGAGTCTTCAACTAAATCTGAGCGTTATCTTGGTTATCTTGGTGATTGTATTAGGGCGACATAGGACTAAAGAAAATTATCCAAAATGTAAGGTTATGTGCCCTTAGATTTTACCCTCTCTCGTGCCCAGTATATTCTTTTTATGTTGACCATACCTAATATCTAATTATTAATATGTAATTTTGCTGCTTATTTGTTCCGTTTTTATTGTTGCCTTGCATTATATATCCTATCTATTGTCCGGTTAATTACCTTTGCTTATAAGTACATTCTGGTTAGAACACAACATATCAAATGAATTGGTGCTGAGTTAATTGGTTGCATCCTTCTCTTTGAAATGTACAAAAATTAAACCAGGACCACTTTTCTTTGAAATGAATTGATTGGCCGCTTGGTTGGCCGCTCGTGCTCTCTTGCGTGGGCCCTTACACGGACCTAAGAACACTGCCTGGCCACGAGCCCGTTGCCCCCGTGCAGTGTGCCACGTGTATGTACCTATATAATGAAAATTTTTCCTGTTGATATATAGGTACGTTCCTTATTAGTTATGTGCTAATTTTTTTATTTTATGCCCCAAGCTGCTTTTTATATCATCATACATCTGCGCAGAACAACTATTTATCGACTATTTCCGTTCCGCTTTTATGTTTAGTTGTAGATCCACTTTATCGTTGATCCTCTGATAAGTGTCAGGTAAAAGAAAATCGATCATATTTGAGCTCCCAAGTGAAGTAATATCATCATGCCGCCACGCTGACGCATCTAGTAGCTATAACAAGAAGTGGGTTTACAACTATGACGATAATCCTACTGTACCCAATTGCTATCTTGTTCTTAGATATTGAATTTGTTGGTATTGTGCCTAATGTGTTTTTCTGCACTTACATCATTTAAAGTTAGTATGTTTGGATATATCATATACTATGTTTTTGTAGAATTTTTTTCTTTCGTTTTAATATCCGCTCCGTTCGCTTCGCATTCGTTTTCTTGTTTTCGAGGTTTCTAATCTCGTTTCATTGGTAAAAATATGGAAATAGAACGACTATTTATCGAATATTTCCGTTTCGTTTTCATGTTTAGTTGTAGATCCACTTTATCGCTGATCCTCTGGTAAGTGTCAGGTAAAAGAAAAACGATCATATTTGAGCTCCCAGGTGAAATACCACCATGTCGGAGTGCGTGGCGAGAACGCTGATCGGCAAGCTCAGTATAAATGTGTGCTCTGGTGTATGTCCGTTGTAGACCAGTATCATTTTGTTTTCTTGAAAGGAACGTTATACAGTAGTACCAATTGATCAACGACACTAATAAAATAATGCAGTCCACGAGGAGTACAGCTAGTTGCAGCGTGCTACCTGCTCTGGGGTAATTTTGTTTATTCATTCAAGGCATTTGTGTGGACCTCAAAGCATTTGGGTGTTCTTCATCACATCACCACCAAAACACTAAAAAAGAACACCACCTCTCGATCTCACAGACGCACACCATCCAGTGTTACTCACGTCCACTTGGGATTCAGCTCTCAACCAATTAAGCACGCACACAACCACCATGGCGGAGGCTGTTGTGGGAACGCTGACAGGCAAGCTCGGACTATATCATTCAGTAGCAAATTGATATTTATTTCGCAGTAAGTACAGAATACACGAGCTGCTGAAATTGATAGTCATTTCTCAGTAGTACCATAAGTTTGATACTACTGCTCATAGTTAGCTAGTAGTACCACTCTTACTCAAAGCCAAAAAATTACCTCCTTGTAAAAAGACTATTGTTCCCATGGTCAGCAACTTCATAAGGCTAGCACTATCACCAACCTAGGCCGCTAGTGCCACCAAGCCGACACTATAGCTCCTCCAAAGCCAGTAGTACTGCCCTAACTTGATATCCTTCAAATTACTTCAGAGTCACAATTGAATTCAAAATAAACTCAACTTCGAACACCATAGGCCCAAATCAAGTAAATTACTCATTACTCACATAGATAAAACTTTATATGATCTTTCAGATATATAAAAAAAATACCTATTTTAAATCATGGTGCATAGACACCACGATGTCTCGGTTAATTAGTTATATATATAAAAATATCTACGCATCAGGATCTGCACTACAATTTCCCACCGAAAATGCACGAAATAGTTGATGTGACTATTTGTCCTGTAACTTGTCATCCATCGTGTTACTCTCATATTTACTCTCCTTGGTATGAGACGGGTATGTGAAAAAACAATTAAAAATACAGTATTATCCTATATACCACGCGGTATCTCCTTGTCTCTTTGGCCCACCGATTAGATTCCTTGCCAAACGATTAGATTCCTTGTCCTGTATACTACACCTTTTTATTCAAAAAGCTTTCTCCCATTAGCATTAAGTAGAGATGAAAACGGAATGCAAACTTTTCGACTATTTTGGAGGATAATAGAAATGGAAGCCTTTTTTCAGAAATAAAAATAGAAAGTGTCGGTACGGAAACAGAAACGAATTTTTTTTTTCCGAAACAAGAACAGAGAACCAATTCTGACGGAAACAGAAATGGAATGGAAATTCTGTATAAATCTAATCGGAATTTCCGAATCGAACTGGGCCTAGTATTGGGTTAGTGAAAGGACTGAGATGTTGCCTAGAGGGGGGGTGAATAGGCGTTTTTCAATTTTAAATCGCAGCAGAAATTAAAAGTTCGGATACTCCGAAATTTACTTCGGACTGTCCGAGTGGTTCGGATAGTCCGAGTCAAATTTCGGATAGTCCGAACGTATCAGAGCTCTAAAACCCTAGAAAGTAGATCTCGCAAATCTAGAGCATGTTTCTAGTAACAAATGATGTATCTTAGCTAAGATAACTAGCAGAAGATGAAATCCCACCAAGATCTACCACAAAAAGCTATTAAACACTTGAATCCCTAAAAGATTTGAACCAAGCACAAAAGGGGACAAATGAGTAAATCAAGATCTAAAGAGACAACAATTTTTACCCGAAGTTCGGATCCTTCAGGGGATCCTACGTCTCCGTTGAGGCGGCACCAAGCCGGGGTCTCTTTCAACCCTTATCCTCTAGGTGTTGCACAAAGCACTCACCTACTTCCTTTTGAATCCTTCCCTTGCGGAGGTGGATTCGACCTTCACAAACTTCCGGCGGCTTCCCACACGAGCTTGAGAGCTCACCGGCGACTCCTAGCCATCTAGGAGTCCTCAACCTCCAAAAGTAATAGACGTGCCAAGAAATCCGCGAGAGAATGATTTTTGTACTCAAGATGAATCAATATCACAAGATCTATCAATCTCTCAACTCACTCAACCTCAAAAGATTCACAAATCAAGTGATTTAGAGGGAGTGAGGGCTTGAGCTCTAGAGACTTGAAATGGCTGCAAATGAGTGGAGTTAATGCTCTACTAGCTGTTAGGTGAGGGTATGGGGCTTTTATAGCCACTCAAAAACTAGCCGTTTTGAGTTGTACCCGAGTTTATTCAGATAGTCCGAACAGGCTGAGTTCAGGGCAACCGAGCGACCTAGCTCGGATAGTCCGAACATTTGTTCGGACAGTCCGAACACCTCGGATACTCCGAGTGTTCGGATACTTCGAAGAAATCTTCGGACACTCCGAACCGAAATAAACTCACCCTAACCGAGGGGGTCTACTCGGATACTCCGAACCTATGTTCGGACATTCCGAACCCAAATAAACTTAACCAACCGAGGGGGTCAGCTCGGATACTCCGAACATAGTTTCGGACATTCCGAACCCAATTTTTAGCAGACCAACCGAAGGGGTCAGCTCGGATACTCCGAACATAGTTTCAGACATTCCGAACCCAATTTTTACCAGACCAACCGAGGGGGTCAGCTCGGACATTCCGAACCAGGGTTCGGATACTCCGAACTGTTTTGAACAAAATGCCCCCAAGACTTTATACTTTGACTCATTTTAAGATTAGAATTCATCATTGAGCACATTTAGTCATTCTAAAGTTATTTCTTGCCAAATCCCTCTTTATAGTACGGCAATCCTTAAACTCAAATAAAATTAAAATACATATACCACCGTTGAGTTTAACCGATGCCGTTTCTCCTTCGATTTGAGGGTCATCTTTTCTTAAGCGACTTTCTCATGAGCGTAATAATCTGTTCACAATACTCATAAAGCTCATTAGTCACTTAATCTTGTTGTCATTAATCACCAAAATCATTGAGGGGCCTAGATGCACTTTCAATCTCCCCCTTTTTGGTGAATTGATGACAACACGATTAGATTTATAAATGAATTGAAATGAGATTGTATTTGGAGTACCAAATACATGGTGAAGCTCCCCCTAAATGTGTGCATTTAGAAAATTTTTAGTGGAATCTCAAATGCACATATTCATGGGAAACCTTTGTGAGAGCTCCCCCTAATTTTTGCATTCATGAGAGTATAACAATATATTTGACGAATGATTGCACAAGTAGATATGGCATGGTATAAACACCCAAATGCATTACTTAAGGGAAATATGAAACGAAGTTCAACATCTAGCATTCAAGCACATTACAACCAGAGCATAAGCAAATGCGAGATAGTTCAACACATAAGCAACAACGATAAGCAGACTAGACTAAGCAAGCAAACTAAGCAAGCAAACACACAACCAAACATAAATCTAATTCCTCTCTCCCCCTTTGGCATCAAGACACCAAAAGGGTCACTCCTCGCTGCCATCGTCGTCGTCGCTGCCGCCGCATGGTGCATAAGCAGAGTCGCCCTCATCATCTCCGGTTGGCGCAGAAATGGCGGGGAGGTCGAAAAGCTGTCGGGTCGCAGAATCAACTGTCGTTGAATCAGACTCAGACTCGGACTCCTCAGATGAGCAAGAGAGATTGAGCTTCCCCTTGATGACGTTCAGCTGACGGCGAGTGTCGGCAAGCTTCACATTCATCTCCTTGATCTTCTTATGGTTCTTCACACCCAGGCAGAAAATAGCACGAAGCATGGACTTGATGGGGCCGCCTGGAGAAGAAGGATGAACCGGAGACGAGGGTCTAGCCGAGGAAGGAGGAGCTGCTGACCGGGTGCCTGGCATGGAAGGAGCAGGAGCAAGGGCTGGAGCTGGAGGAGGTGGAGCCCTGATCAATCTAACTCTGTAAGGAACATGGTCCACATCCTTAGCAAACCACAGACCGGATATGCTCTCGACCATGCACATGATGTAAGGAGCAAATCCACAGCTGCTGCGAGGGCTAATCGAGTTGAGGCGAATCTCCTGCCAGATAAAGTCAAAAACATCAAACGGCCTCGATCCCTCGCCAATCCTCAGAAGCAAGTTCCTCGAGTAAGAACTGATGTTTATTGCATCTCCCTCTTTGGGCCACAGAGTCTTCCTCAACAGCTTGTATAAGATCGCATAAAATGGCTTCAAACCCTTTGTGGTCCCAAGTTTGAAGTTCTGAGAATCGTCATAGAGAGGACCCAAAGCATTTATCCCAAAAGACTCCGGCGTGTGAAGCTTATCCAGATTATCCCAACCTTCTGTGGAGAAACCCAAGCAGTCGGCAAACTGAGCCTTTGTCACACAGTAGTAGAGCCCATCCACCATAAACCACATCGTGCTCTCCTCATCAGAGTCAATATAAAGCGTGGCATAGAATTGAGCCACCACTTCATTGTTCCACTTGCACTTAAATGACATGATATCCTTCAGATTATGGCGTTCACAGGCAGCAATGACTTCATTGAACACAGAGTCCTCCTGTTGCTGCATATAGTCCCAGTCACTA
Organism: Guadua angustifolia; assembly: GCA_036346375.1. NCBI lineage: Eukaryota > Viridiplantae > Streptophyta > Magnoliopsida > Poales > Poaceae > Guadua > Guadua angustifolia. Next base: position 291,904 of record JAYEVE010000441.1, on the reverse strand, counting down.
TACTGCATGAGCACTACTAGACTCTTCTTCTCAGCAATCACAGAATCGTAGAAGTCCTACTGAAAATGATTCCAAAACCTCTTGTCAACATAATCTTCTTGGAGATACATCAAAGGGTCTTGGCTTCTGTGCTGGCAGACCTCTTTTCCTCTCCCCTGACCAATGCAATAGTCTATCTTTTTCTTGGGAGTGACACCCATAGGAGTTATGCGAACAAATGGATGAATTTGCAATGGTCCAATCAACTCGCCTGCACGGCGCTGCTCAACACACTTGGCTGCCCTCATCCTTGGCATTGCAGCCTGGGGATCCTCAGCAGAACTGCCCCCTTGCACATCTCTACCTTGCCCTTGCTTAGAAGCAGCGGCCTGAAACCTTTGATTCTTCTTGCGAATGGCAAGATGCTTCCTTCTTCCTGCGGACTGAGGTGGAGGAGACTCTGGAGGTGAATCTGTGGGAGAACCCGTAGGAGCCGCAGGAGGAGTAGGTGGATGCGTGGAAGAACCGTCGGCAGGATGATCATGCTTCGTCTTCTTCTTGCGAGCCATGGCAATGTCGATTTGACGAGAAGGATGAGGAGGAGGACTGCCACCTTGAGAAGGATCCATTCTAGAGGTATACAAAGGTGAAAACAAGATTAGACTCTAATTAAGATCTAGATGGACATCAAAGGGTTAAAATGGACTCACTAACTTCGGATAGTCCGAAGTTTTCTTTGGATACTCCGAAGTCTTGTTCGGATAGTCCGAAGTGTTCTTCGGACATTCTGAACAGAGACTCGGATAGTCCGAGGTGAGCACTCACAAACCCTAGAATATCAATCTAGACATTAATCCAATAAAACTAAGAGCTAATCACGGGAAGACTATCCTAGCAAGGTCTAGAATGGTCTAGGGTCCATGGATTCACAAATTTGGAAGAGAAGGATGTCGAAACAAGAGTAGATCCAAACCAACCTTTTGGAGATTGAAGACGAACGTTTCCAAAGCGAATCTAGGGCAAAAGGTTGATGGAGATGAGTCCCTTGCCCCAGGAAAAGATCTTGGAGCCCCCAAACCGCAAGAACTCCGGCCAAATTGCAAGATCCAAGTGATGGGGCGGAGTTTTAGAGAGAGAAACAAAAATAGGAAGTGAAAAGAGAGAAAAAAGGAAGAAGAGGGTCGGGCCGAGTTAAAAAGCCCGAGACCCCACTTCGGACAGTCCGAACGTAAGTTCGGATAGTCCGAACCAGTTTGGATAGTCTAAATGGAATTTCGGACAGTCCGAACTGTCTTCTCAGGATGGCATGAAACAAGGGGCAGGAATGACTCCGGAGTGAGAAAGAGATGAGAAATCCTAAGGAGTCAATTCATCATGTGACCAGCAAGCAATTCAACCAACCAAACTATGATCACAAGATGATTGACCGGATCTGAAGATCAAATACCAATAAATACAGGAAAAAGAAGCAAAATAAGTTGAAATAAATTTTTCTAAACATTTTCCACTCATCACCCAATTGCATGCATATTTCAAGCCAAGTTGCGAGAGTCTAGAATATTTATCCCACTCCTCAAATCACAAAATCTCTTTTCATCAAGAGGCTTGGTAAATATATCTGCTAATTGGTCGTTTGTGCTAATATGCTGAATATCAATATCGCCTTTAGTGGAATGATCTCTTAAGAAATGATGGCAAATATCGATATGCTTTGTACGGGAATGTTGGACGGGGTTGTTGGCAATTTTTATGGCGCTCTCATTGTCACACAAAAGTGGAACATGGTTATATGTTAGGCCATAATCATTTAGGGTTTGTCTCATCCAAAGTAATTGGGCACAACAACTCCCGGCCACTATATATTCGGCTTCGGCTGTGGATAGGGCTACGGAATTTTGTTTCTTGGAAGACCAAGAGACGAGGGATCTACCTAGGAATTGACAAGTCCCCGAAGTACTTTTCCTATCCACTTTGCATCCGGCATAATCCACATCGGAATAGCCAACTAACTCAAATGATGAACCTTTTGGATACCAAAGCCCAAAATGAGGAGTGTGCACTAAATATCTCAAGATTCTTTTTACGGCCACCATGTGGCACTCTTTAGGAGTGGCTTGAAATCTTGCACACATGCATACACTAAGCATAATATCGGGCCTAGATGCACAAAGATAAAGTAGAGAGCCGATCATCGAACGATATACCTTTTGGACGACCAGTTTACCTTCTTTGTCGAGGTCTAGATGCCCGTTGGCTTGCATGGGTGTTTTGATTGGCTTGGCGTTCTCCATACCGAATTCCTTGAGCATGTCCTTAATATACTTGATTTGGCATATGAAGGTCCCTTCCTTAAGTTGCTTGACTTGAAAGCCGAGGAAGAACTTCAATTCACCCATTATGAACATCTCAAATCTTTTTATCATGATCCTGCTAAACTCCTTGCACAATTGTTCATTAGTAGATCCGAATATAATGTCATCAACGTATATTTGACAAACAAATAAATCATTATTAATATATTTAGTGAAGAGAGTAGGGTCGGCCTTTCCGACTACAAAACCTTGTTCGAGAAGAAAATCACGAAGACACTCGAACCATGCTCTTGGTGCTTGTTTGAGTACATAAAGAGCCTTGTGTAGGAAGTAGACATGGTCCGGGTGGTTTGGGTCTTCGAAGCCGGGTGGTTGCTCAACGTAGACCAACTCGGAGAGAGGTCCATTCAAGAAAGCGATTTTCACGTCCATTTGGTACAACTTAAAATCATGGTGAGTAGCAAAGGCAAGTAATATTCTAATAGATTCAAGCCTAGCTACGGGAGCATAAGTTTCGTCGAAATCCAAACTTTCGATTTGCGTGAAATCTTGAGCAACTAATCAGGCTTTATTTCTAGTCACTATTCCATTCTCGTCTTGCTTGTTTCAAAATACCCATTTGGTTCCAATCACGTTTTGCTTGGACCTTTCGACAAGCTTCCAAACTTGATTTCGCTCGAAATTGTTTAGCTCTTCTTGCATAGCCATCACCCAATCCGGATCTTGGAGCGCTTCTTCTACCTTAAGAGGTTCAAGAGAAGAAACAAAAGAGTAAAATTCACAAAAATTTGCAACTCGAGATCTAGTGGATACTCTGTTGTTGATATCTCCAAGTATGTTGTCGACCGGGTGATCTTGTTGTATATTTTGATGAACTCTTGGATGAGGGACCGTTGCATTGGTTCTTTGGATTGGACCCTCATCGTCTTGAGTGGTGTTCGAGCCGTCTTGTGCTTGCATTGAGGAAGAAGCATCACCCGAAGCATCCAAAGTTGCATCCGGACTCTTTGGACTAGTCTGGATATTCTGAGTCTCATTCCGGGCATCTTGACTAGGAGTGCTCGGAATTTCTTCTTGCTCCAGTGGTCTCACTTCTCCAATTGCCAATTTGTTAATTGCTTCACACGGTGATTCTTCCCTGTCAATCACAGCACGATCAATTTGTTCTACTTGAGAACCGTTAGATTCATCAAAAGTTACATCACGCGAGATTTCAACTACACCAGTGGTGTTGTTAAAAACTCGGTATGCGTAAGCATTTGACCCATAACCAAGTAAGAAACCTTCATCTACTTTAGGAGCAAATTTAGAAGACTTAGCTTTCTTGTTGAGGATATAGCATTTGCTTCCAAAGACTCGGAAATAGGATACGTTAGGCTTCTTACCGGTTAGTAGCTTGTACGCCGTCTTCTTCAAGATTTTGTGTAAATAGAGACGATTGGTACTGTGGCACGCTGTGTTTATAGCCTCCGCCTAGAAGATGTCGGAGACCTTGTACTCATCAAGCAACGTGCGCGCCATCTCGATGAGAGTTCGATTCTTCCTCTCGGCCACCCCATTTTGTTGAGGGGAATAGGGAGCCGAGAACTCATGCTTGATGCCTTCTTCATCGAGATACTCCTCCACACCGGTGTTCTTGAATTCGGTGCCGTTGTCACTCCGAATTCTCTTGATCTTCACTTCAAACTCATTTTGAGCCCTTCTCATGAATTTCTTTAGAGTTCCTTGGGCTTCACTTTTATCATACAAGAAAAATACCCAAGTAAATCGAGAAAAGTCATCGACAATAACTAAACCATACTTGTTTCCTCCGATGCTTATATATGTGACTGGGCCGAACAAGTCCATGTGAAGCATCTCCAATGGTCTTGAGGTAGTCATCACGTTCTTGGCGGGATGAGAGGCTCCAACTTGCTTCCCGGCTTGACACGCGCTACATACCCTATCTTTCTCAAAGACAACATTGGTTAATCCAAGAATGTGGTAGCCTTTAAGGAGTTTGTGAAAGTTCCTCATACCAACATGAGCAAGTCGACGATGCCATAACCAACCCATGCTAGATTTAGCCATTAAGCACGTTTCAAGGTTAATTCTATCCGTAGTAAAGTCTATAAGATAGAGGTTTCCCTTTAAACGACCCTTAACGGCTATTGAACCATCATCCATCTTAATGACATCCACACCCTTATCACTAAACACACAATTGTAGCCCGCTTCACATAATTGAGCAACGGACAACAAATTGTAGCTTAGTGATTCGACAAGTAAAACATTATTTATATGAAAATCATTAGTAATTAGAATCTTACCTAACCTACCACTTCGCCTTTTCCATTGTCGCCAAAAATTATGCTTTCACTATTTGCTCCATTTGCTTCCAAATGTGTGAACATCGCCCTTTCTCCGGTCATATGATGTGTACATCCGCTATCCAAGATCCAACTTGATCCATCGGAGATGTAGGCCTACAAAATTAAATTTAGATTTTGCTCTTTGGCACCCAACTTGTTTAGGTCCACGCACGTTAGTGACAAGTGACTTTGGGACCCAAATCGATCGCACATTAGAAGCATTTTTGGGCTTACCCCCAATATGACAAGCAACTACTCTACCGAAACTAGTTCTCTTGAGTACATAAGAGGCAAAGAAGGTAGAGTGAGCTTTATACTTAGAGTTTTCTTCGGCCTTAACGAAGTGGATGGGCTTGTTCAAAGGAGCAACCACGATGTGGCTTCCTTTGCCCTTGGGTGGAACATACCCAAGCCCATGTTTCATGAGGTTACCTTTGCGCTTACCGAGGAACTCCTCTAATCCTTTGCTAGCCTTGTAGGACTTTTGAAGTCCATCTTCGAGCATTCCCTTGAGCTTCTCATTTTCATGAGCTAATACTTGCAAAGCCTCAAGGTTAGTGGCATAAGCATCAATATTAACGTTGTAGCATTTAGCACATCCATTGCTAGTAGAAGGTAATGAAGAATTAGAGCTAATGATTGAGGTAATCGGAGGGCTATTCTTGAGATCAACAAGCTTCAACTCAAGAGCCTTGCAAGAGTTCTTTGCCTTAGCAAGTTCCTCTTCAAGTGAAGCGTTGGTGATTTCAAGACTAGTCACTTCGGATTTGGTCAATTTTGAGCTCTTAACCAATTCCTCATTTTTCTTTCTTTCAAAAGATAAGCTCTTCTCTAGCTCAAAATTTTTCTCCTTTTCAAGGATGAGCAAATCCTCTTGAGCCTCGAGAGTACTTCCTTTTGTTCTACAACTTCCTCCAATTTTTCAATATCTTTTAAGAGCAAATCTAACTTATGAATGTCAAAGTCTTTCATGGACTTGAACGTAGTATCAACATCATCATCATCACTATCACTATCGCACTCATCTAGACAATTATCAACAATGGAGGGAGTGGAGGCTTTCGATGATACCTTGTGCCCCTTTGCCATAAGGCACATAGGAACTTCCTTATCTTCGTCGCTCAAGTTGTCGAAGAGGCTCTTCGACTTTGTTGATGAAGTAGCGATGGCGATGAAGGCGAGTCCACCCTCATTGTCGGAGTTAGACTCGGAGTCGGAGTTGGAGTTAGAGTCGGAGTCCCACTCCTTTCCAATGTAGGCACGGCCCTTGCCCTTGTACTTCTTGCTCTTCTCCTTGTCCTTTCTCCGGTACTTGTCTTTCTTATGAGGCTTCTCCTCTTTCTTCTCCTTTTGCGGGTACTCGGCAATGAAGTGGCCAGGTTCACTGCATTCATAACATCTTCTGGTAGAGTGTCTACCCTTTGATTTTCTTCCAAAGTTCTTTGAGTAACCTCCCGATTTGAAGTTCTTCTTTTTGAAGAATTTGTTGAATCTTCTTACAAATAGAGCCATGTCTTCATTAGTCAATGGGACACATGACTCTTCATCCTCACTAGTGCTCTCTTCTTCTTGGCGCACAATCTTGACTGCCTTCAAAGCAATGCCCTTTTTCTTTCTCGATTTGAGCTCTTCTACAACCTCCGTCTCCTTTATCATCATTTCATCCATCATTAGCTGACCGATAACATTATGGGGCGTCAATGTGTCGAAGTTGGGCCGGTCTCAGATTAGTTGAACAAGATTGCGGTTGGTAGGGGTGATTACGCGAAGAATGATCTTCACCACAGCCTTGTCAGTAAGATCAGTGCACCCAAGACCCTTAGCTCGATTCACAAGCACCATCAAGCAGTCAAACATCTTTGTGTATGTTTCACCTTCTTCCAAGGTAAAGCGGCTTAGCTCACCAATAATGAGCTCAATTTTTGATTCGCGGACACTTGAAATCCTTTCATGAGTAACCATGAGTCTATCCCATATTGCCTTTACTTCTTCGAGTCCATCGACTCGATTGAATTCGGAATCACTCAAGGCATTGACGGCCAAGTCATTGAAATGTTGAGCTTTGTCTTCTTCGGGAGTGAGGTTGTTTGGATCAACGGGCTTGAAACCTGTTTCTACAATCCTCCAAATCAAAGGGTGAAGTGATCTCAAATGCATCTTCATCTTGTGTTTCCATGCGGCATAGTGAGTGCCATCGAAGTGAGGCGCTCTACCGGAGGACACGGAAACATAAGATGAGAAGCTTGAGACTCCAAAGGAAGGATAATCATATGGAATTTCAACCCCTTTGCCGGAACCCGTGGGCTTATCTTGGTCACGGCTTCCGTCATTCTTTTCTATTAGCGACATTTTGATTCTCCAAGCGGTTAAGCCAAACTATGGAGATTTGGCTCTGATACCAATTGAAAAGACCGAGATGTCGCCTAGAGGGGGGGTGAATAGGCGTTTTTCAATTTTAAATCGCAGCAGAAATTAAAACTTCGGATACTCCGAAATTTACTTCGGACTGTTCGAGTGGTTCGGATAGTCCGAGTCAAATTTCGGATAGTCCGAACGTATTAGGGCTCTAAAACCCTATTAGATCTCGCAAATCTAGAGCATGTTTCTAGTAACAAATGATGTATCTTAGCTAAGATAACTAGCAGAAGATGAAATCCCACCAAGATCTACCACAAAAGGCTATTAAACACTTGAATCCCCAAAAGATTTGAACTAAGCACAAAAGGGGACAAATGAGTAAATCAAGATCTAAAGAGACACAACGATTTTTACCTGAAGTTAGGATCCTTGAGGGGATCCTACGTCTCCGTTGAGGCGGCACCAAGCCGGGGTCTCTTTCAACCTTTATTCTCTAGGTGTTGCCCAAAGCACTCACCTACTTCCTTTTGAATCCTTCCCTTGCGGAGGTGGATCCGACCTTCACAAACTTTCGACGTCTTCCCACACGAGCTTGAGAGCTCACCGGTGACTCCTAGCCGTCTAGGAGTCCTCAACCTCCAAGAGTAATAGACGTGCCAAGAAATCCGCGAGAGAATGATTTTTGTGCTCAAGATGAATCAATATCACAAGATCTATCAATCTCTCAACTCACTCAACCTCAAAAGATTCTCAAATCAAGGGATTTAGAGGGAGTGAGGGCTTGAGCTCTAGAGACTTGAAATGGCTGCAAATGAGTGGAGTTAATGCTCTACTAGCTGTTAGGTGAGGGTATGGAGCTTTTATAGCCACTCAAAAACTAGCCGTTTTGAGTTGTGCCCGAGTCTATTCAGATAGTCCGAACTTATGTTCGGATAGTCCGAACAGGCTGAGTTCAGGGCAACCGAGCGACCTAGCTTGGATAATCCGAACATTTGTTCAGACAGTCCGAACACCTCGGATACTCCGAGTGTTCGGATACTCCGAAGAAATCTTCGGACACTCCAAACCCAAATAAACTCACCCTAACCGAGGGGGTCCACTCGGATACTCTGAACCTTTGTTCAGACATTCCGAACCCAAATAAACTTAACCAACCGAGGGGGTCAGCTCGGATACTCCGAACATAGTTTCGGACATTCCGAACCCAATTTTTACCAGACCAACCGAGGGGTCACTCGGACATTCCGAACCAGGGTTCGGATACTCCGAACTGTTTTGAACAAAATGCCCCCAAGACTTTATACTTTGACTCATTTTAAGATTAGAATTCATCATTGAGCACATTTAGTCATTCTAAAGCTATTTCTTGCCAAATCCCTCTTTATAGTACGGCAATCCTTAAACTCAAATAAAATTAAAATACATATACCATCGTTGAGTTTAACCGATGTCGTTTCTCCTTCGATTTGAGGGTCATCTTTTCTTAAGCGACTTTCTCATGAGCGTAATAATCTGTTCACAATACTCATAAAGCTCATTAGTCACTTAATCTTGTTGTCATTAATCACCAAAATCATTAAGGGGCCTAGATGCACTTTCAGTTAGCCGGTCTAGCGCTCAAGCGGTAAAGCACAACACCCTAACCCACCGAGCAGTCAAGCACCGAAGCAACCCTAGCCCTCTCAGGCTCAGGCTCTCACTTCGCCTCAGCACTCTCAGCCACCCAGGTCCCTCCTGAGCTGCCCCCACCGCAAGCTGCAGCGGTGTCACCCCCATTCTGTTGCCCGATTAGCATCCCCCACTGCGTCGTCGCCACCCCCTCATCCTCCTGTCCCCCACCGCGTTGCTCCCACCGTGCCGTCCCCAACCGTGCAACCCCCATCGCGTCGCCTTTGACTGGTGGCTCCCACCGCGACGCCACCCTCGTCCTCTAGTTCCCCTGGCAACGCCCCCCACCTGACCCCCCACCCGCAGAAGCTGTTGCAGCGCCCCCCCCCACCGACCCCCCCACCACTTCATTGGAATTTCATTCTCGTCAGTTAGCATAACAAAGGCATCATGATGATTTTATGACGAGATCCAAACTATTTTAGTTGATCAGAAAGGATTGACTTTTTTTGTTTGAAATATGACAACTTCACTTCCTATCTAGGTTTGTTTCATGCATGGGAAGACAGAAAGTCTAGGCTAACAACACCAGATTTACTTACTTAATCATGCATGGACTTCTGCCAGAAATGCGAGGGAAAACAGTACCGAACCAAGTTCAAACATTACTTTGAAGGTTTGTTGTATTACTTATTTACTTTACCAGATTATTAGTTTAGCTGTATTAAAGTTCTATGGACCATTAGAATGATATCCATTTGACAAAATAGTAAGTGATGCTTGTAAATAAACCATTAAAATATTTGGTTCATTCTAACAAAAGTTTTTCTTGATGGCTCATAGATTTATGTGCAGTTGCTTGATACCAAAGCTCTTTTGCTGTGCAATCTGTCATTGAGGCATTCTACAATTGGAACCAACACCCAATTCCAGTAACATCATTACATATTATATTGTTGTTAGCGCTATTAGTAACATTATTCCTATAACATCCAATTTGGCAGCTGCTGATTGGTTGTTTGTTGAGCTCATTATATGATTTACTTTTCTAGGGTATAGTATCAATCTAAGGTCAAACCGTTGAGGAGTGTAATCATATTGCTGGGAGTCTGTGACCTATATTCGTGGTAAGTACTTTTGAGTTGATGCTTGTTGTGCTAGTTGTTACTATGGTGATAAGATATAAACACTTGATTCAGAAAAAAAAGATATCGATACTTAACTATGGAGTATGAACTAAATTTGGATTAATAGCTATAACAAGAAGTGGGTTAACTATCGATACTTAACAAGAAGTGGGTTTACAACTATGATGATAATCCTACTATACCCAATTGCTATCTTGTTCTTAGATATTGAATTTGTTAATCTTGAGCCTATTGTGATATGAGTTGATGCTTTTTCTGTACTTACATCATTCAAAGTTGGTACATTTGGATATATTATATACTATGTTCTTATAGAACTTTTTTCTTTCGTTTTTGTATCCGCTCCATTCTGTTCTGCATCTGTTTTTACTGTTTTTGATGTTTCTGATCTCGTTTCCATTACCGGTAAAAAATGTGGAAATGGAACGACTATTTTTCAACCGTATCCATTCCGTTTTCACCTCTAGTTTTGTAGATCCACTTTATCGATGATCCTATAGTAAGTGTGAGGTAAAAGAAAATCGATCATATTTGAGCTCCTAGGTGAAGTAATACCACCATGGTTGCGTGTGTGGCGAGAACACTGATCGGCAAGCTCAGTATAAAAGCAACATATCCTATGCATACAGGCTTTCCCGTGTACACACCGTGCACACCAACTAATAAAAGTCACGAAAAATTCTGAAAAAAAATTTTAGATGTACTTCATAGATTACTCTACCTATGTATAAAATTGTAGGTTCAAATTTATTATACATCAAGAGTTATAAAAAATAGAAAATTCTGACAAGTTTAAACTCTTTAAACTTGTCAAATTTTCTCTTTTTTATAACTCTTGATGTATAATGAATTTGATTTTGAAATTTCATACATAGGTAGAGCAATCTATGAAGTATAACTATAATTTTTTCAGAATTTTTTATGACTTTTGTTAGTTAATGTGTACGGTGTATACACTGAAAGCCTATGTGCATAAGATATGTTGCCTAGTATAAATGTGTGCTCTGGTGTATGTCCGTTGTCGACCAGTACCATTTTGTTTTCTTGAAAGGAACGTTATATAGTAGTACCAATTGATCAATGACACTAATAAAATAATGCAGTCCACGAGGAGTACAGCTAGTTGCAGCGTGCTACCTGCTCTGGGGTAATTTTGTTTATTCATTCAAGGCATTCGTGTGGATCTCAAAGCAAATCGATCATATTTGAGCTCCCAGGTTAAATACCACCATGGCGGAGTGCATGGCGAGAACGCTGATCGGCAAGCTCCGTATAAATGTATGCTCTGGTGTATGTCCGTTGTAGAGCAGTACCATTTTGTTTTCTTGAAAGGAACGTTATAAAGTAGTACGAATTGATCAACGACACTAATAAAATAATGCAGTCCACGAGGAGTACAGCTAGTTGCAGCGTGATACCTGCTCCGGGGTAATTTTGTTTATTCATTCAAGGCATTTGTGTGGATCTCAAAGCATTTGGGTGTTCTTACACTACAACACGTTGGGCTTTCGATGGCGCCTATAAATGCCTTAAAAAGATTTTAGATGGCGTTTACATGGCGTCAGGAAAAGTAATTGGTGGCGCTTAATTATCCACGGCGTTTATAAGTGCCGTGGAAGACTCTAACCCGGCGTTTATAAGTGCCAGGGTTCCCTCTATCATGGCACTTTATAAGTGCCGGGGTTTTATCTAGCATGACGCTTATAAGCGCCGGGGATCCCTCTATTCGTGGCATTTAAAATCACAGGTGCACAATGACTTCCCAGGAGGTCACCCATCTTATTACTACTCTTGTCCAAGCACGCTTAACTTCAGAATTTTCATAAGATCTAGTACTTCAGTGGTGGTATGATCACATCTGATATATAATACGTCCCTCCTCCCCTTAACCCCGTTAAACACACGAACACCGATTTTCAATTATTTCAAATTAGCAAACTATTGAGGTAATTAGCAAAATCATCATACGATAAGATCTCCAATTATATTCTTTTGGGCACCAAATTCTAGTTTGCAAATACGAAATCCGAGCTTATTTCTTAAAATAGACATAACTTTTGACTCGTTCCTCCAATCGGGGCGTTCTTTGGCTCATTGGAAAGATAACGAAAAGTAGCATCTGAAATTGATAAGTGTCACAAAATCAGATGGTCAAAAAAATTTGAATTTTCAAACAAAATATCAACGAAATTTGAATTTTCGGACAAAATTTGAAATTTTAGACAAAATATCATCGAAAATGAAATATTTGGACAGAATTATTGCAAATGGAATATTAGTTTCAATTATTTCAAATATAATATTATTTAATTTCAATTCTTTCAAATTCCACGGTGTGGTATTCACGTTTATAAATCTTGGTAGAGAGTCTACCACTAACTATAAACGCCGAAATCCACTCTATACCGCATTTATAAGCGCCGTGGAAGACTCTAACCGGCGTTTATAAACGCCGTATAAATAAATTCCGGCGTTATAAGCGCCGTGAAGAACTATAACCGGCGTTTATAAGCCGAAATAAATGCCTCGAATGATAAAAACGGCTTTAGCCTTATTAGGGCGTTTAGATCAAACGCCGGTAAAATAAACGCCGGGAAATCCATGTTATCTTGTAGTGCGCGTTCCCAGCAAAATAGCATGTCGCAGAACGTTTGCAGGTTGTTAAGTTGGAATGTCCGAGGATGTAATTCCTCGGCGAAAAGAGCGGTAGTCAAGCAGTTGGTGCAAGACACAAGAGCAACCATAGTGCGTTTGCAAGAGACAAAATTGCAGACCATACAAGACTCTCAAATAGCTGAAATGTTAGGCTCCAGGCTCTCTCAACATCACTGCAGCCTACCTGCCCAGGGCACACGGGGGGCATTCTCCTTGCGGCCTCCGAGGATCACTTCCTCATAGAAGACATTCACACAGGGACCTGCTCTGTTTCGGTGACGATTCAAGTGAAACATGATGGATCCAAATGGTCTTGCTCTGTGGTCTACGGACCACAGTCTGATCGAGACAAAATGGAGTTCTTACAGGAGATACAGTTCCTAAAAGGACAAATGCGTAGGGAGTGGCTCATACTAGGTGATTTCAACATGATATATCAGGTGTCCAACAAGAGTAACAACAACCTTAATAGAAGAAGTATGGCAGCTTTCAAAAGGACACTGGACAATGTCCAGCTCAAGGAGATCAGGCTTCATGGCAGGAAATTCACCTAGTCCAGTGATAAACAAAACTCCACCTTAACGAGGATAGACAGATTTTACGTCTACAGATTGGGATTCCATCTTCCCGGATTGTCTTCTTTAGGCATTATCCTCCATGATGTCGGACCATAGCCCTCTTCTGCTTCAGAGTGTTGTCACGCAGCATAGTTTCACAGGATTCAGATTTGAATCCTTCTGGACTAGAATGCCGGGCTTCCTTCAGGTGGTTCACACAGCATGGAATAAACCAATTTCTTCATAGCATGCTCTCCTTAGGTTTCATATAAAGCTAAGGAGAATGGCAAAGACTCTTCAGGGCATGGAGCAAACAACAAGTGGGAGACCTTAGATTGCAGTTCGCGATTGCCAGTGAGCTCATCCTTCGCTTCGATATGGCAGAAGAAGGGAGAGCGCTATCAGACACAGAAAGAGTGTTGCGATCTGGGCTACGAGTCAGGCTGCTTGGTATAGCGGTGGTTCATCGATTGCGTCTCTGACAGCGCTCTCGCATGACTTTCCTCAGGGAAGGAGACGCCAACACCAGGTTTTTCCATATCAAGGTCAATGCTCGCAGACACAAGAATCATATACAGAGTATCATCACTGATTCAGGTCAGTTGGACAATCAACAGGACAAACATCACGAGTTATTTCGCTTCTTTAGAAATCAGCTAGGACAAAAGGTGCACAGACAACATACGTTGAATTGGGATGGCTTGCACATGGACTCTATGGATCTTATGCAGCTAGAGCAGCCTTTCCATATTGACGAAGTCAAACAAGTGATTTTTTCGCTTCCTCGTGAAAAGGCCCCAGGTCCCGACGGGTTTATTGGCAAGTTTTACAGAACCTGTTGGGTGATCATTCAGGAAGATTTGATGGCGGCCATCCGGCAGCTATATGATCGGCGAGGGCGGCATTTGCATCTCCTAAATTCAGCGCACATCATGCTAATCCTGAAGAGGACGGTCGCCAAGAGGTTTGTGGATTACAGATCGATCAACCTCTTTCATAGTGTGGCAAAGATTTTCACAAAAATATTGGCTAACAGGTTGGCACAAGTGCTTCAGCAAGTGGTTTCCTCCTGTCAATCTACTTTCATTAAGCAAAGATCAATCCAGGACAATTTCCTATATGTCTCCAACCTCACCAAGGAATTGCACAGGAAAAGGAAATCATCGCTCTTCCTAAAGCTGGATGTGTCTAGAGCATTTGATTCAGTGAGCTGGGAATACCTTACTGAGTTGATGCAAAAAAGGGGCTTTGGTCAACGGTGGAGAGATTAGATTTCCCTAATCTTAATGTCCTCCACCTCAAACATCATCCTTAACGATCTACCAAGGAATAGCTTTCATCATAAAAGAGGGCTACGGCAAGGAGACCCGCTGTCACCGGTGCTCTTCATTCTAGCCATTGACCCTTTGCATCACATCATTGAAAAAGCCACAACAGAAGGAATTCTGCTTCCCTTGCCGGTTACATCAGCTGTCAAGCAAGTCTTACTATATGCTGACGATGTGGCAATCTTCACCAACCCCAACCTGCAAGAATTGAAAGCCATCTCCACAGTCTTATCGGTCTTTGGAGAGCCTTCAGGCTTGCAGACAAATATTCAAAAAATCTAAAATCTACCCTATCATATGTGAGGGCATAGACTTGACAAATATTTTACAGGATTTCCCCGCTCAGTTGAAGGCTTTTCCGTGCAGGTACCTTGGGTTGCCTCTACGCCCAACAAAACTACAAAAGATAGACATCCAACCTATCTTAGACAGGGTAGGCGTAAGATTAGCAGGTTGGAAAGGAAACATGCTCTCCAGGCAGCTCACCTTGTTCTAGCAGACTCGGTGCTCACTGCGCTAGCCACCTATCATATGTCAGTTCTGCCGCTCTCCAAGTGGGCAGTCAAGAGAATAGACAGGATCAGGACGAATTTTATTTGGAGGGGCGATGCCCCCTGTACAGGTGGTCACTATTTGGTGAACTAGAAAAAAGTTTGCAGACCTAAAAGTTTGGGGGGACTTGGCATAAAAGACCAGGAAAGATTTGGTCAAACTCTACGACTTCGTTGGTTATGGCAACAATGGAAAGATCGTTGAAGACCTTGGGATCAAATGGACTCACTGTGTGATCATATAGATCGCTCTTTATTCCGGGCAAGCAGTATCATTCAACTAGGTGATGGAAAGACAGCCAGGTTTTGGAGTTCTCACTGGCTCAATGGACTCGCTCCCACAGACATTGCACCGAATTTCTATCGCATAGTATGCAGAAGGATGAAATCAGTTCATAACGAATTAGCTAATGACTCTTGGATCATAAGTTCTTCTTATTGTGGAAGTCTATTCAACAAGTAGTTCTCCAGACCAACACGAAGGATGACATAATTTGAAAATGGATAGTAGATGAGCAATACTCCACGAGGTCTGCATACTTGGTGCAGTTCCAGGGGACAGTGGCGAGCAACGATTACACTAGAATTTGGAAGGCTAGCACGGAAAACAAATGTAGATTCTTCGCTTGGTTATTCATCCACGACAGTTTGCTCACAGCAGATAGGTTGGCGGTGAGGGGTTGGCCAAACTCCATTTATTGTCCTCTTTGCGGTTCGGAACCTGAATCGGTGGTGCACCTCTTTCTTTGTTGCCCCTTTGCCAATCAGATATGGACAAAGATCTTCTCTCAAATGCAGCTAACTTCACCCATCCTTTTGGAACAATGAGAACAAAACATGCCCAGAGGAACTAGAGAATTTGGCTCAAATGTTTGTGCGTAAGTGTGGTGGCTTGCCCATTGCTATTGCCTGCATAGGTCGCCTATTGTCCTGCAAAAAGCCAACTTACTCTGAATGGGAAAATGTATACAAGGAGTTAAGAGTTGCAGCTCACTAATACTGCGATCCTTGATGTTAGTATTGTTCTGAAAGTGAGCATGGATGATCTTCCACATGATTTGAAGAATTGTTTTTTGCACTGCACAATATTTCCGGAGTATTATTCGTTTGGAAGAAAAAGGCTAATCAGGCATTGGATCGCAGCCGGCTTCATTAGAGAAACAGGGACCAAAACTGTGGAGGAAGTGGCAGAGGGCTACTTAAATGAACTTGTAAACAGAAGCCTACTGCAAGTGGTCAACCGGAATCTATTTGGTCGAGTTAAGACATGTCGAATGCACGACATTGTCCGTCTTCTTGCTCTTGCTAAGTCAAATGAGGAATGCTTCTGTCAAGTTTACAATGGCTCAGGTACATTTTCCACGGAGAGCAGGCGTCGCTTATCAATCGACAGTACAAGCATCGAGCAACTGACTCGACTGAGTGCACCTAGTCTCCGCTCTCTGTATGTTTTCGGCAGAGATCTGAGTGCACCTAGGCTTCCTCAAATCTTTCAACTTGCTGTCTACATTAGATCTGCAAGGTGTTCTAATCAATAGACTACCAAATGTGGTCTTCAACTTGTTTAATCTGCGTTTTCTGGGTCTTCGGTAAACTCATATTAAATACCTCCCGAAAGAAATAGGAAGGTTACAGAACTTGCAAGTCCTGGATGCTTACAACTGTAAGCTATTGGCTCTTCCAGTGGAAGTAGTCACACTTCGGAAATTGAAATACTTATATGTGGTTACTATTCCAGAGGAAGCTGGTGATAGAGTAGTACTCTCTTTTGATGGGATACGGGTGCCTGAGGGTATAAGAAACCTCACTGACTTGCTGGCCCTCCAACATATTGAAGCCAACAGTGAGATTTTGTGTCATCTTCGATGCTTCACCAAGTTAACAACTTTTGGTATCACTAAAGTTAGGAGTGAACATTGCGCTGATTTGTGCTGTGCGATCAAGAAAATGGTTCGTCTTGTTCATGTTGGAATCTTTGCAATTGATCGGAAGGAAGTGCTGCAGCTAGAAGCACTTTGTTTACCTCCAACTATTTCAAAAGTTGAATTAGGAGGGCAGCTAGACAATAAGTTTCTATCCCAGTTCATCTCGGCCAGTTCAAAGCTTATTAACCTCACCAAATTACATTTGGCCTTCTCCAAACTCGATGAAGACTCTTTTGCTTGCCTCTTGGGTTTGAATAGCTTAGTTGTGCTGTCGGGACCGGATTTCCAAATCCAAATCTGTTAGGGAACGCGGGATGCTACACTAGCAACGAATCCTCTTTTCTCCCACGACAACCCAGGACACCCTACAAGTAAATGATCATGGATCGTTACCTCTCGACGCGCAGAGCAACGGAAGACGAGTCGATGAAGCCAGTTCAATCGATCCACGCGTCATGGAAGTAGCCGTACATGCCACGCCTCCTCCTCGCTGGTGCCGCAAGGCCTTGCCACTCCATGGCCAAGCCCCACGACCGGATCGTAGGCGGCGATGAGGTAGACGAAGCGCCGGAAGTCCTCGCGGAAATTCGCGACCTCCAGGAGCAGTCTGACTTAAAATGGACGCCCAGGCCACATACGAGCTCCGTTTTGGGCGTTCTACCACTCATTTGAAAGATAACGAGATAATCTTTCAAACGCATCTGGTCTTGCCTTCAAATTCCTTCGGGATCATCCGGAATCAACAAAACAAGTTCGCATCCAGAAACTGTGCGCGAATCTGATTGCGCCTCCTTTCAGGTTCGCTTCGATTAGCGCCGCAGGTGCAACGCCTCTACGGTATCCACACGTACAGGGATTGGAATCCATCCACACGGGTGTGCTAGCACCACACGCGGGAACACTTGGGAGAGACGACGGCTAGGGTTTGGTGGAGGGGAAAACCTAGAAGCTCATCATCTCAAAGCCTCCACCACCTCCTTTATATAGCCCCCGGTTGGGCCCCTCGCTAGAGGCCCAATAAGGTTTGTAGCCCGTCCAACGTTGTCCGTCATTACCAAGCCCACATCATATGTTGCGCATGATATGCTATTGGGCATAATCCCAACAATCTCCCACTTGCACAATAGACAATTATGCAAAGAGTATTCCAACCCCTTTAAGTGTGTAACCCTGTAGGTTCATGTACAAGTCGGCAGTGGACCCGGAAACACCTTTCCAATCCACAGATCAATAGCGGCGCCTAGCAGCACATATTGACCCCCGAATGCACAGAATGATCATATCAGCAGAACCTTGATACATTCAACATATACCGATCCTTTTGCCGCACAATACCAGTCAAGCTCAGGGCAAGATACGTGCCACCCTTGTTGATGGCTCGACCATTTTACTTGTCAATGTGATGGATTCAGGGATTGTGATTAACTCTTTAATCACAGGCATGGCCATGCACTTTCCAATCCATCCACACCGAGGGGCCCAGAGGTATCTCTCCCGTTATCGAGGAGGGGCAAATCCTATCTTGACCGATCAAACCCCTGGCAATGTTTCATGGCATACCCAGTAGTTACCTATAACTACCCAGTTATGGTGTAGCGTTTGATAACCCCAAAGCATACGAGTCCACATGCTGGGAATCCATGACGCTCTCAAGACTAAGGACCATATAGGTGTATCACTCGAGACTACAATCTGATGGCACTTCTAAGATAACAATCTCAGCAGTGTCTCGGAGTGGGTTTGTCCAACTACCCTTGTTCACCAACAAGTGTCCACACCATTGATTTGATATCCCCATATCAATGATCCGGGAACCTGATCATCAACCAATGCATGTGCTAATCTTTGAATCATAATTGTTCAGATTGTGATATAAGATCAGGGACCAACTTAGAATAACAACATATAGTAAACGAGTTCCATGAACAAGTCGTACTTGTTGATCAATACCGATGATGTTATTCAAGGCTGTGATAACATATTATCCATCATAAACATAGAAGTGATCTGATCATCCCCATGACCGCTAGTTGGCTTATCACTTATGTTTTCTCCACTAGCACTAGAGCGTACCAATTGAATATCAATATTCAATGCTCATGTCGCCTTTCATAAAGGTTGTGGTAATATTTGTCTAGGCACAGAGCAGTTCAGCTTCTCAACCTCCATTAAGTATTGGTTTGGAAACTCTTTGCGCAATGTAACCATTACATGCGTATTTCCTCACCACGAAAAGAACACAATCGTTTTACTTCATAAGTATCTTAGAATGTTCCTTTCCAAAACATCCAGTGACATTCACTCGGATTTGATTGATATCGGCATATTCGGTGACATTCACCTTAATGCGCTCAGGGTGTGAACCTTAATTTTGGCAACTATCAAGCTCATCAAGTATTAAATTATTGAGTATTGCTATCCAATGTGACATACACGAGAACACATTCTCATTGAACCATTCAACATTATGTCAACATAAAGCACTAATCCAATTAGCCTTTTAAATCTATCTCTATAGATTTTTATGCCAAAATTTCCAATCATTCCCAAAGTCTTCTATGAAGAACAATTTCTTAATTAAGACATGGCGATTAACGGAATATTATTTCGATCACCAATATATCATACATATATAAGATCAAATGTAAATGTGCTCCCACTTGCCCTTGATGAACTAGCAAACACTTTGACTTTACATCAAAGCAAATATCCAACTCTGAGATGCTTGTTTCATAAACTTGTATACTATAGCATTTTATAGATCATCAAAACCTTGAGGTCGTGTCAAGAACACATTCTCACTTAGGTCTCCACAAAGCGAGGAGAGCTGTTTTGACACCATCTCGCATATCAAATATGCAACAATAGCTAGATCGATCCATATAGCATTAAGCGGATTAATCAAGTTCATAATTTAATCATCACACAAAGCTCATCTTTAGATCCCATGGCTTTAAACCATCTTTCAGAGCATAGGCCCATCACACTTCCTCACAAGTCTTAAGCTCATCATAGTCTGACAACAATTGTCATCCCTATCATATAGGTGACTAATGCGGCTTTAGAACATATGTAGGGTCGGTTTATTTTTCATAAAACATACAACAACTTGTACATAATATGAAAATTTAGTAGGAACAGAAACACTTTCTAATGATCACCGAACTACTTCAAGTCACATTGTGCTCCCACTGACTATTTTGGAAAAATATTTTCTCCAAAATCAACCATTCCGAGCAACAAATAATTTGTTCTCGCCCCCTTTAAAATGTACAAACACTTTGCACTTCACAAAGAAATATTTATCTAAGTTGAGAGTGAGTTCATCAGACGTCAGACGTCTTACATGTACTCCACAATTCAAACTTTGATAAAATAGTATGGAATACTTTCCGATCCATATCATATATGGTTCATTCTCTGTGACTTGATGGAACCCCTTTTATGAGCACTATTATTTCTAAAGTATACCAACATATAGATAATGAAAACAATGACACAACACAAGTGTATCATCAGGATCCAAATACACATCCATTCACTAATGAAGCATGTCAACACAACAAATCAATCAGGCAAATCGAACAACATTTGTTCTATATTTGCGGTTCATAACCTTCTACTCCCAAGATGAAGCTGAACTATTGATTTTGCCTATGCCAGGAGTATAATAACAATTATTTAACTCCGACATTAATCCTGACAGTTGGGCTGTTAAGAGTACGTCAACGTCCAACGAGACAACTTCAACACCCTTGCCACTATTTCAAAATCCTATCTTATAGTGTCAGGGTAACGCCAATCTTCAACTTCACAAGTCTAGGATTGGTACTCCAGATCTCATCAGGACCTTTCCCTTTTCACTAATGACTCAGCCTACTGCTCAAGTTGACGATCATTTGAACAACCATCAAATGATAAAGCTTTTTAATGCAATATATTAATGACATGCATCATATACATCTCGATTCGGTGATTTCTCCAAACAAAGAATCACATCAATAGCTAACCATTAGCTAAAAGGAAAATCAAATTTCCCATATGCCTAATGTAATCAATCAAATTGACTACATATGGGTTGACCGAATTTTCTTGTGCTAACTTGCAAACAATGATTTAGGGATCAAATCCCCTGTCTCTTGTCTGATCCTCAAACATGCCCTCAAAGTCCACAATCATATTGTAGACACCCATAATCTCATCTTGCTTTCACAACTCAGAGTTCATGGTGACAATAATGAGACAGCAAACACCAAAAAAACAACTACAGTGTTTCCAATAAACACCGTTTCAATTCAGATTGCATTTAAAGCTAGTTCATCTAGGTACTATTCTTTAGAACAAATATTCCTATCAATAATAAGAGAATAATTCTCAAAATCAATATCAATCACAATGCACTAATAAGAAATTCATATCAAATATATATCTCAAGCGAGTAAAAGCACGAGGTAATCAACAAATATTAAACTATGTTTATGTTGTGTACCCTTCATTAACAAATTAACAAAAGATACTCCCACTCAAGTCACATTCCCTCTAATGACTTGTAGTAGGACAAGATCCATATTCACTAAAGTCCTAGTGAACTTTGGCTCACCGCTAGAACCCAGTGACATAGGTAGGTAACCCTTTTGCCGATCACATCGTATGTGACTCTTGTGTGTTGAGTGGTATGCGCCGATGCCGAGCACCAATACCCTTGCCCCGAAGCTCAAAACCGTTTTGATAGCTTCGTCAAGTAAAACCAACACTATGTTGTGAAGTCCGACTTCACCCTATTGATCAGATAAATTAACGGCACCCTGCTTTGGCAGAAACTACCAGTTAACATACAAGACCTTAATAGGTGCAGTTGTTGGAAGGGCAAACACTCTTAATTTTTCGAGGGAAATCTATTCTATCAAGATGAAAGAATAGCAGAGCAGGAAAACCATCACAGAAAATACACTATTAACACATGGCGCCGAATGGCCCAAGTGAAGGATACGGTATGCTACGCTAGCACAAAATAAAAATCTACCGCATAAACCAGGAACCTTCTCGCAAGAAGGGGATCATAGATCGTTACCACTAGACGCGCAGTGTAGCGGAAGGAAAGGTCGAAACAGCCGGTTCGACGTAGCGCGCGTCGATATAGTGGAAGTAGATGATCGTCCACGAAGCGGTCGTCTCCTCCTTGTCGTGATCGTCCCAATCAACGTCGCAGTCGCAGCAACGTCTCCTCTTTTCTGGCCACCACCCCATCTCTTTATATAGCCTCTCGGTGGGCCTTTACATTAGAGTCCGAGCATGGTACAAAACCCACGTCACACGTGGCCCATGATAATCTCTTGGGTATAAATCCAACACCAAGACACGGTGATCATTATCACCGTGTGCCCATTCCTGTCCACCGGGCCATCTACTTGATTTTAGTCAAGTATCACAAATTAATATGTAAGCCTTAGTAAGAATCCTCATATGTATCATATACACGAGTGTCAAACTATTCACATACATTTGCATAGAATCAAATTCTACCAAATAATGTGAACTCATAACAATAATGAAAAGCACATAAATAATTTGTGTAGTGGAAACAATTTTTCCATAGTGAATCATATTCACAATTTTTGTGCATGAAAATTCCAACGAGTTAACCACATTAACCCGCTCCGGACCAATCAAATTGACCCAATGAATATTCCACTAAGCATGTTAGCCTACTAACAGCTTGGTCGGCAGGGTTTGAACTATGAATCCTATTCACAATCTTACCCGAGAAAGTTCGATTGAATTAATCATATTAATACAATAGCGGACTAACAATTAGCCCTTGCTTAGTGGTCCGAAAAATTATCTAGCCATGAATCAAATATTCACTCGGCCACGCCACATCAAGCATGTGGTGCAGACAGATAAATTCTCTTTAACCGAATACAAATATCCAACAAGACCCACCATAGCATATTGCGAGGTATCATAAAGGCTATAATACAAAGAACTCTAATTTCAACTGTGATTAATAGCGCAACTATATAGCCCTCTATGGATCAGAATGAAAAATATACACACAATCAATATTGTCATAATTTCAATAAAAGATCCATCGAGTTAATCATGTTAACCACACATCATGCCCCCGACCAACTCAAGCTCCTCCGAGCAAAAACCGAGCGGTCTTGAGTGGCGCCGTGCAGACTTCTTGACCAACTCGAGCTCCACCGAGCACAAACCGAGTAGCGCCAAGCATTACGGACACCACCGAGCACATCGAGTTACGAGCAACAATTTGCTCATTACCGAGCTGTCCGGGCACAAACGATTAGGAACACGACGTCTACAAGATTTCGGTGGCAAGGACGACCAACATTTGGCGCTCATCATGATCGAGATCATTATTAACACGTGCAACTATTGCATAGTAACCATGACTCAACGACCATCTAACCGATCAAATCGTCTAGACCACCTAAAATCGACCAACCGCCATATATACTAGCTAGCATTATATTTTGCATGCGTATACATATATGCTTCAACGGTACATGCATCGATGCATGCCACCATGTTAAGCATACATCCATCATCCATCGATAAGCGTTACATGCAAACATACATATATGCTCAGCCAATATGTCTATATACCAATCGCAACGACGGCCCATACACAACCACGAACAGCACATGTATATGCGACGAAGTGCGGGCGGCGGACGTACACGCTGTTCGCAGCAACAACGTAGGCACCGCAACTCATCAGCATACACATGCCATCAGTCCACAATCGAGTTGATCGTATCAAATAGATTGCTATACTGATCAACGTAACAAATCACAAATAGATCAAATCTACGAGTGTCACATATTCATCACATGAATGTCACCACACCATCAACCAATTGATCTCATCAATTAAATTTCAGATTAATCTCTATTAATCAAGTTCAATTCACCCTAACCGATCCAATCGGCCACAAGAAGAACGGTAGTAGATCGCATCTAGTACCCCACATATCACATATGCGACCAATCTAGATCAAGAACTAAATAGGATGGCTCTGATACCACTGTTAGGGAACGCGGGATGCTACACTAGCAACGAATCCTCTTTTCTCCCACGACAACCCAGGACACCCTACAAGTAAATGATCATGGATCGTTACCTCTCGACGCGCAAAGCAACGGAAGACAAGTCGATGAAGCCAGTTCAATCGATCCACGCGTGAAAGGACAGGGGATGTCGCCTAGAGGGGGGGTGAATAGGCAAATTATAAATTTAAACTAAATTTCAGCGGAATATAGAACCTTCGGAATGTCCGAATAATACTCCGGACTGTCCGAATAGTTCGGATAGTCCGAGGTTGTATTCGGATATTCCGAACTGATTCGGATAATCCGAAAATCTATTCGGATATTCCGAATGCTCCAGAGAACATAGCTCGCAAATCTAGATCTATGCTATTTGGGGGATATTAAACACACTAAATTTAACTAGTTAGCCTAGAATACTTGAAGCAAATAGAGATCTAGCCGAAAACTCACTAGAAAAGTAGATCGGGAAATTTCAAGATTCAAAATCAAATATTAAAGCAAGAGTAAGAAGCAAACTTGGAGACGATGATTTTTCACCCGAAGTTCGGATCCTTGAGGGGATCCTACATCTCCGTTGAGGCGGCTCCGTCACACTTGAGTCGGGGTCTCTTTCAACCCTCTTACTCCCGGTGTTGCACAAATGCACTCGCCGGTTTCAACTCCTTTGGCGCTTGAGCAGGGTCTCTTTCAACCCTCTTCCTCGGTGTTGCACAAATGCACTCGCCGGTCTTCACTTCTTTGATTCCTTCCCTTGCGGGCGGAATCCGCCTTCACAAACTTTCCACGGCCAACCACACAAAGTACCGGTGGCTCGTGGCGACCTCCTAGCCGTCTAGGAGTCCTCAACCTCCAAGAGTAACAAATGCTCACGAAGAACAAGCTTGGAGATGAAATCAAGTGCTCAAGCAACTCAAAAACTCACTCAACCTAGCACCTCACTCCTCACTCTTCCCAACCCTTCTCACAAAGGGGATCACTTAGATCTAAGGGTAGAGGGGTGTATTGGGGGCTCAAGAACAAGGGGATAGCTTCTCAAATCAATGGGGTAAGAGCTCCTTCAAAATGGGGAGGATGGGGCTATAAATAGAGCCCATAAAAAACTAGCCGTTTTTCTCAACGTTCAGGTCAGTTCGGACAGTCCGAGCTCAAGTTCGGATAGTCCGAACGCGTCAAACTCGAAGTAACAGAGAATTCACTTCGGATAGTCCGAAAATATGTTCGGATAGTCCGAACATTCGGATACTCCGAGTTCATCTTCGGATAGTCCGAACTGGCACTGAGCAGCCCGACGAAAACGAGCATAACTTTTGACTCCGGACTCCGATTTCAGTGATTTTGGACTCTATTGAAAGCTAAAAACAAGGGCTACACAACTAACAAGGTCTCACTACCCAAATCTCAAAGGATAAATCCAGATTTCACAAAGAATCCAAGAGAGACCTACAATTCTCACTTTCCGGCACCACCAACTCCACTCTCTCTCTCTCTAAGGTTCACAAGGATGAATCATTTGAGCACTTGACACATCTAAAAGTCATTCGACGTCGCATCCCTCTTAATAGTACGGCAATCCTTAGACTCAAATTAAATCAAAGATAATACAAGTCTAGAAACAGTTACTTGCCGTCTTCTTTCTTAACTCCGGTGAATGAAGACCTTCACCAAACGATTGATGACATTTTCGCCTTGTCCAACTTGAATCGATTCACCTCATGAGACTCTCGTCCTATCAACCTTGACTTGATCATCCTCTCCGACGATCTCCACGTCAAGTCGATCTTGACTTAGTCCTCAACTCTTGGTGACACCGCCGTCTTGTTGATCTCGGCTTAGCGATCATCCTCCACGATACCTTGGTCATCATACACACACAGGACCTAATTCTTTCCAAACCACTCATGAAAAGCATTAGTCCCAAAAGCTCAATAGATATGAAGAAATTGATGTTTGTGAGTAGTTGATTACAACAAGTGTTTCATATAAAGAAGCACAACATAAATGGAAACACTTGACATAAGAAATGTTCTCTATTAAGTGCATCATGATGAATATGTAATTGATCTATATGCACTAGAGAGATAATTGCCGATATGATGAATCAATTAAATCATGGCAAGGATCACAGTCTTTACTTTAAATGAAGCACATGATAGAATATGCACGAATTGTACATGTGCGAGATAATATTTGGAATAAGAATAAATATGTGATCCAACTCTAGATTAAACTTCACTAAGGGAGGTGCATGAGAAGATACACAACTAAAACATTCATGCACCAAGTCAATCTATAGCAATGTGAAGTTTAACTCTAGTTAATACATGCATACTAAAAACAAAGCACATAATGAACTCAAATGAATATATATGCACAATTAAATATGACATGAACCAATGTGCATATATATAATCAACATGCTACTTGGAGTTCACTATGCATTTGCACAAAAGGAATGCAATAACAAATATAGAAGAGATACCAAAATTGCATACCTTATATTAGCTTAACCATCCCACTTGATTTTCCTCTAAATAGATGAGACTAATACTCAACTAGGCAATAACATGTTAGTCTCATAGCAATATAATCATATTAGAGGTTTGTCATTTGTTAAGCACTAAGTTAAGCATTTACACAATTATATAGATTGTCATTATATGCGTTTGTCATTAATCACCAAAATAACATAAGTGCCTAGATGTACTTTCAATCTCCCCCTTTTTGGTGATTTATGACAAACCTATTATCAATTGCACCAAATGACAATATTAAGATATTTAGCATTAAAACAAGCATGAAGAAACAATAAGAGATCATACTTACAAATTATCCCTTTTGTCAATCGATAAGGGACAATTGATAAATCCATAAATTCTCCCCCTTTTGTCATTAATCCCAAAAAGGTGCTTAATAGATCCTTATTGTTCATTCAATAAAGTCTGTTCTCCCCCTTGATTGCACACTCAATAAAAAGATTAGGGAGAACAAAATAAAAATAAGGAGTTAGGAATAGGGCAATGATATTAAGCTCCCCCTAAATCTAGGCAAGATATAATACCAATTATATCCAAGATTTAGGTAATGGATGTTTCTAACGATACCAATTTAAATGTAGTCATGATTCAAAAGATGTAAATGGTGCTTAAACATGACACATGAATATGATTCCACATAGAGAAGATTTATTCTTAAACATCAAGATCATGTAGCAAATTTATATAATTTAAGCACATGCTCATGATCAAACTAAATTCTAACAATCAAGATCATATAGAAAAGATTACACAAGAAGGAATTGCTTATATGATCACAAGATGTATACAAGATCATGAATCAAAATTGTATAAGTAAGATGCACTTTCATGATCAAGAATTTCATAAACTCATCAAGGGCATACCTCTTTACAATGTGTCACCCATATGTATCTTTTAATTCTTGATGATGCCAAATGCAAGTTAGATGACACTTCAAAACAATTTAGGATTAGAGGATACCTCTTGAAAGATACCAATTAATGATACCAATTGAAAGATACGACACCATTTAAAATAAGACAATTGAGCATAATGGTGTGCAAAGACATTATTGAATATGGTCAAAAAAGAAACACGTCCCTTTATCGATTCTTGTCCACCGCATGTTCGAATTGGTCATGATCACCGCGCCCGGCCTTGGATCCCTCGGACTATGGAGCTCTTCTCCATTTCCTTCATCCCACCGTCGAAGATGACCCCTTTTCCAATACCTTGAACATCAATAAACAAGCACACGATTTTCGGGAACAAATATCTTTCAACTTGACCCAAGTTAGTTTGATAACGTCTAAGTACAACGTGCACGATATAGATGATAAGCATGATAATACTACTTGCATGCAATTTGAAAAATTCAACATACCAATTGAAGATTTCAATATACCAATTTACAATAAAAATATTTGAAACTCATTCAAATTTAATCTTGACATCCACTTGTAAGAGAGGCAATGGGTAAAATACATTCAAACTCACTCTTGAACTTACAAAGGAAATTTCCTCTTTTCCATAATAAACTCCGAGTTATGCAAGAGAGGAAACTTTTTGAGGCTAAGATACAATTAAATCTAATTTCCAAAAGAACTTAGCCAAAAGATGCACTTTCATTGGAATGAAAACTTAAATAGATATGCTCCACTTTGAAGCTTGGAGTAATGAATAAGTTCACTTAGTTTTCATATTGAAAGGCTCGCCAAGATTCCAATTTAAAACTCTCATAATCTCAAAAGATTCAAATAGCGGCACAAAATCGATTATAGCTTTTAAACCATTGCTCAAATGCAAAAATCATCAACGCGGAAAAGATCCGTCTCGAAATTCTCTTCGAGGGCTGTGAAGGTCGAAAATTCATTTGAGCAAAGAAAAACCCCGAAAACTTGAAAATAGAGAATGCTGAACCAAAAGTTTCGGGAAAAGAAATCTCGCTTTGAAATGGTCCTGAGGATGAAAACAACAACAAATGAGCTCCCAAATAATTTTAGATGAATCATGGAGTAATAAATTGAGTTACCTTAGTTTTCATCACAAGGAAATACTCAAATCATATTAAAGGTAGGCAAGATTTCAAAAGTGCAATGTGCTGAAAAATTTCAGATTTAATATTCCATTTAAGCTTATTGACAGGGCTGAAAGAAGGTCCAAACAAGGTTCATAAATTCTGAAAAAAATAGACAATGAAGTCCAACTATAGAGGATCAAAACATGTCATAAGACTTTCCTCTGATTATGAACCCATTTGAAGAAACAACAATCACCAAACAGCCCTACAATCAGCCTAAACCTCGGAATGTCCGAGCTTTACCTCGGAGTGTCCGAGTAGACCCTCTCTGTTGGAACTGAAAATTTTCCATTCGGAATGTCCGAATAAATATTCGGAGTATCCGAGTACTTCGGACTATCCGAATGCATTTTCGGACTGTCCGAGCTCCAACTGAGCATTTTGAAATTGGGTCAAATCTTGATCACATGAAGTCCAATAGCCATAAGATTTTACAGAAATGATCCATGGACAACCAAGAGACTTCTCCAAAAAGAATTTCTCAAATATCACCCTCCAATCAAAAATTAGATCAAAATGGGCTTTGGAGGTTTGATTTTGACACAAAGTCAAAAGGAGTCAACATTCTTGCAAATGAATCCAAATAAATTTGAAAATTTTCAGATATGAACTCCATATGCAAGAGAAGGTTTTCCAACAAAAAATTTCAATAAATCAATTTTACTTTGAGAAATGTGGTGAAATTTGCATTTGAAATACATAAGGATTAATAATAATCACCAATTCCTCAAAAGGGCAACCAAATGAGTTTTGAATGGAAATGTGCACTTCTATGGCTTCATATAAGTTGGAGAGATATTTATAAGCTAATTTACATAATCAAATCCATTCAAATCGTAAAATCCAACTTAATACCATGATATAACCAAAGGAGATCCTCTTTCAAATATGCAAAACTTGATTAAACAAGCTCCAAAAGGATTATAAGGTATATCATAGAGCTAATACATTTAAATATGCTCAAGTTTTGTTTTGAGAGATTCTTCCACCTTGAAACCAATTTAAAGATATGAAAACCACAAATATTCAATGAACTAGAATTTGATTTTCAGATTTTGACATTTCATTTTGACTTTAAAGGACGGTTGAAAAACTGCTCAAATGAGGTCCAATAAAACTGATAAAATTCAGTGTTATAGACCAACTATTGAGGATCAATTCTTACAAAGGTGGTCCCCTCAAATTATGCTCTGATTTGGAGATACAAAAATCACAAATCAGCTCAAAACCATGCAAAAGTCTGAATTTTCAGACTTTTGATCAAAGAGAGAAAAGGCCATAACTTTTTCAAATGAAGTTGAAATTATGCAAAAACATACTTTGGACTCCTCAGAAACTTTTCCAAAAAGAATTTTTCAAAAAGGAGTCTTCAATCAAAAGATATGCCAAATTTTGCTTTGTAGGTATGATTTTCAATCAAAGAGAAGAAAAGTCAAAACTTTTTCAAATTAAGTCCACATGATTTGAAAATCTCCAGAAATGAACTTCAAACTATTTAGAAGGTTTCTCAAAAAGAATTTCCTCAAAAGGAATTTTCTTTGAAAAGATATGACAGATTGCGCTTTGAAGGCAAAAAGAGAAGTTCAATTTGCACCGAATGCTCAAAACGCAATCTGACATGGATTTCATGGAGATTTGAACTTTCATGGCTTCATATGAGTTAGAAATACTATTTCAAGCCAAGAAGCACAAAGAAATCCATCTCAAATATCAAAACCCACAATATGCAAGAATGGGTCATTTTGGGTCAAATGAAGAATTTTGGCCAAATTCAAATGGCTATAACTTTTGAACGGTTGGTCGTTTGGAAAAACTTTGAACTAAAGAAATGCTTGAAATGACCAACCCTATGAATTTTGTATTAACTACTTTTTCAAAAACTCAATATATTTTAACTTAGGAAAATATTTCATTTAATTCAAAAACAAGATCATATAAGATCCATTTGAGGCCAAATTTGCTATTTTGTTTCTAAAATAGAAATTTTTACTCCGAAAACATTGTAAAACATTTGAAATACATATTTAAGAACTTTTATAAAGATTTTCACAAATATTGGCCTTTTAAACAAAAAATTTGACTTTTTGACCAAAGAGGCTCAAATGAAGGGTAATAATGCATATGATTTTCAAATCATTCCAAAAAGTATCAAATGAAGCAAATGAGAAGACATTTGATTGGAATTAGTATGTATGCGTTTAAAATACCATTTTGAACCAAGATATTGCTAAGAATCTGGTACAAGGGGTGAAACTCACAATGTGCTAAGATGTGACCATTATGGGTCAATTATGGTTTTTCGGTGAGTTTCAAAATCAAATAACTTTTGCTAGGTTGGTCTTTTGAAAATCTTTTGAACACAAGAATTGTTAAGAATGACCAACTCTAGAATTTTTGTTTTGGAATTACTTTCAAAATCATTTTACATTTAATTCTATGAAAATTATAAGTTTAAATCCAAAACAAGATATTAGTAACTAGATTTTGATCATGAAACTCATTTTCTTTTCAAAATAGATTTTATGAAGCCAAAACCTTTGAAAAACGTTTCAAATACATTTGTATACATTTTGCAATTAGTTTTTTTTTCACAAGAATATTAATAGTATACAAAATTTTGACTTTTGGCCAAATGGCTTGGTTTTGAAAATGTATATGCACTTATATAAATATGGGCACATGTAGGGATGTAATATACATGGTTATGATTTAGTACTCCCCCTAAATGTGCCACTATCCCAAACTTGCTCAAGATTGCAATCAAAACAACTAATAAGCATGAGCAAGCATATAACAAGCAATCTAAATTGATTTTCATGAATAATGCAATTTAACCTACACAAGGCTATAAGCTATAAGAATCAATTTAAATACTTGTTACCCGAGATGGCATTAGCTCATGATGGACTTGATTATCTTTATGCTTGGTTCCAATTTGTAATTGATGAATTCCTTATATTCTTGAAGAAGCCAAGCGTCCAATCCATCCCATGTTACCTAAAAATCTTTTAGGTGGTTTTTAGTACCCAATCCTTGTTGGGTCCAACAATGTTAGTCACAATAGATTTAGGAACCCAAATGCTCCTAATATTAGTAGTCTTAGGTGAACTAACATAACTAGGAATAGGTTTGCGATAATTATTCCTCCTAGGCAATTGATTGGCATTTTTGTAATAAGGCTTAGGAGGACAAAGATACTTAGCAAAACTATTTCTAGTTTGATCTTTTCTAAGCATATGATTATTAGAGTTATGCATTGGCTTAGAAGATCTAGCATTTCTAGCAAATATTTTGCTATTTTTATTTTTCCTAAGCACATGATCAACATGATTTTTCATAGTCTTAGGAAATCTAGCATTATGAGCAAATACATTTCTAGATTTATATCTCCTAAGCAATTGATTGTCATTATTTTGCATAGACTTAGAAGAATTGTCAAATTTGGTAAACACATTACCATCTTTGTCTTTCCTAAGCAAATGATGATCATTGACAATAATAGGCTTAGGAATGATACCTTTGGGACAATCCTTACCGATGTGCCCCTTTTCCCAACAATTGTAGCAAGTGTGCTTTGAGCGTCTCCTTTTCTTGACTTGCTCTTTGTCGGTTTGCCTTATTGTTGATTGTTGTGGCTTGATCTCCACTTTGTTAGGGCACACAAGGCGAAGTGGCCCTTCTTGTTGCATCAAAACACACAATCGTCTTCATTCTTGCATTGTGCTTCTTCTTGCTCTTCTCCCTCTCGGAGTTGTAGCCAAGTCCTCGCTTATCTTGAGGCGCCCTTGGCTTGCTCAAGATCTCATCGAGAATGGCTTTTCCTTTTACGCACTTCTTCAAGTCATTTTCTAATCTAATGACTTGCGCCTTGAGCTCTTTATTTTCCTCTACAAGATTAGCATCTAGAGACATAGAGGAACTAGAGGAAATTTTATTAGAGCAACAAGGTAAATCATCGTTAGAAGTGGATATGCATTTATTTGATGAAGTATTAGAGTTCACATTTAAGAATTGTATTTCATCAACTAAATTACATGAAATTCCTATATCCACCTTAGACTTATGAATTTCTTTGAGAAGGAGGATTCATGATCTTCTTGAAGCATATTATAATTATTTTGAAGTGATTCATGTTCAAGCTTCAAAACTTTATATTTTTTCTCCTTCCCAAGACATTCATTGAGCTCCTTTAACATATTGAAAAATTCTTCACAAGAAAGCTCATCATTATCATCATCACTTACCTCATTCTTACCTTTAGCCATGAAGCAACGGATTCGAGAAGAGAGTGAATCTTCATAAATCGCTTGAGGCGGAGGTTGAGGTTGATGGAGATGTCGGTTCTTCCTCACTTGAGCTTGAGGTGGAGCTTGAGGTTTCATCTCCAGACGTCTCTTCCTTAATGCACTCCTCATTTGAAGGCGTGGATGATTCAAATAGATCTTGAAGCTTTATCCACATCTCATGAGCTCTTGAGTTCACATATGCTATCAAAATTTCATCGCTCACAACCCAAAATAATATGTTAATAGCTTGGCGTCGAGATGTAGGCATTTCGTCTCTCCTTGATTGGATCAACTTCGTTCAATGGAGACGAAAAGCCAACATCTACAATCCACCATATTTGGGAGCTCATGGATTTAAAATGAATAGTCATAAGAGATTTCCATAAAGCATAATTTGAGCCATTTAATACAAGTAGATCATTTGAGTGCTCTACTCCTCTAGTCGACATCTTTAACTCCCTAGACGGTTAAGTCTAATAAAATGAGAGCCCTAGCTCTGATACCAATTGAAAGGACAGGGGATGTCGCCTAGAGGGGGGTGAATAGGCGAATTATAAATTTAAACTAAATTTCAGCGGAATATAGAACCTTCGGAATGTCCGAATAATACTCCGGACTGTCCGAATAGTTCGGATTAGGGATGAAAACGGATAGTAATTCGGATATCAATTTTTTTGTCTTTGTTCTTCAATGGAAAACAAATAGGATATAGAATTTTCTATCCGAATTCATATTCTTGTTTGTGGTGTTGAGCTTATTCAAATTCATAAAAATGAACCTCAAATTCATTATATATTTATTTAAATGATAGAAACAAAATTAGGATATCAATCGGATACGGATTAGGATATTTTTCACCTTTTTATTTATAGGAAGCAAATAATCGTAATTTTTTTATCTAATTTTATAATCTTATTTTTATAATGAGCTTGCTAAAGTGTTAAAAATGAAAACCAAAATCGTTATATATCTATTTAAAAATATCGAATTTGTTCGAAATTCGGATATCCGTTTTCATCCTAGTTCGGATAGTCCGAGGTTGTATTCGGATATTCCGAACTGATTCGGATAATCCAAAAATCTATTCGGATATCCCGAATGCTCCAGAAAACATAGCTCGCAAATCTAGATCTATGCTATTTGGGGGATATTAAACACACTAAATTTACAAGTTAGCCTAGAATACTTGAAGCAAATAGAGATCTAGCCGAAAACTCACTAGAAAAGTAGATCGGGCAATTTCAAGATTCAAAATCAAATTTTAAAGCAAGAGTAAGAAGCAAACTTGGAGACGATGATTTTTCACCCGAAGTTCGGATCCTTGAGGGGATCCTACGTCTCCGTTGAGGTGGCTCCGTCACACATGAGTCGGGGTCTCTTTCAACCCTCTTACTCCGGTATTGCACAAATGCACTCGCGGTTTCAACTCCTTTGGCGCTTGAGCAGGTCTCTTTCAACCCTCTTCCTCCGGTGTTGCACAAATGCACTCGCCGGTCTTCACTTCTTTGATTCCTTCCCTTGGGAGGCGGAATCCGGCCTTCACAAATTTTCCACGGCCAACCACACAAAGTATCGGTGGCTCGTAGGCGACCTCCTAGCCGTCTAGGAGTCCTCAACCTCCAAGAGTAACAAATGCTCACGAAGAACAAGCTTGGAGATGAAATCAAGTGCTCAAGCAACTCAAAAACTCACTCAACCTAGCACCTCACTCCTCACTCTTCCCAACCCTTCTCACAAAGGGATCACTTAGATATAAGGGTAGAGGGGTGTATTATGGAGCTCAAGAACAAGGATAGCTTCTCAAATCAATGGGGTAAGAGCTCCTTCAAAATGGGGAGGATGGGGCTATAAATAGAGCCCATAAAAACTAGCCGTTTTTCTCAGCGTTCAGTCGATTCGGACAGTCCGAGCTCAAGTTCGGATAGTCGAACGCGTCAAACTTCAAGTAACAGAGAATTCACTTCGGATAGTCCGAAAATATGTTCGGATAGTCCGAACATTCGGATACTCGAGTTCATCTTCGGATAGTCCGAACTAGCACGGAGCAGCCCGACGAAAACGAGCATAACTTTTGACTCCGGACTCCGATTTCAGTGATTTTGGACTCTATTGAAAGCTAAAAACAAGGGCTACACAACTAATAAGGTCTCACTACCCAAATCTCAAAGGATAAATCCAGATTTCACAAAGAATCCAAGAGAGACCTACAATTCTCACTTTCCGGCACCACCAACTCCACTCTCTCTCTCTAAGTTTCATAAGGATGAATCATTTGAGCACTTGACACATCTAAAAGTCATTCGACGTCGCATCCCTCTTAATAGTACGGCAATCCTTAGACTCAAATTAAATCAAAGATAATACAAGTCTAGAAACAGTTACTTGCCGTCTTCTTTCTTAACTCCGGTGCATGAAGACCTTCACCAAATGATTGATGATATTTTCGCCTTGTCCAACTTGAATCGATTCACCTCATGAGACTCTCGTCCTATCAACCTTGACTTGATCATCCTCTCCGACGATCTCCACGTCAAGTCAATCTTGACTTAGTCCTCAACTCTTGGTGACACCGCCGTCTTGTTGACCTCGGCTTAGCGATCATCCTCCACGATACCTTGGTCATCATACACACACAGGACCTAATTCTTTCCAAACCACTCATGAAAAGCATTAGTCCCAAAAGCTCAATAGATATGAAGAAATTGATGTTTGTGAGTAGTTGATTACAACAAGTGTTTCATATAAAGAAGCACAACATAAATGGAAACACTTGACATAAGAAATGTTCTCTATTAAGTGCATCATGATGAATATGTAATTGATCTATATGCACTAGAGAGATAATTGCCGATATGATGAATCAATTAAATCATGGCAAGGATCACAGTCTTTACTTTAAATGAAGCACATGATAGAATATACACGAATTGTACATGTGCAGATAATATTTGGAATAAGAATAAATATGTGATCCAACTCTAGATTAAACTTCACTAAGGGAGGTGCATGAGAAGATACACAACTAAAACATTCATGCACCAAGTCAATCTATAGCAATGTGAAGTTTAACTCTAGTTAATACATGCATACTAAAAACAAAGCACATAATGAACTCAAATGAATATATATGCACAATTAAATATGACATGAACCAATGTGCATATATATAATCAACATGCTACTTGGAGTTCACTATGCATTTGCACAAAAGGAATGCAATAACAAATATAGAAGAGATACCAAAATTGCATACCTTATATTAGCTTAACCATCCCACTTGATTTTCCTCTAAATAGATGAGATTAATACTCAACTAGGCAATAACATGTTAGTCTCATAGCAATATAATCATATTAGAGGTTTGTCATTTGTTAAGCACTAAGTTAAGCATTTACACAATTATATAGATTGTCATTATATGCGTTTGTCATTAATCACAAAAATAACATAAGTGCCTAGATGCACTTTCAACGCGTCATGGAAGTAGCCGTACATGCCACGCCTCCTCCTCGCTAGTGCCGCAAGGCCTTGCCACTCCATGGCCAAGCCCCACGACCAGATCGTAGGCGGCGATGAGGTAGACGAAGCGCCGGAAGTCCTCGCGGAAATTCGCGACCTCCAGGAGTAGTCTGACTTAAAATGGACGCCCAGGCCGCATACGAGCTCCGTTTTGGGCGTTCTACCACTCATTTGAAAGATAACGAGATAATCTTTCAAACGCATCTAGTCTTGCCTTCAAATTCCTTCGGAATCATCCGGAATCAACAAAACAAGTTCGCATCCAGAAACTGTGCGCGAATCTGATTGCGCCTCCTTTCAGGTTCGCTTCGATTAGTGCCGCAGGTGCAACGCCTCTACAGTATCCACACGTACAGGGATTGGAATCCATCCACACGGGTGTGCTAGCACCACACGCGGGAACACTTGGGAGAGACGACGGCTAGGGTTTGGTGGAGGGGAAAACCTAGAAGCTCATCATCTCAAAGCCTCCACCACCTCCCTTTATATAGCCCCCCAGTTGGGCCCCTACGCTAGAGGCCCAATAAGGTTTGTAGCCCACGTCTAACGTTGTCCGTCATTACCAAGCCCACATCATATGTGGCGCATGATATGCTATTGGGCATAATCCCAACAAAATCTTCTGTGTATATCCGTGCTAGTTCAGGAACAGCTAGCATACATAGTGGAAACAGTGATGACAACACAATCATTTCATGAATCAAATAACATTTATTAAGTAGAACGAATTAGCTTTATGGCCAAATTATTACAAATAAACCAGCCTCATGGCTTAAGTTTAATAAGAAGCAGCGGAAATAAAATAGCAGCAGTAGAATGAGCCAATCCATATGCCCGACAGGCAATTGACTGGGGTACGCGTTCTAGTAGTTTGGATCGCCTTCATCATAACCACAAGTATAGAACTCATATTCACCTTCAGCTTCAGCACACTCCTCTGTGAAAAGTTAGGAAGTTGCAAAGGTGAGCACAAAATGTACTCCGCAAGTCTTGGAAACATAATGCATGATAACTATATGCATGGCTGAACAATTGAAGGCATAATATGGTTCATTTGGCTTAAAGCAGAATTTAACTTTAAATACCAATAGTAATTTCGTAAAGCATCATTTAACAAAATGTAAGTAAATAATAATTGAATTTGATGTAACAACTACACAGGTTCCAACCACCTGATTGGCTCCAACCGCCAAACCAAAACCCAAGAGTTCCATCCACTCACGGATTCCCAAACCACCATTTTCATTTAAAACCAAAACCATAAGATCTATAATGTGCTAGCGTATCTTGCCTGCCCTTGACCATGAGCACGGCTACTTAAGTAGTTTTAACTTTGCAGAGTGCGTACAACTTTACCCACAAGACATGATCGACTCTTGTTGCCATACAATTAACACACTTCCTTTGGTGTGTCGGCAGAGAGATCATGACAAGGCCTTTACAATGCACAACCCCGCTACTAACTTTGCCCGCTAAGGTTTCACCGTTGTTAGGGTTCTAGTTGCCCAATAAGAAGCCCCCTCTTGCGCCTTGCGAGTGTCTACATCTGGCACCGACATTCAACCAAATGGCGAAGCCAATAACGAGATGCACAAATTAATTAGCCAGGTCGTACCCATATAGACTTGTGGTTGTACGGTAGTGCTCGGTCCATGGTAACACATGCTTCGGTCCTTAATTGACTAGGGCAGAACAATCACTTTACAAAGTCTCGTGCATTGATCCAGCACCCACCAAACATCCATCCGCCCCGGTCTAAGCCATTTCCACTTTAATTCAATTAAATAACAACAGCAACGCCAATTGCCACAATCTCACAAATAAGTTTTAAACAATGATTGAAAAGGTTTTCCATAATGGCATAATACCGAACGATTAAGCTGGACTAAGCAAATCTACCATCCCATGCTACACTATTGGTTATCACTAGATAAATTAGTTAGTATTATCTAGGGTGACAAAGGTTCGTCATGAATGATGTCAATGAGGGCATAACAAAGCTGGTATTTAACTAAACCTAAACACCACAATTAAAATACTTTGCGTAAAAGTAAGCATACATAATTTAAAACAACATAATATTTTCATAAATTTTGGGATCAACATGTTCAAGGAAGACTTGCCTTCAATGACACCTACTGGTTCTACCTCTGCCTGACGATTCGCCTGCATTTCGACTGCGTCGTCTACACGTGAAACGAGAACAAATAAATAAAATAAATTCAAACAAAATTCAAAAATTGAAAAGAATGGTACTGGAAGATAGATCATGAATTTAGATGAATTTAGAAATTTGAATCACTGGAATTGGAGCTCGGACGGAGGAGAACGGGCTCCTGGAAGTCTCTCGGGAGAGAAAATCACGAAAATCAGAGAGGCTGACACGTGTCAGAACCGGATTGGCTGCAATTTTGGATTTTCAGGAAAATCAGAAAAGAGGAAAATAAATGCGGCTGACGCCTGGGGCCCACGAGTCAGAGGCTCGGCTCACGGTGGACCAGGAGTACCGAGAGGATGGCAAGGTGACTCGGTAGGCTAGGCTAACATGGCGGCGATGTGGCAGCCACGCGGCTGTTAGGGTTGAGGTGGGCTAGCCATGCGGCTGGTGACGCAGTGGCTACAAGGCACTGATGTGGGCTAGCCACGCGACGCACATCCGACGACCCGAGAAAGATCGAGCAGCGGAGGGGCAGGGACGCGGGCGACGGTGACATGGCCCGATCTGGACCGACCACCGCAGATTGGACGGCTAGGGTTAGCGGCAGAGCGCAACGGCGAGGTGGCGGCGCTATTCCGCCGGAGGTGAGGAAGATGACGCGGCGAGCGGCGGAAGACGGCGGATCGACTTCGGCTTAGGTGTTGATCGGGAGAGGGGCGAGGCGGTGTAGAGGACAAGCGGCGGCAATGAGACTAACCTGGGCGGAAAGCAGCGGAAAAAGCTTGATCGGCGGAGGAACTCCGGTGAGCTCGCGAGGGATGACGGCAGCGTCTCGGACGGCAAAAGCTAGGGCAAAATGGCGAAGCGGAGAAGCGAACCTCGGGAGGGGTGTAGCGACGGCTTAAATAGCATCGAGAGGCGCGTAAAACAGGAAAGTCGAGGGTGGCTGCGTGCGGCGCGAGGACTCCGGCGGCGCCTTGGGTTTTCAGCTGAGGCGCGTTGTGGTCGATCAAAACAGTCCGTGTGGCATTGATCGGACGGTGCATAGCGCATGGCTGCGCGGCCGAGCGGTGGCCGTTGGATGAGAATCCAACGGTGGCAGCGTTAGGGTTTTGGCGATTAGGCGGTCGAGGAATGCGAGGCCGTGGTAGAGAAATAGGAGGTGGGCCGGATAAGTTGAATAGGAACAGGCCGCGCAAGGGTTTCGCCCTGAAAGGAAATAATGAAAATTAAATGATTTCCGAATTTAGAAAAAATCCCAAAAATTCAAATAAAAGCAAATAAATTTGA
The DNA here is from genome assembly GCA_036346375.1 of Guadua angustifolia. Taxonomy (NCBI): domain Eukaryota; kingdom Viridiplantae; phylum Streptophyta; class Magnoliopsida; order Poales; family Poaceae; genus Guadua; species Guadua angustifolia. Next base: position 252,208 of record JAYEVE010000441.1, on the reverse strand, counting down.
ATAAATAGCAAATAAATTCATAAAAATCTCCAAAAATACAGAAAAATTCCATAAAGCACAAGGGACCCAAAAAAACTAGAAATCTTTAGTTTGATGAATAGATTAGTCAAATTAAATCCTTTTGCTTTTGAAAACTTCAAATTAAGCTTTGATTAATTCGAGGAAAATGCAAATGGTTTATTTTGAAATTCAAGCACTCAAAAACTCAAATTTTGGAATGTTACAAACCTCCCCTCTAAAAGAAATCTCGACCCCGAGATTTGGACGGACTAGGGAAAAAGGCTGGGGCACTCCGCTCTAAGATCTTCTTCACGCTCCTAGGATGCTTCTTCTTCTGAATGGTTGCTTCACTGAACCTTGCAAAATTTGATTGACTTATTTCTTGTTCTGCGCTCTGCTTCATCCAGAATTCGGATGACGCAGCTGAGGTAACGAGCATGACGCAGATGTGGCCGCTGTCGCCGTCGATGCTTCAAGCGTTGGAGCCGAGGACCACTAGTGCACACTTTGGGGCGCCGACGTGGAAGACGAACGGTCACCGCCAGTTCAGGCCATGCATGGGCGCTATCGCCGCTTCAGGCGACGTGCGAGCGCTGTCGTTTCCTCGTGGGCGCCATCGCTGCTTCGGGAGACTTGCAGGCCCTACCGCCGAGGCGCGAACGCCGAGCAAAGATCGCATGGCTGCCGTGCTGTGATCGTCTTGGGTCAGAGCGCCGGTGCTCGGCCTTGAGCCATGGCGTTCTAGTCTCTTTGCTCGAGCGCAGAGCCATGGCATTCTAGTCTCTTTGTTCGTGTGGGATAGAGTCGCGTAAGACTTTTTTGGCAATCCGAGTGGGTGCCGGCGTGATGGCAAGTTGATTGCAGATCGTATCGGGCGATCAATCGCCGGTAGTAGATCATTCGTTGTAGTCGACGATCCTCCTTCTCGTGGTAGAGACTCATGCTGATATTGTAGTCGACGATCCTCCTTCTCGTGGTAGAGACTCATGCTGATAACGTGTTGTGAAACGTAGTCGATCTCACGCAATCAATCACCAAATTTGTAGATGCAATCCCAAGGGCGAGAACGCAAAGGCACACACAATATAGGTGGAATTCTCTTTCACTTTATTGATTTATCGTTTACAATGGGAAGCAACCGATATATATAGCAATTCGAGAGAAGAGTTCGGATTCGCCCACACCATAAAGAGATAAAGTCCTAAACCAAATACAGTTTAGAGTCCTTATCTCGTAACAGCTCCTACCCTGCCTGTGCTTGCTTCCATGCAGTTCGTGCCCCAATCATGTGGATCTTAGTCCCATCCAAATTCCCTCTCGCTTACTCACTGCTCTCCGTCTTAGCTCAGATGCCACCCATTTCTCCACCAGCAAATCCCAACGATATTCTTACTGTAGCATCTACTGCAGCAAGTTACAGTAGCACACGGTTTTGGAGCGATCTAAACCGTCGATGCACTGGATTGGACGGCTCAGTTGAATGGGGACTACCAAACTTGCAGTCCCCATTCAAACTGCAGGGAATCCCTGTCCTGGCAGAGAGAGAAAATTAAATAGACCTGTAATTCAGAATGTACTAGATATTTTTAGTAAGAATGTTATTGTGCTGCTAACATGTTGTAGAATTGAGGTCATGCTCCGACGAAGAAGGATCACACAAGAAGCAAAGATCTAGAGGAACATAGACAAACTTGTTCTGACAGTCTGTCCACTTTATTGATCATGCTCTAAAGCATCTCTTGTATGTTACAATATGCATCCCCTCCTCCCTTTATATAGCAATATCCCCATTTCTTACTACAGAAGAAAGAAATAAAGCAATCTATGAAGACTCTAGTCAGAGTAATCTATTACTCTGAACTCTAGATTAGGATTTGTGCAGCTACCGTCTTGCAATCCCGGACGCACTACTCATACGACATCACGAACTCCTTCTTGCTAGATCTTTGAGATGCTTTTTCAAGCGCTTGCCGATGATACTTAGAGTGCTGCAGAAGCTATTTATGAGGCCAATTTGTACAAAAAGAGGGTTGGAATGTTCGCGACTGCTCTAGCTGAGCGGATAGCATATGATCCAAAAACAACTACTGATATTTTCCTTATGTTGTCTTAAATATAATGCATTGGAGTGTATTCAGTTCAGAGACACCCATATTCCAGAAGCTTGCTCTGTGGATCGTTTCGCATTGCACTTCTTCTAGTGCATGTAAGCGCAATTGGAGCACGTTCACCTTCATCAACGCTAAAATTTGCAACCATCTATCTTACAAGAAGCTCACTAAGTTGGTGTACATTAACTAAAATCTTCGATTAAGAATTCAATCTGAAGAGAGTCAAAAGTCCACAGTGGAAGACGATCCATTTCAGCGTCTTATAAGCTTACATTGTGTGACAGTGATAATCCAATCCGACAATAGATAGAGAAATGGATGTCCAATGCTGACCCCTTACTTTATGAGGATACTTAGACTAAGAGTGATACCCCTTCCATCACACCTTATGACAGACCCGATTGACCCTGCTGCTTTGCAAAAGAGTACTGGTGCTGCAAGCATGCTCGAATGGGCAAACAAGACAGTGGGTAACAATCACATGAGAAAGAGAAAGCACCAACAATGGCTATGAGAGAGCAAGTAAAAAAGACAGCTCCCTTGAAAGGAAAGAGGATGCTTCTCAGAGAGGAGGAACAACATGTAAAAAATAATGACTTGACTGATAGCACTCGCGAGGATCGTCGAAATCCACCATATCAAGAGTCTAATGTTAATAGCTCTAAGACGGACACTGATAGTGGTGAGTCTAGTGACGACGCCCCCATCCCTTTCACTTCCCGCTCAGAAGGACAGCGTCCCATAGAATTTACAGAGGAGTCTCAGTTCACTCATGTGACAGGACAAAGACCATAGAGCTTCACAGTCATAGAGGACGACAATTACAGGTAAGGGAAGTGATCATTGATATAGCTATGACACACCGCAAGATAGCTCTAACTCGTTCAGCATTCTTGAGACCCAAGGGAGTTATGGCTCATATGACCAATACGACTATACCATCTCGAATGCTTGTGCACAACCTCCCACACAATAGGTCTATGAGTGGTAAGACCTCAATTTTTATGTTATGTTGTACCAACAGTGGCAAACGACTAGCCCATAGACAGGGCAAACCTAAAACGAATACAAGATGAAGTTGCTAGCCACATAAGGATTTTTGATTATATCTACAGAGGAGTACAACATGGCCAACCAAGTATACTGCTAACAATACTACCCGTAGCCTCAAAGGTAATATTTTATTTTTTGCAACTTTATTTTTTACTAACATAGTATTCATTTTTTACTTAGTATGGATTCTGATCTATTCATTCTTGATCTTTATGTTTTTGTACAATTACATTCTAGTTTACTTTTTAATTTTTTTTTTCATGGTGTTAGATCTACTGTCTTCTCTCTTCCCCCTCCCCCGAGATGTCTTGTGCTATGTACTACACCTTTTTTTTATTCAGAAAGCATTCATCCGTTGGTATGAGTTATGGGTCCACTTTATTGCTGACTCCACTGGTAAGTGTCGGGAAAACGAAGATCAATCAGTACACATGTCCCTGGTTTATTTCTTCTACCATCTCTTTCTCTCACTCTCACGTGTCTTTCTCCGTCCACTCTCCCTGGTGAGAGAGAAGAAAAATGAGGTGTGGGACAACGATGCTTTGTGGGAGTCTTTTTCAGCACTAGAGTTTGTTTATTCTCACCACTTTATCGTACCTAGCACCAGGCACTAGAGAGATAAGATTGAGACATTGGTTTACTCTCAACCCTCCATCCTACTGGCATCCAGGGTTCAAAATCTCGTAGAAACTGGTGAGATCTTACTTATCGGACGGAGATGAGATTTAAAATGCCAACCGGATTAAAAAAATTTAAAAAAATTAAATTACTACAGTAATTTTAAAAATCTCGATGAGAACTCAGGGTTTTTGACCGGTTTTTGTCATTGTTTGACCGGATTTGACCGAAAATTGATGAATAACCCTTAAGAAAGTCATCTCCTGTGAAAATTTGATGAAAAACCGAATTTTTGAGATATTTTCAAAATTTCCTAACTTGGATTGTACCATTTTTCATTTGGTTGAAGTTTGCCGGTAAACCTTTTAACAGGATAGTAGAAATTTTTTAATTTTTAAAAATTAATGAAGCTTGATCATCATCTGAAAATTTCATGAAAATAATAGTGATGCTTCATAACCATGCACAAAAAAGTTCAAAATTTTCTAAAGTGGTTTGTTTCAATTTTCATTCGGTTCAAACTTGCCGGTTAGCGTTTTATCAGGACAGTACTAATATTTGAATTTTTAAAAATTTGACTGATTTTATATTCATCTGAAATTTTTATGAAAACATCATTGATGTGTCAGGAACTTTCAAAAAATTTCAAAAATTTTTGACATCATTTGAGTCATTTTTCGATTGATACAATTTTGCCAAGATCTCGGCAAATTTCGCCGAGATCTAGGCAAATCTCACCTAAATCGGCCGAAATTTCGGTTTTAAATTCTGGAATTTAAATTTTATTTTTACAATTTATCCAAAATTTATTTAAAATAGCAAGATCTCGCTGAGATTTCGTTCTCTGGTCAGGGACGGTATAACGAGCGAAATCGAGATTGTAAACAGTGCTAGCACCAGGCATATAAACACACTAATAAAATAACGTAGTCTACGAGTACAACTAGTAGCAACGTGATACATGCTCTGGGGAAATTTTGTTTATTCACTCAAGGCATTTGGGTAGATCTCTGCGTTAGTTTTCTTCGTCACATCACCACCTAAACACTCAAAAAGGACACCACCTCTCAAGACACAGACGCACACCACCCAGTGTTACTCACGTCCACTTGGAACTCTGAGCTCTCAACCAACCACCATGGCGGAGGCTGTTGTGGGAGCGCTGGTAGGCAAGCTCGGTGCGGCCTTGGCGAATGAGGCCGCAACCTTTGGTGCATCGCTACTCTGCAAGGAAGCGTCCGCCCTCAAGGGTCTCTTTGGCGAGATCCGTGAGGCCAAGGAGGAGCTGGAGGGCATGCAGGCATTCCTTACTGGAGCTGAGCGGTTCAAGGACACCGACGAGACAACTGGCTTGTTTGTCAAGAAGATCCGAGGCCTAGCTTTTGAGATTGAGGATGTTGTCGACGAGTTCACCTACAAGCTGGAGGACAAGCATGGGGGTTTCACTTCCAAGATGAAGAAGAGGATCAAGCATGTCAAGACATGGCGTCGTCTGGCGCACAAGCTGCAAGACATCAAGTTGAGGCTTCAAGGTGCTGATAGAAGAAAGGTCCGCTATGACATGAGCGGCATTGAAAAAGAGGGTGGGAGTAGTGGCGGCTCTAGCTCTGCTGATCATTCTTTGGATTCTGCGAGGGAAGAGGATCTTGTGTGCATTAAGAAGAACAAGGACCTGCTGATGCATTGGCTCACAGGTGATTTCAAACAAGGAGTCAAAATTGCAACAATTTGGGGAATGGGAGGTGTTGGTAAGACAACTTTGACTTCTCAGCTGTTCAAGACGGCAAAAATGGGCTTTGATATTTCTGCATGGATAACTGTGTCAACAAGTAACCAAGTTGAAGACTTGTTGGAAAAGATCGCCAGAGAATTTGGTATCCCAATTGATGTTACCAACTCTGAGAAGAGAAGTCTGCTTGAGATCATCCATAACTATCTGCGAGGTAAAAGCTATCTTGTAATTCTGGATGATGTTTGGTATAACGTGATGCACCAGCTCATGTTCTACCTCAGGATTTTAGGAACCCGTGAAGGGCTAGCAAAACACATCAAAGGTCCAATACGGTGCTATGAGCGGATGCCGCTGATCGACGACGTGGTTGATCCGGGCTTTGCTTCGAAGGAGGTCAATGGGGTTGGTGATCTCCTTGATGTTGACCCTCATCGAATTCAGGTAAATTTTATTGATGAGGTTCAAAGGAAATTACGATGTGATTTTGATTCTGTGGAGTTGCGTAATGATTGTTTGTGCGTTGGTTCAATGCCAGCAACAACTGATGTTGATTTGGTGGATAAATCTGAAGATTTATTCCATGCCACTTCATCTACAGTTGATCGCAGTGAGCAATTGCTGCAAATTGCGATGGATATTGAATCGAAGGAGATTGTCGGACAAGAAACAGTGTCCGATAGTAGGGGTTGTGAGGGAGTCGACAAAAAAGTGCTCAGTGCAAATAAATTGATCTTACATGATAAGACTAAATCGATTGATCCAGGTAGAATCCAACCAAATGAAACAAGGATTATGAGGCGTCGCCATAGTATCCTATCTCGGTCCATCCGGTTGGCTTTTCGGGCTAAATCAAGCACGGGGTCGAGGAAGGAATTGTCGTTGGAAGATGAAGATTTTGCTAGAGGGCGTCATCTTTCGACAATTGAGAGATGATGAATTCTCTCATTAAATTCTCGGCGTTCTGGCGGCGGCAAATTCGGCCTCCGATCAAGAAGGACAAATTGGATGCGTGAGTGTATTGGCGACTTTTTGCGGATGGGCGGAGTATGTTCCTCATGCGTGTTGATGATAAGATCAAGCAATCTTCGTTTTTGCAGGACAACTCTCGTCCTGGTTCAAATCATCATCAAAAGGGTACCTGGCCTTGGAACAAGAAGAAAGCTTGGAAGGGCCCTCTGCCAAAATGTCATACGCCTTTGATGTGCACCATCGGAGATTTTTTGGTGCCATTGATTGAGCAAACTTGTTCAAGATCCAATCCGGTGGGAGAATTAGGGAAGCATGTTCTTGGCGGTTCAAATCTTCGCCATTGCGGATTGGCGGAATCTGAAATTCAAATGCTTTGTTTCCAATTGGTGGGCGGAGGTTTTGGTGGGCCAGCGGCTGTGAAGTCTACAGTCGATTCGTAACCTGGTTTGGCGTTCATTCACGAAGATTGACCTATCACACGCCGCCGCTTTCCGTCGTACATACTCTCAAGTTGTCATGTCGAGGCGGTCTTTGCGGTAGTGGTGGTGGTGGCGGTGATCGTCCTCAAAAGCTGGTATGTTGGTAGTCGATCTGTAGTGGTGCTCGTGGCGGAGGTCGTACCAATTGGTTTTTGGCCGTGGGCGGGTCGATATGGAGGCCAGCGTATGTGCAAGTGCATGGTGGGCATAGAGTCTTGTCAATACCACTATGTTTGGTGGTGGAGGCCAAGCTGCGAATGGTAGAGGTCAAAGCTGTGAATGGTGGTGTCTTTTGCTTGCTATTAATCTGAGGGCAATCGGGTTTTTCTGCTTGGGAAGATGATTGAGCAGGATGTGTCCAAGCAATTGGTGGAGAAGGAGAAGGCTCTGGAATTCATGCCGCAAAATGAAAAGTACTCTCACTGCTTACGAACTCGCATTGAAGAAGAAGAAAGCTTTGTTCTCTGTTGTGAGATTTGCGAAGAAGAGCATTTAACCGCATTGTCCCTTATTATATGGACCTAAGCCATCTGCATCATTTAGTGGGTTGGTGGTGACGGGTTAGGATTTTTTCATATTCCTAATACTTACTTTGTCAAGATGCCATGCAAAATTTCGCCTCGGCTCTTATTACAATTGTTGAAGGTTCGGTTCGGTGAACTTGTTAAAACAGAAATTAGCTCGAGCGATTCTGTACAATGGGATTGGGTAGTTACTAATCATGGAACCAATGCATACATTGTCCCATTTCCTTGTCGAGTTGAGCTTCAGCGTATGATTAGTATGAAAGCGTCTTCGTCACGGATAATAATGAGGGGTTATGTCTTTCGAGGAGTGGAATATGGAAATTAAACCTAAGCGAAGCGCAAAAGGTGCAGGTCAATGTCTATGGTGTTCCATTTGCGATTAGATCATTTTTATCGCTATGGGCGGTTGGTTCTATTCTTGGGGTCACTCGGAGAGTTGATATGAGATCAATGCGGGAACTGGGGTAGTTAGGCTGTTGGTGGTCATTACGGATGTGAATTGTATACCGATGATCTTGATATAGTGGTAGATGATTGTATGTATGAGATTTTTTCAAAATTGAGCAAGTGGTCAATAGCGGCAATGGGGAATCAATTGAGTTTGATGGCGCTGATGATCTTGATGACCCGGATAAGCACAATAAAGATGATGATCAAGAGATGAGAGATCTTTGAAAAAGGTGATAAGGATGGTTTTGTTGAGAATGATATGAGACGGAAAGATCGTAGTAGCTCGATAAGGGTCCATCTGCAAGCTTGGGTTCCTCTTATGAGGATCGATCAAACATGATAATTCTGTTTCTTTTGTTCGGATGGATGAGTTAAGCGATCTTGATGTTACGGTAAGTGCTACTAAGGTGGATGAAGGCGGTTCTATATTATCATCAAAGGTGGGATGTGTGACGGGGAGCTGGTGTCGGAACCTCTGCAAAAGGAAGGGAGACTCCTGAAGTTCGGTGTTTACAAGAGTTGAAAGATCTTGATAATGGTATCTTGATGGCTCTGTGTATTCGAGTCTATGAAAAATTTGATTCTTTAGTTCATAGCGAGGATGAGTTCAATAATTTGCGTGTCTTGGAAGATGTTCATATGGTGAAAGAAGGTTGTTCTGTTTTGCCGCTTAATGGTGGGGAAAGTGAAAGGAGTTTGGTGCGGAAAGTATGCCAAAGGAAGGGAGTCTCTTGGATTACTGAGTACTTGATGATGGGGTTTCGATGACAGAGAACTCAAGCAAGCGAGTGGGCAACCTTTTTACGATTACGTGGTTGCGATTCAATCGAAAATTGTGAGGGGGATCGAGATAGCTATTATATGCGAAATAGCTGTTATGGCGAGTCAATTGTTGAATGTTGGTGTTGTGTGCGGTGCGAGATGGAAGTTTGCACGGTGATGTCTGTCTTTGGATGAGGAAGCGATGTAAGGCGGATGCGTAGGAGCAGCTTGAAGGTTGTCGATTGGAGGATGTTGAGATTTCTCTGGCTCGCAGGCGGCTTAGTGGTATGTCGATCAACACTAGGGAGTTATCGCCAGAAATAATCCCGAGAACAGGAGTTATTTGGGACTAAGGAGGCGATTCATGAAGTCGACAAAAGCATTCAAGCCGAGTTCTTGGAAAAATTGTCAAGCTGGTGCGGATTCGATTTTGCGTCATGGGAGTAGAAGTTACGTATGCGCAAATGTGTTGGGGGCTTCGGTGAACATGTTTGAGTTCGATGGGGCTTCAAATTTTGATGGTGATATGGAGGAATGGGTCGAAGGCACCGAAAGCAAGTTGATCTTTGGTTCGGTGAACATGAGCGATGTCGGGGCGACATTGAAGAGCGGCGTCGGGAAGATAATCTTGATCTAGTGAAGGATGACCGAATGGGTTTCAAGCTCTGAAATTTACCTCGGCGCATGCTTCAAGCATTATGCAAGAAGAATAGCATCGGGGCTAATCTTTCCAACTTTGGATATGGTGAATTCTCTGCGATTCTTTGGAATCTATTAGCAGTTGGGAAGATGTTGAGCTATCTCCGTCATCCTTTGGGCAATGCATGTTGAAGGGTAGAACAAGTATGAGGATTGCTGATATGGGAGACACTAATGTAATGGCGAAGGCGATGAATCTAATGGAAAAAAAAATTCATTAGCGTCGGTAATTGCCCAACTTTACCATCTATTTCAAATTCTGAAATTTCTTTTCGATTGGCTAAGTTAGGCGTTTCATTGGGTAGAAACGAAGACTACTATTGCTTCTTCTATTGCTTTGATTAAAAATATAGAATTAGACCGAACTAGTGTCTTGGATAAAAACAAAAGTGTCACCTCTAAAACCCGCTCACCTAAAATTGATCTCGGATGAGGAGGAAGAGGATTTGATTGACCACGCACCTTAAGCACATTCGATATGAATAGAATGTGTTTGAGGAGGGTATGGATCATATTTGTAGCGAATTAATTGCTACACATGACGTAAAAATTCAAATCCATAATATACATAGAGAGGATTGAGTAGTAGAAAACCAAAAATATTATCTAAGTTGAGTTTCCAATGAAAGGAGTTTTACGGAATAGCGAGGTTTTGGAGACTTGGCTAAATATAGGTATGTAGAGGACATGGTAAAAATGAGCAACTTGATTTTATTGCTCTTCTCGAGGTAGTCGAGATCATTTCTCGGATAGGACTTTAAAAAATTATGTGGTGGCAAAGAATTTATTTGGCATTGCATGTCGCCTCATAATCGATCTGGGGTATGCTCTGAGGCGGATCTAGCGATGTATGACCTAGGTGCCATTGATGAAGAATTTTATATTAAGTTTACTCTTCGTAATAAAAATGATGGTTTCAAGTGGGTTCTCATAGCGATATATGGACTGCGCAACAAGAATATAAAGACATTTTCTAACTGAAATAGCTCATACTTGTAGCAAAGAACAACTACAGTATATCATTGGTGGAGATTTCAATATTATCTAACTCCTGATGAAAAGAACAAGAATTCCTTTGATTTTAAATGGCCAAATCTTTTCAATATGGTTATTCAATCGTTAGATCTTAGAGATTAATTTGGTAGGAGACATTATACTTGGGCGAGTAGTGGAGATAATCAACTTTTGAGAAGTTAGATAGAGTCTTGGTATGTCTTGAATGGGAAAAAAATTCCCTCTTACCCTTTGTGGAGGCTCGAGATAGGAGCATTTCGATCATACACCATTGATTTTGAATCTTTGGGGTATCGTCTTGTTATAATAATCAATCATTGTTCAAATTTGAGCGTGGGTGGTTGATTAAGTGATGGTTTTATGAAATGGTAGTGAAAAATGGCGGTGAGAAAAGGGGATGACTGCTATGGAAGTATGGCAAAATAAAATAAGAACCCTTAGACAATTTTAAGAGGATGGGCCAAACACACAATTTGGACATAATAAGAAGGAGAAAGGAAAAATGATTTCCATAATTGATGATCTAGATAGGAAGGCGAGAACATAGCATTCTCTCGAACATGAATTGAATTTGAAGAATTACCTCAAGGATAGAGTGGTGAATCTGGCTGAGGAAGAGGAAATTAAATGGTATGAGAGAGCTAAAACAAAAGATCTCTTAGAGGTGATAATAACACTCAATATTTCCATTTGATTGCTAATGGAAAGCATAGAAAGCGGCGTATTTTTCAATTAGAGCATGATCTTTGGCATAATAGTAGGTGATCTTAGAATTAAAAGCATATGTTACTAATTATTATAAGGGATTTATTTGGACCACCGAAGAAAATAATTTTAGTCGGTGGAGAATCATATTCATGATTTGCCTCGGGTTTCTAATGAGGAAAATGCCATTCTCATTGAGCAATTTATTGAAACGAGGTTAGAGGCGGTTTTCCAAATGGAACATAATAAAGCACACAGTGGGATGGATTTCGGTGAGTTTTATCGAGTTTTTGGGAAATTATTAAAGGTGATCCGATGGCTTTGTTTCTTGATTTCTATCATGGAAAGTTACCTCTTTTAAGCCTCAACTTTGGAATAATTACTCTTCTTCCAAAAGTTAAAGAGGTAACAAAAATACAACAATCTGAGGCCTATCTGTTTGCTCAATGTGAGCTTTAAAATATTCACAAAAGTGGCTACAAATAGAATTATGAGGGTAGCCAACAAAATTATTCGACCTTCCCAAACCGCTTTTATCTTGGTCGTAATATTATGGAAGGTGTAGTGATATTACATGAAATCATCCATGAAATGCACACTAAGAAGCTTAATGGAGTGTTATTGAAACTAGATTTGAAAAGGCTTATGATAAGGTTAAATGGACTTTCCTTCAACAAACGCTTAGATGAAGGATTGATAACCAATGGTGTTCTGGATCAAACAATTTATTCTTGGTGGTAGTGTGGGCATAAAAGTTAATGATGATGTTGGACATTATTTCCAAACTAAAAAAGGGCTCAGGCAGGGTGATCCCATGTCTCCAATTCTTTTCAATATTGTGGCAGACATGTTAGCCATTTTGATTAAGCGAGCGAAAGAGGATGGTCAGATTCGAGGAGTTATTCCTCATATTATTGACGATGGTTTATCGATCCTTCAATATGCCGATGATACTATCATTTTATGGATCATGATATTGAGCAAGCTAAAAATATGAAGCTTTTGCTTTGTGTGTTTGAACAATTATCGGGGCTAAAGATTAACTTTCATAAAAGTGAGATTTTCTGCTTTGGTCAAGCTCGTCAATATGAGCAAGTTTATCTTGATTTATTTGGGTGTGGTATTGGATCATACCCATTCAGTATTAGGGATTCGATGCATTATCATAAGCTCCGTAATGCCGATTGGGGAGTGATTGACGATCGTTTTAAAAAGAAAACCGAGTACTTGGAAGGCTAAACATCTTTCCTATGGGGGAGGCTTGTTCTTCTAAATTACGTACTCGATGGTTTACCAATATTTATGATGTCTGCTTTGAAATTCCCAAAGGTGTTCTTAATAAATTTGAATGTTTATCGCTCGAGGTTCTTTTGGCAAGGTAATAATCATAAGAGAAAATATCGCCTTGCTAAGTGGGAAATATTGTGTCGCCCTAAAGACCAAGGAGGTTTGGGAATTGTCGATTCTGATTAAAATAAATGTCTTCTAAGCAAATGGTTATTTAAATTGTTGAATGAGGATGGGCTCTGGCGAACTTACTTACAAATAAGTATTTAAGTTCCAAATGTCATCTCAAATCTGAGTCAAACCGGGTGATTCACAATTTTGGAAAGGTCTTTAAAAATTAAAGATGAATTTCTAGGATGTGGATCCTTTCGGATAGGAGATGGTTCTAAACTAGGTTTTGGGAAGACACTTGGATAGATTCAACGCCTCTAAGGGCTCAATTTCCAAGTTTGTATAATATTGCTCATTACCCTCATATTGTTGTGGCGAAGGTTATGACTCGAGATGCCACCTAGTCTTAGTTTCATGAGAATATTAAGAGGAACAAATTGATTGCATGGCACAACTTATTAGCAAAATTGGCTAATCATCGACTTCTAGGGAAGGGATGTTTTAATCGGGATTTACATAAACATGGGCGTTCTCTGTCGGATCTATGTCTGATTATTGTATGAATATCAACACTCCTTACAATTGTAAATTTATTTGGAAGTTGAAAGTCCTTTGAAAATTAAAATTTTTCTTTGGTACTTACAACGTGGAGTCATTTTAACGAAGGATAATCTAGCTAAAAGGAATTGGTATGGCGATCGAAATGTTGTTTACAGAATTGTAATGAAACAATAAGGCATTTATTTTTGATTGCCATCACTCAAAAAGCCATCTGGCGAGTTGTACACGTGCCACCGGGTTTATCACCGCCAAAGTCCATTTCTAATATGCTTGGTCATTGGTTATGAGGCATTGAGAAGGATGTTCGAAAATTAATTCTTGTTGGGGGTGTGGCCATGTTATGGGCTATTTGGTGTACACTTAATGATATTGTATTTGAGAAATCAAAACATACTACTTTTATGCGAGTTATCTTGAGAGGAACATATTGGTTGCGGTTTTGGGCACTATTGCGGCATGAGCATAACAGGAGATGATCCGACAGCAAGCACGGCGTTGGAGATTGTGACATTGCAACTTTTCGCCAAACATGAATGGAGAAGCAATTATAGATTAGGCTTTTAAATTTCGGATCTTGTTCTGCTCATTTTATATTATAGATATTTGTCATTGAACTTTGTATGAACTTGGTCGTATGCTTTGGCAGAGACCGGATATTTAATCCTTTATCTAAAAAAAAGACTAAAAAGACACCGGTTGAGAGACTTCTTCGCCGGATTGGCAATATTCGTCCTTGGTGTGGACCATTGCCGAAACCAAGGTCAAGGCCAAATCTGACGTTACAAGCTTTCTGGCCATGTTCAGCTTCGATCAATGAGAACTTTGTTATTCCCATGTCGGCTGAACCTGGACATCTTGTTTCACCGGTGTGTACTGATCGGACTCCGGCGGTCAGGGAATGCCGATCGGATGTAGTGGCTGGGGAGAGGACTCCGGCGATCAGGGGATGCCGATCGGATGCAGCGGCTGAGGAGAGGACGATTCAAAATTTGAAAATGAACGACAATCTCGGATGTTTGGTGGAGCGGGCCAAGGCTTATGGTAAGGCCCGTAATGTGATACGGAGGCCTGTTGACAGGCGGTCCAAGTGTAAACCCTTTTTGACGTTTGCGAAGACATTCAGAGAAGGTATTTTGCAGCGTTCTTATGCTGAGGTTGTTGCTTCTCCGCCGCCGCCGGTAATGGAGCATCAACAGCATGAGCGCCTGCCTTGGTCTGGTCCTGGGGGTCGGCCGGATCGTGGTCGGCTGCCATTTGGCCGTTCCCAACGGGCTCTGTTTCATGGCCCGCTGCGCGCCAATCAGAACAGCAGGGGGGCTTTTGCTGGTCGTGCTGCTCCGGGCATTGGCCAGGTGGGTGCTGATCGTGGATGGATTGGTGGGAGAGGACGTGATGCTCGTGGTCATAATTCTAGTGGGAGGGGGCGGTATGCTGCACCAGTTCAACAACATTTTGTGCCAGTGGGTATGATGGCGGAGGATGGTGCTGGTGCTGATCAAAGCTCGGTGCAAGAGAAGAAGATGTCAGATGCTTCTAAGGTGAAAAAACCACGTCCCCCATTCTGTTTTAGATGCAAAATGGTTGGGCATTTAGAATCAAATTGTCAAGCAAACCTAGATTGTTATATATGCAATAAGGTTAATTCGCATTTGCCAATCAAGTGTCCATTACTTAAGATGCCGAAGCCGAATGCTACCATGTTTGGGTGCGCAAAGAATGAACTCTGTTTCTTCAGAATTCCAGAGTTCGATTTTAAGTTGGAAACGCCGGATCCGGCTCCAACTGCTTTAGTCACTATTACTGGGGGTACATTAGATGCGTCAACTGTACAAAGTGAGCTTGCTAGGCTGACTAGGATTGATTGGAATTGGGAGGCGTTGCCGCATGACCAGGATACTTTTCTTGTTGCCTTTCCTTCTGAGGAGGAGTTAAAGCGAATGTCAGATATTGAATATAAACTTAAGAACCATCAAGTTACTTTGACTATTTCAGAATGGGAATTTAGTGGAGATGTGGCACCTGCTTATCATCTAGATGAAGTTTGGGTGCATGTGACAGGTGTGCCGCATGCATGGCGTCATTACCTGGGTTTTTGGGCTCTCGGGTCCTTGATTGGAGTCACTTTGGAGGTAGATATGTACACGTACAGGAAAAAAGGAGTAATCCGGATATTAGTTGGTATGCTTGATAGAGGCCTTTTGCCTCTCAAAACTGACCTGGTTTTTCAGAAGGTTGGATATGATCTTCTCTTCTCTGTTGAAGAAACCACGTTTGAGTCAGCAAGACCTCCAAATGACCCTCATGACACAGAGCAGAAAGAAGATGGAAATTCAGGTTCTGATGAAGCAAGTAATGGGGGAAATGGAGATGCAAGTGTAAAGAAAATGAAAAGTGCAAAGGATTCTTCTGGTTCAAATTCTAATGCTACAGACAATGGTCCTGTGCCTATGCAGACAGCAAGGATCTCACCAGTGAAGAAGTCGGATAGTGCTTATGAGATATTGAAGAGCTTTTCATTAGAGAATCTTGAGAATGCTTCTCCAAATATTCTGGTGACTAAAATGCCGAATAGCTGTCTGAAAGTAAATCAGTCATCTGTGTTGGCTGACCGATCTTTGGATAAGGTGAAAAATGATTGTTCGGTTTTGATTGTTAATGACGCCTGTTCTGGGGATCAATTGGAGCTGGCTACGTTTGTCTGTTCTGGAGATAAACGGATGCAGGTGCAGCAAGCTGTGAATGCTCTGGAGGGAGATTCTGGGGATCAGAGGAGGATAGCACATGAGGTGATGTCGGGGCAAAAGGTTGGGGGGTCGGTACTATTTATGGAGTCTGAGGAGATGTCGATCGAGCCAAATCAGCATGGGTTGTCTGAGATAGAGTTTGGCGCCAGTGAACAACATTTGTCGGCACAGAAGGTGATGTCGGATCGTTATCTGGAGAAGGAGGGGTTTTCTCTAGGGCCGAACAATCTGGTGCTGCCTGGGATGGCGTTTGGTGCTTGTGACCACATTAAGCCGATACAGCAGTTGGTGTCGGGTCAGACTTGTGAAGATGTGACGCATCAGGGGTTGGAGATAGTTTCTAATAGGCTGGAATACCCGGTTTGTGGGGGCACTGAATGTGATGGAACTTAGGATGAAGGTCATTCCAGTAGTGAGCCAAGGGGGATGCAGCTTCAGGAAGTTTATTCTCATGATGGTGTTTATCCTCAGGATTTTGTTGGGAAGTCGCATTCTGGGATGCTGGGAGAGGTGCAAAAGGAACAATTGCTGGATTATGACAGGAGTCTGTCATCTTCGTCCAATGGTATTGTTCCGTTTTCTCATACTTCTTGTGATTCGATTTCGGTACATTACAATTCTTTGAATGGTCTTCGTCGAAGTTTACGTTGTAATGTCCAAAATGATGATGGTACTATTTTGACAGATGGGGATGCGCTTGGTAAAGCTATGCGTCGAACAGCCACACGGAATTTGGATGCACAACATGGAGTCAAGTCGGTGGTATCTCCAATGGGGAAATCATTTACGCCTTCGGGTCCTGTTGCTGACGATCATGGTACGCATCATGAGAATAATTCCTTGTCTTTTGTTGCTATATCGGATGAGATGTGTGCTGCAAAATTAGATAGCCTAGGTTTTAGGATGGTGAAGAGTGATCTTGGTGTTAATTTATCAATCAAAGCGCTAAAACGAATGGAAGTGGATAGATTGACACTCTTTCAGTCAGATAGGGAAAAGAGTAATACTAAAAAAAAGCAGGAGAGCAAGGTGGCTACTTTCGCTGAATCATCTGATGACGAAGTTACTATGGGGGATAGTGATTTACTCGCGCATTTGATTAAGGATGTGTCAGAGGTGGAATCAGAGAGGGAGGATCTAGATATGACGATTTATGATCTAATGGCCTCATCTCGTAAATCTCGTAGGCATCGTAAATTAAAAGAAAAGAAAAGGTCACTATGAAAGGTTTTTTCTGGAATAGCAGAGGTCTTTTAGACTTGGCTAAATTTCGGTACATTGCAGAGGTTGTTAGAGATAACAAGTTGGAATTTATTGCTGTTATGGAAACAGGAAAACAGAATATGTCCAGTTTGAAGCTTGCACGGCTCACAGGAGGTGCAGTTTTCACTTGGCATCATCTGCCACCTAAGGGTAGATCAGGAGGGATTATTTTAGGGGTTAGTTTGGAGTGTTTTGATCTGTTTGGGGTGGAGGAAGGTGAATTTTTTATCAAATTTCACTTATGTAATAAAGCCGATAAATTTGAATGGATTCTAATGGCAGTTTATGGTCCAGCCCAGGATGACTGTAAAACAGCGTTTCTGGCTGAATTGGTGCAATCTTGCCAACATAACCATTTACCTACTCTTATTGGGGGAGATTTTAATATTCTGAGGAAAAGTTCGGAAAAAATAATAATAGATTTAGCGAACGCTGGCCTTTCCTATTTAATGTTGTAATAGATAGACTGGATCTGAGAGAAATTGATCTTACGGGTCGTCAGTTTACATGGGCAAATTCTTTACCTAATCCAACGTATGAAAAGTTAGATAGGGTTCTTATGACGTCCGAATGGGAGTTTAAATTTCCATATGTTACCGTTCAAGCTTTGGACAGGGGCATTTCGGATCATACCCCTCTTCTCATGGATACTGGAGAGCCGGCTTTTTCTGGTTCTGCTAAGCAGTTCAAATTTGAACTTAGTTGGTTAACAAGAGAGGATTTCCATGGCAAGGTGATGGAAATCTGGAGTCGGCCAGTGAGAGGGAATAATTCTATACAACGTTGGAATCGGAAATTGGGGGCTTTGCGTAATTATATTCGTGGATGGGCGTGTAAGAATAATGGGGATTATAAGAAAAAGAAACGAGAACTCCAGGCAATAATTAATGAGTTGGATGTTGTCGCTGAGATTCGGGAGTTGTCCGAGTTGGAGCGACACAACTTGGGCCAAGCTAGAGATAATCTGGCTCATCTTTTGAGAGAGGAAGAAATTAGATATTATCAACGAGCGAAAGTGAAACATGTTCTCTTAGGGGATAATAATACTCGATATTTTCAATTGATTGACAATGGCAAAAACAGAAAGAAAAGAATCTACTCGTTGGATTATGAGGGGGGTAAGATAGAGGGACAGCATAATCTCAAGACATACATAACTAAATTCTATAAAGACTTATTTGGTGATCCAACAGAGAGTCTGCTAGATCTTGATGAGGGAATTAAACAAGATATTTCTCAAGTTTCTCCAGAGGAAAATTCTCTTCTTACTGCTCAGTTCACTGAGAAAGAAATTAGAGAGGCTGTTTTCCAAATGGAACATAATAAAGCTGTTGGACCTGATGGTTTTCCAGCTGAATTTTATCAGACTTTTTGGGATACTATCAAAGGTGATCTTTTGGTTATGTTTGAGGAGCTTCATATGGGAGAAATTCCTCTTTTTAGTCTGAATTTTGGAATAATTACTCTTATTCCTAAAATTCAGGAGGCAAATATTATTCAACAGTACAGACCAATATGTCTCTTAAACGTGAGTTTCAAAATTTTCACTAAGGTTGCGACAAATAGATTGAATATGGTTGCAGATAAGGTAGTGAGTCCGACTCAGACTGCTTTTATGCGTGGTCGGAACATCTTAGAAGGGGTGGTTATTCTACATGAAACAATTCACGAGATGCATAAGAAACAATTAAATGGTGTTATCTTTAAGATTGATTTCGAAAAAGCATATGATAAGGTTAAATGGCCTTTTCTCTTTCAAACCTTACGAATGAAAGGATTCTCATCCAAGTGGATTACTTGGATCAAGTCTTTCATTTCTGGCGGTAGTGTGGCGGTTAATGTAAACAACGAGGTCGGCCCTTTTTTTCAAACTAAAAAAGGGCTTCGACAAGGTGATCCTTTATCACCGTTGTTGTTTAATATTGTCGCCGATATGTTGGCTGTGCTGATTGGAAGAGCTAAAGAGAAGGGACAAATTGGTGGAGTAGTGCCTCACTTAGTGGATGGAGGTTTATCCATTCTCCAATATGCAGATGACACTATTCTTTTTATGGAACATGATCTGGATAAAGCACGCAATATGAAGTTATTGCTTTGTGCGTTTGAACAAATTTCGGGGCTAAAAATTAATTTTCATAAAAGTGAGTTAATCTGCTTTGGTGAGGCCCAAGGTGATTTGGAGCAGTATATGGATCTGTTTGGATGTAAACAAGGGAAATTTCCTCTGCAATATTTAGGAATTCCTATTCATCATAGAAAATTGAGAAATTCAGACTGGAAAAGGGTTGAGGAGCGTTTTGAAAAGCGCCTCAGCAGTTGGAAGGGGAAGCAGCTTTCAATTGGAGGTCGAATAACTCTTATCAATTCAGTTTTAAGTAGCCTACCA
This sequence comes from Guadua angustifolia, assembly GCA_036346375.1. Lineage (NCBI taxonomy): Eukaryota > Viridiplantae > Streptophyta > Magnoliopsida > Poales > Poaceae > Guadua > Guadua angustifolia. Next base: position 232,737 of record JAYEVE010000441.1, on the reverse strand, counting down.
ATGTATATGATGTCCTTTTTCCAGATTCCAAAGGGTGTTCTTAAAAAACTTGATTATTTCCGATCACGTTTTTTCTGGCAAGGGGATGAGTGCAAAAGAAAATATCGTCTTGTCAAATGGAGTATTGTTTGCCAGCCCAAAAGTCAAGGGGGCCTTGGAATTCATGACTTAAATATTATGAATATTGCCCTTTTGAGTAAATGGTTGTTCAAACTTTTAACAACCGATGGTACTTGGCAGCAGCTTCTTAAAAATAAGTATATGGATTCTAAGCCGCTAGTACAAGCTGAGTGGAAACCAGGAGACTCGCATTTCTGGTCCTGTTTAATGAAAGTAAAACAGGATTTTCTACGATTTGGTACTTTCACAATTAAGAATGGACGACAGGTGCGATTCTGGGAAGACAGTTGGCTTGGACGTAGACCGTTAAAAGAACAGTATCCTGGGTTATATAGTATTGTAAGGAAGAAATACATAACTATTGCTGAAGTTCTTATGAATTCTCCGCCAAACATAGCATGGAGACGCTCTTTGATTGGTGTCAAGTTGATGGCATGGAACGATTTGCAGTCACGCATTGTTAACTTACAATTGACACAGGAAGAGGATGGATTCTATTGGAATTTGTGTCAATCTGGACATTTCTCTGTGAAGTCTCATTATTTGGCGCTAATTAAACATAATGTTCCTAATTTAAACCTACGATTATGGAAGTTAAAAGCCCCTCTAAAAATCAAAGTGTTTCTGTGGTATCTTAGAAGGGGGGTTCTGCTGACGAAGGACAATCTGGCAAAACGAAACTGGAAAGGTAGTACAACATGTTGCTTTTGTCACGACATGGAGACAATTAGGCATCTGTTCTTTCATTGTCGTTTTGCTCATATGGTGTGGGGTTTTTTGTATCTAGCTTTTGGTATTGACAGACCCACAAGTGTTGATCATATGTTTGGGAGCTGGATTGGTGCTTTTGATAAAGAACTTAAAAATATTGTGTTGCTAGGGGCTGCAACCATCTGTTGGTCTCTGTGGTTACACAGAAATGATATTGTCTTTGACAGGAAATCAAACTCATCCCCTTTGCAGGTTCTTTTTGCTACTTCCCATTGGCTACGTACATGGACTGTGCTGTAGAAGCCGGAATTGCGAACTATATTGGTGCAGGCTACGCAACGATTGGTGCAAGTGGCCATGGCTTTCTTCTCCCAGACCTCTGGATGGCGATCTAATCTTCGGATTGATTGTTTTTAGCGAGGATGGATTATTTTTGCTTATATTTTTTTTTGTTTTTGTTTTTGGGCTGTGTGCTTTACGTTAAGCAGAGGCCGGGAGTAGTTTCAGGGACTTGTATCTTCTCGATGTAATGTTCTTGAAATTAATAAAAGCTTCCTTTATCCAAAAAATGTGGACGTTTGGTTTAAGATAAGGAATGCATTTCCTATAGAAAGCACTGGTCGATTTGTTATCACCACTAGAATTCAGGAGGCAGCATTGCTGGCAACTGAAAATTGTCAAATGGAACTGGCACCATTAGAAGCACAGTATGCGTGGCAGTTATTTTGCAATGAAGCCTTTTGGAAAAATGAGAACAAAACATGCCCAGAGGGACTAGAGAATTTAGCTCAAATGTTTGTGAATAAGTGCGGTGGCTTGCCCATTGCTATTGCCTGCATAGGTCGCCTATTGTCCTGCAAACAGCCAACTTACTCTGAATGGGAAAATGTATACAAGGAGTTAGAGTTGCAGCTCACTAATACTGCGATCCTTGATGTTAATATTGTTCTGAAAGTCAGCATGGATGATCTTCCACATGATTTGAAGAATTGTTTTTTGCACTGCACTATATTTCCAGCGTATTATTCGTTGAAAAGAAGAAGGCTAATCAGGCATTGGATCGCAGCCGGCTTCATTAAAGAAACAGGGAGCAAAACAGTGGAGGAAGTGGCAGAGGGCTACTTAAATGAACTTGTAAACAGAAGCCTTCTGCAAGTGGTCAACCGGAATCCATTTGGTCGAGTGCAGACATGTCGAATGCACGACATTATCCGTCTTCTTGCTCTTGCTAAGTCAAATGAGGAATGCTTCTGTCAAGTTTACAATGGCTCAGGTACACATTCCACGGAGAACACGCGTCGCTTATCAATCGAAAGTACAAGCATCGAGCAACTGACTCGACTGAGTGCACCTAGTCTCCGCTCTCTGTATGTTTTCGGCAGAAATATGAGAATTGATTCACTAGAGGCTTTCCTCAAATCTTTCAACTTGCTGTCTACATTAGATCTGCAAGGTGTTCTAATCAATAGACTACCAAAGGTGGTCTTCAACTTGTTTAATCTGCGTTTTTTGGGTCTTCGGGAAACTCATGTTGAATATCTCCCGAAAGAAATTGGAAGGTTACAGAACTTGCAAGTCCTGGATGCTTGGGACAGTAAGCTATCGGCACTTCCAGTGGAAGTAGTCACACTTCGGAAATTGAAATACTTATATGTGATTACTATTCCAGAGGAAGCTAGCGATAGAGTAGTACTCTCTTATGATGGGATACGGGTGCCTGAGGGTATAAGGTACCTCACTGACTTGCTGGCCCTCCAACGTATTGAAGCCAACAGTGAGATTTTGTGTCATCTTGGATGCTTAACCAAGTTAAGATCTTTTTCTATCAATAAAGTTAGGAGTGAACATTGTGCTGATTTGTGCTGTGCGATCAAGAAAATGGTTCGTCTTGTTCATGTTGGAATCTTTGCAATTGATCAGAAGGAAGTGCTGCAGCTAGAAGCACTTTGTTTACCTCCAACTATTTCAAAAGTTGAATTAGGAGGGCAGATAGACAAAAAATTTCTATCCCAGTTCATCTCGGCCAGTTCAAAGCGTATTAACCACACCCAATTACATTTGCACTTCTCCAAACTCGATGAAGACTCTTTTGCTTCCCTCTTGGGTTTGGATAGCTTAGTTGAGCTCTGGCTTCACAAGGCTTATGAAGGAAAGGAGATACACTTCCATGCCACCTCGCTTCCGAAACTCAAACAACTATCAATATGGGATGCTCCAAATCTTAACAAAGTTGCAATCGAACAAGGTGCGATGCAAAATCTCACTGATCTATGGCTCAGAGACTGTCCAGAATTGAAGGATCTTCCTTGTGGCATCGAGCACCTTGAAACCCTCAATTACCTAGAGCTGCAAGAAATTTCCAATGAGCTCAGAAGGAAGCTCCAGCAAAAAGGAGAACCAAATGAACACAATGAAGATCGGATGAAAATTAACCACGTCAAATGGGTAAGAATTATTTAGGAGTGATTAAGAGGACCATATGGGATCGGACCTTGCTGACTGCCGGCAAGGTTGCTACTTACAAAGGTAAGAGTTTTGTTGTTTTGTTGCCATGTAATGTCTTTTACCAGATGACGCTGTGTTTTCTTGTTTGTAAAAAATGTGAAGCACTTCATTCTTTTTTAAGTCAGCATTCACCACATTAGTGCATTGTCTTCTTATTTCTTGAAAGAACTAAAAAATATTGACTTGTGAATGAAACCATCAACTGTTCATGGTTTTGATTTTAATTTGGTATATAGCTACTTGCACCTGAGCAATGAACACATGTTTTGTGAGGTACTGCACGTGCAAGAATAGTTTGCGTAGTGCTGTTCTGGTAACCGCGGCATGGTGCAGAACAAATTGAGACGCATATATTTTGTGCTTCGCAGTGGTGCAAGTGGAGCTACTGCCGGCCGAAGTCGCCCGAAGTTCCAGCAATTACTATGTGCCCAAGGGAGACTTGAGATTATTATTCAGAGGTTTCACCCTTGTCATCACCGATTTCTAACTCCGTCCAAATGCTGTGGAAGTAGAAACTTCATTTTCTTTCTTTGAAGCGGAGAAGGAGATCTGGTCGAATTCATTGGAAGGCAGAAATATGTTCAGATACATGCAGCCATATGCGAAAACAAGCAGAACCACTCCAGCAGAAATTGTAGTCAACTTAATTACAAGCGAGGAGCATGTGAATTGTGAGGGCATGAGGAGCCTGGCATTCGTGTATTTTGAAATCAACCAACTTTTATAAATGCAACTCAGAGTGGAGAGCACACTCTTCGTCTAGTATGAAGTTTGAATACATCGATCGTGCTGCATTATGGATTTTACTGGGTAATACTGACTTCTCTGTCTTGTATATTCCTTTGCTCCTGATCCTTGTTTCGCTGCAGGAATGTGATAATGAACGCACTGTGTGCAGTCATGCTTGATTTCCTTATGCTTAAAAAACCGAAGTTATGCTTATATTTCGTGCCGTGCGTATAGCGATTGCAATTAGCCAGTGGAATTTTTGCACTAGGCATATTGTTACCACTTCTACTTATGAAGAATTGTTTTTTTTTTTTTTACTTACGAAGAAATTTGTGCACTTCTACTTATGAAGAAATTGCGGACTGATTTTTCAACATTTGAAGATCTGACACTTCGTAAAGGATGTGACAAAACTAGAAGTTGTCTACGATGTGACAAAACTAGTAGTGTTCGAGTATTATTAAGCGAGTCTACAGCTGACGCATTTTTTTCTGTATGTATGGCAGTGCATGATGCCTTCCTTCTATTGGTACCGTGGAAAACTTGACATGGAGCACTACTGAGGGCAACGGAATTGTCATTGCAGCTGCTGTTTGGAGCTATACCACTTTGGCATGGTAACACCAGAAAATCGTTAAAAGGTATTCTGCTCGGGGACTCTGACAATCTTGGTAGGTTGGCAATCAAAGAAATTATTGCGACAAGATACCATAGTCGATTTTGCTGACGGTACTGAAGAAATGAACCCGTTTCTATCTAGCTTTCGTTTTAACTGTGCCCTACTTATGTATTAAACTATTTGTTTGAAAGATTCTGTTTGTATGCTTGTAAATATGTAGCTTGGTTATCTGTATTACAGAAAATTGGACCAAATGTACCATCTGTTGTGTTGTGGCAAGCAAGAACGCCTTTGTTTGTCTTTCTGTCATGCCGGTGTTTTTTTTTTTTTTTGAGAGAGAGGAAATTTTCTGTCATCTCATCTAGCATCATCCACACAAGGGCCATCAAGGATATAGATAGCAAGGCCCAAAGATACAACTGTTTGCACCAAGATTTAACAAATATGATAAAAAATCGGCAGATTTGAGTCAACGGGATATAGTCGATGTTTGACTTGGAAAGATTAGAGATATTTGGCAATAGTGGAGATTGTTAAGGAAAAACCATCCGAATAGAGGCTAATACGGATCATATTTTTGACGTGTTGTAATAGGATTCGATCAGCCGGTAGGTATAAAAGATAGGCGTGGGCAGACAAAAAAAACAATAGCAATCAAATCAACCAGTCTACATTATACTTTCATTTACTTTTCCAGTTCACAAGGAGTAGTTCTGCAATCTAGTTTTCTTGTAATCCGATCTTGATCAATAAAGTTGCGCATTGCCGATTATTGTTCTTCATCGATTACGTCCCTAGATTCGATTTACTATGATTTTGTTGTGCATTTGAATATCTAGAAAGAATCTTGATGATGAACAAAATTGACTTTGGTTTAGGAAAAGAACTTTGGCTAGACTGTGACAGATTTAGACATGAACACTGTATTTCGGTCTGTCACCAAAAATGGTCTTGATAACAACAGAAATTTTGTTTCAAGGAACTGAAAAACTAAGAATTTTAACTCCAAACGATCTAGTTTTGTCTTGCCCTTGTGAACCAAAATACCAATTTGTGCAGAGTCCCTCTTTATAGAACAGCCAAAGCAAAAATAACCCTAGCTATTTGACTTGAATCAACTCCCAAGTCATAAACTAGAAATCAAATACCTTAATCTTGTTTATCCAATTTGTTCCATCCATGATTTTAGCATAAGCTCTTTCATAAGAGAGAAATTATTAACTTGGTCATCAACACCAAAACTATTTAACAGAACATGACAAGAATTGGGGGGGCCTAGATGCTATCAATCTCCCCCTTTTTGGTGATTGATGACAACATACCTTTCTAGTTAATAATTTCTCAAATTTTCTGCAAAATAGAGTTAGCTTGATAGAGTATAAAAGAATAATTGAAGATGCATGTGCTCTCCCTTAATAAGTGCATGAACTGAACTTACAAAAGTTATGGTATTTTGGACTATATTAGATCCTTAAACATTTAATTTTCAGAATTCTCATAAATAGCAGATTTCAGATCATTAAGAGTTTGAGCATCAGATTTAGTATCAGAGTAATGTTAAGAATAGTAGGCAAACGCAGTACCAACACTTATGTTTTAAAAGAGGATAACAAAGCACAATAGCTATACTTCAGATATCTCAAATATATATAAAAAATTTCAGAGAAACGAATTTCAAAGCAAAGTGATATGAGTGACAAATATTTAGCAATATCAGAGCATGGGAGACTTCATAGCACATAGCATAATTTTACACACCAGACACAAGGGTGACACAAAAGTTTATCCTACAGTCAGCCTAGAACCTAGGAAATTCTCTCCCTTTGGCATCAATCTCCAAAAAGGGTACTATTTGCGCCTGGAAAAGGTTCTCTTGAGCTGACCAAACACAGAACTTTTTCTGGGAGGTGACACAATCTTTATATCATCATCATCAGATTTTTCTGATTGTGCTTGAACCGTTGAACTTGGGACTTGGGCCATCGCCTGATCATGCCAGCTTGGATAGTTTGGATCTCCAAGTTGAAGGACCAAGTTATGAAAATCAGACTGCAACTGATACAGGGAACCATTCATATTCTCTACCGTCATAGACAGGCCAAGCAGTTCGTCTAGATGATGTCTGGCAACATGTCCATAACCGTCAAGAACTTCCTCAGAAAGGTCCTTGAAATCTCTTTGATTTTCTCTAATCCATAACAGATTACTTGCTTCGGATGTATGAGCAGCTTCAATCTGATTTCTCAGGTGCTTGTGATTTGTATCGAGTTTCTGATTCATATCATATAATCTGTCTTTGATCAGGTTCTGATTTGTGCCAAGTTGAGTAACCCAGTTTCTCAAGTCCCCAAATCTGGCAAAAGTTTCATTTCTGAAATTGACTTGCTCTTCATACTGTTTCCTCAGCTGTTCTTGAACTTGTTCATTATACTGCTGAAGTGCTCTCATTTGTTCTTCATGCCTTTGAGCAGCTAACTATTGATCATCAAGATGTGCAACTTGAATGCCCCTTTGATCAGCATAATACTGTTGCTCAAATGATGAAAACCATGTAGGTTGCGAGCCAAAGGTATTTTTTGGAGCTTGAGAATAGGCTTGCTGCATTTGCTCATGATGCGAGTGAGAATGAACAGATTGATGTTGATAATCAAACAGATTTTCCCAACCAGGGAAGGTGTTCCTTTGATCATGGTCTGGGTGTACTGCTTGAGGAGGATAGTAAGGTTCAAAAACTTGTGGCACTCTAGATCCTCCAGCCTCATTATCATGGGCACCAGGCCTAAAACTCTGATCTTGCATGAATCTTGCTGCTGCTGCTAGTTCTTGAAGGCGATGAATTTGTTGTTCTTCATTTAAAGATTGTGCAACTGAGCCTGACATGACATCAGTTGCAGCATCATCCATAAAATCTTGTCCTTGGTCATACCAAGAGTTACGACCATCCATTATTTCTGTGGGTTCTGGAGAGTGAACTGGAACTTGAATAACAGGTCTTGGAGAGTGACCATGACTTGAAGTTCTAGTCTTGTGTCCACTTTGAGCACTAGGCTCTTTTCCAGACTCTCTTTTGCTGACATTTTGAGCACTAGGCACTTTTTCAAATTTACTTGTGTGTATACTGTGAGCACTAGGCTCTCTTTCATTTCCAGAGTTGTTTTTGCTTGAACTTTGATGCCTTTGATGACTACTATGATAACTGTGGTCTGAATGCCTTGAAGCTTCGGAGTCTCCATGAGAGTGATGACTTCCATAGTGTTGGTGACTGTCATTGAAATTACCATATGAATGATAATAGTCACTTTCAACGTAATAAGACCGAGTGTATTCTTTGTTATCAAATTTATTTTCGTGCTCAATCTCGACTCTTCATCATCTGTAGAATCATCTTCAAGGACAATTTCTCTACTGGGTTTATTCATTTCTTCTTCTTGATCATGAGGAACTGGCTCTTCCTCTTCCACAACTTGATTTTCTTGCAGCCTTTGAAGAAAACCAGTGATTCTCAAGTTCTGACCAGTTGACTTGTGCATATTATATTTCTTTGGAAAACAATTGAATTCTCTGCTTAGGTCCATTTGAGAAATGATTCCTTGAGCCAATAAGACTTGAGTCACTATTTGGGCAAAAGGCAATGGACTGCTCAACTTTCTATACACAGCTTCCTCCATTTCCCCAAAAATGTAATCAATTAAGTCAATGGGTTGCCTGGAGAGAATCAAGTGCAGTAGCCAAGCCAAAGTTGGAGTCACACCTTCTTTATATCCTGACTTTGGGAAAATGGTGTGCCTTAGAACCAGCAACAAAACCTTAGCTTCTTCAGAGAGGCAGGAGACTCTGTTAGGGCTAAAATCAGCACAGGTAACATCTTTATATATATTAGTAGAAACATGAGTATCAGGCATATCTCCCACTAATCTCCATTTCTGGTTTGGGAACATCCTTTCAAATATCCTTGTTTTGTTCACTAGAGGACTTGAGGCTCCAATAGCTTATTCAAATTGAGCACCTTTTACTTTTCTAACCCTTCCATTGATAGTGAACATAATATATCTTCTTTGCTTGTCTACTAACAAGGATGCATAGAACTCTAGGGTTCTAGAAACACTCCAAGGAATGGTCTTGTTTGACATTAAGCCAGCCAGTCCGGGGGTGGAGTTAATGCATTCAAAGAGTCTATTTGAACCGATTATTGAGTTTACTTGTGCCCAGTCAACATATTGATAGTTTGACAAAGCAGGGATTGACTTTCCTTTTCCATCCACTCTATTCAAATAAACATTGTAAATGTTCTTATGGAGCAAGGAAACAAAATTTTCACCAAGAGCTGGTCTTGAAGTAGGAAACCAAGTCTTTTCACTAACCAGTCTTATCGCTCTCAACTTCTTTCCACTTAGGGCAGACAATTCTTTGTTACCCAAAATGTCCACTTCAGTGATTAACTCTGTATTTTCTGAGGAAGATTCACTGCTTGGTTCATAAGTGCTATCTTCAGATGATGATTCTGATTCTACAACTTCTTTATCCATTCCTTTTCCTGGGTGAGTTGTGACTACTTTTCTATTCTTTCTGTCTGGATTTTGCACATTTTGAATTACAACAGGACCTTGAGGTTGTCTAGGCAGAGAGATACTAGGGGATAAATCTGTCATTTTCTGCTTTTTGCCTTTCACTCTGTCAACAATCTTTCCAATAAAGCCTCTTTTATCAGGATTATTTGAACTCATTCTGATACTAGCCTTATCAGTTCTATTCTTGATCATAAAAACTCAATGCAGAACCTTTTCGCACGCAGACTGACTACACTTCTAAAAAAAGGTAAAGACTAGAATCTGAGAACTCGGTTTAGGGCTTTGACAGGAAAGTGAGAAAGATTTAGGGTAAACTTACTGAGGCTGAAGGAGATTCTTGCGCCGAATGCTAGAGGAACACCGTTGCAAAGATCCAATTGGGAATCTGCTTCGGTGTTTTAGAGAGCGAATTTTATGGCTTCGAGAGCTATTTCGCAAGAATGGAAGATGCAATGGGGAATTTTACCGAAGAGGGTAACTACAATGAATGAGGGTGAAAAAGATTTAGGGAATCTTGGTAACAGGCACCATTAAAGCGAAGTGATTGTGGGAACCAGACGCCGTGGTAAGGAAGTGGTGGGACCTAGTAAACAAGTTTGGGTATATTTCTCAGGGTCCCGGAATCAAGGATATGTTTAGCAGTAGATAAGTCCTAAATCAACAGACAAGATTTTGAACTTATTTTTGAAACTTAGATGAGAAAAACAAATTTTTGTAAAGGGAATCAAATACCTTTTGAATTTAGGTAAGAAATGGATTTAGAAAATTTGCACATATGACATACTTGATTAAAAAGAGCAAAAAGGTCATTTTTAGGCATGGACCACAAACTCCTTTAATGACGGACCAAAATTTTAGTCCGTCATACAAAGACTTTTGTCTTTAGACAGGTCCGACGCAAAGAGGCAAAATAAAGTTCATCTTAATTGAGTTTTAGTCTGTTTCTTGAGCAATTTTCTAGGAAAATAAAAGACATAACTAAGATAAGAGGTCAACAAGACAACAAAAACACGAATTTGGAAGTATTTCAGTTTCAGGAAATGTCTGAGTCCTATATTCATATGAGCATTAGTACTTGCAACTTAAGTTCAGATGAAAAACTCAGGTGCTATACAGATGAGATTAGTTAGATTTTGCAACTTGATTTTGAAAAGACATAGTTTTGACTAAGTTATTGTGTTTTTGAATGGGATAAGACAGAAGCATAGAAAGATAAGACCTTTAGCAGCTTTTTCTCAATTTTAAGTTTAAGGGAATTGCAAAAACATTATTTTGATCTTAATTCAGCACTTTTGGATTTATTTACTCACATAGTGGGTATCAAGAGATGCATAGCAAGCAAACTTGCTCCCCCTTAGTGTGATAACATCAATCATCATTTGAATAGTCAATTATATTCAATTCATTTCTTAATTTTGAGAATCTTGCCTCATCAAGTGGTTTAGTAAAAATATCAGCCAATTGATCCTCAGTTCTAACATAGCTAAGCACAATGTCTCCTTTAGCAACATGATCACGAATAAAGTGATGTCTGATTTCAATGTGCTTAGTTCTAAAATGTTGGACCGGATTGTTTGCTATTTTTACTGCACTTTCATTGTCACATAACAGAAGCACATTATCAAATTTTATCCCAAAATCTAGAAATGTTTGTTTGATGAAAAAAATTTGAGCACGACAATCGCACTGCAGACCACATATTCAACCGGCGGAAGGAAAGTGCTACTGAATTTTGCTTTTAGAACACCAAGAAACTAAAGATCTTCCAAGCAAATGACAACCCCCAGAGGTGCTTTTACGATCAATTTTGCAACCAGCATAATCAGAATCTGAATAGCCAAGAAGCTCAAATGAGGCACCTTTAGGGTACTATAAACCAATACTAGAAGTAAACTTAAGATATCTAAATATTCGTTTTACAGCACTTAAGTGAACTTCCTTAGGAGCAGCCTGAAATCTAGCACACATGCATACACTAAACATGATGTCGGGCCTAGATCTCACAAATATAGTAATGAGCCAATCATAGATCTAAAGATTTTTTGGTCAATAGACTTACCTCCTACATCTTGATCAAGATGTGTGTTTGTTGCCATGAGAGTCTTAATTGGCTTACATTCTTCCATTTTGAAGCGCTTGAGGAGGTCTTTGGTGTACTTTTCTTGAGAGATAAAAGTTTCTTCCTTTAGTTGTTTAACTTGAAATCCAAGGAAGAATGTCAGTTCTCCAATTATAGACATCTCAAATTCCCTAGCCATCATGTCACCAAATTCCTTGCAAAGAGAATCATTAGTACACCCAAAAATGATATCATCTACATAGATTTGGCAAATCATTAATGTTCCATTGACGTCTTTTAGAAACAGTGTTGGATCAACTTTTCCAATTTTGAAGTTCTTGTTTATAAGAAAATCTCTAAGACGTTCATACCAAGCTCTAGGAGCTTGTTTTAGGCTATAAAGAGCTTTAGATAACTTAAAAACATGATTAGGCAAGTTTGAATCTTCAAAACCGGGTGGTTGTTCAACATAGACAGTTTCATCAATGAATCCATTAAGAAATGCGCTTTTCACATCAATTTGAAAGAGAGTAATGTTAAAATGAGTAGCAAAGGCAAGAAGGAACCGAATAGCTTCAAGACGTGTAACAGGAGCATATGTCTCTCCATAATCTAGTCCTTCCACTTGAGTGAAGTCTTAAGCTACAAGTCTAGCTTTATTTCTTATTACCATTCCATTTTCATCTTGTTTGTTTCTGAACACCCATTTTGTACCAATAACATTTTGATCCTTTGGGCGTTCTACCAAACTCTAGACTCTGTTTCTTTCAAAGTTATTAAGCTCTTCCTCCATAGCTATTATCCAATCAGCATCTTCTAGAGCTTCTTCTACTGATTTAGGTTCAACACAAGAAACAAACGAGTAATGTTCACAAAAAGAAGCTTGTCTAGAACGAGTTTGAACACCCTTACTGATTTCACCGATGATTAAATCAGAGGGGTGATCTTTAGCAATTGTATGATGACTTTTAATGATGATCGGTCGTTCTTTATCCTTTTCTTCCTCTTCTACTTGAGTTCCAGCATGAGGTACCATTGACTGAGTAGGTGGTTTATCTTTGTCTTCCTTGGGCTTTATATCACCAATTTGCATTTTTCTCATTGCTTGAACAAGCCCATCATCACCTACATCTTCTAAATTCTCATGCTCACCTTGTGAGCCATTAGATTCATCAAACTTGACATCATAAGTTTCTTCCACTAAGCCAGTTGAATTATTAAACACTCTATAAGCTTTGGACTTAGAAGAATATCCTAACATGATGCCAGTGTCACATCTAGTTTAAAATTTACCTAAATGGGTTCTCTTTTTATAGATGTATACTTTGCAGCCAAATACACGAAAGTATGATATGTTAGGTTTTCTGCCAACCAATCATTCATAAGGAGTTTTCTTAAGCAATCTATGAAGATAAAGTCGATTGACAGCATGACAAGCAGTATTAATAGCTTCAGCCCAGAAAGCATCAGAAGTATCATATTCATCAAGCATTGACCTAGCTATTTCAATCAAGGTTCTATTCTTTCTTTCAACTACACCATTTTGTTGAGGAGTATAAGTAGCTGAGAGTTCATGCTTAATTCCAAGTTCATCACAATATTCAATTATATTAGTATTTACGAACTCAGACCCATTGTCACTTCTGATTTTCTTGATGGGACAGTCAAATTCATTTTAGGCCCTTTTTGCAAATGTTTTGAAAATTTTTCCAACTTCATTTTTATTAGGCAAAAAGAATACCCAAGTGAATCTGGAGAAATCATCAACAATAACTAAACAGTAAGAGTTACCACCAATACTTGCATATGAAGTAGGGCCAAATACATCCATATGCAACAATTCAAGTGGTCTAGTAGTGGACATGATACTTTTGGATGGATGAGAATTAGCTACTTGCTTGCCTGCTTGACAAGCACTACAAAGCCTATTCTTTTCAAATTTGACTTCTTTCAAGCCCACTACTAGCTCATTTTTGAAGAGCTTTTTGAGATTAGACAAACCTACATGCCCAAGACGCCTGTGCCAAAGCCATCCAAGAGAAACTTTGGCTAACAGACAGGTCGAGATACATGAGGAGTTAGATTTGAAATCTACTAAGTAGAGATTTTGAAATATGAACCCTTTGAAAAATAAGCTTTTCATTTTTGTCAAACACAATTACCCCATCAAAAGAGAAGTTACAATGGAATCCAAGATCACATAGTTGAGCAACTGATAAAAGATTGAAATTAAGAGAATCAACAAGGAGAACATTATCAATTGAATGATCGGTTGATATAGCAATCTTACCAAGCCCTTTTACCGTTCTCTTGCTATTATCACCTAAAGTAATCTTGTGACTTGGATCACTTTCACCTTCAATTGATGTGAACATTCTTGAGGTTCCGGTCATGTGTTGGGTGCATCCACTGTCAATTACCCAATGCTGGCCTCCACTTTTGTAATTCACCTGTAAATTCATTTCGTGATTTTAGGTACCCAAATGCTTTTAGGTCCTTTGATGTTAGTTTCAATGACTTTGGGTCTAAAAGGACTTAGCAGCATGCTTTGGGTATCCAAACAGCCTTAAGTTTCTTATCAAGATTTGAGGAACCTACATACTTTACATTCATTTTGCCCCTGAAATTCTTAAACAACATATAATGAGCATCTACCATGCAATTTCTATTTACTTTAGCATGAGGAATATTTGCAAGAAAACAATTTTTGGATTCATGATTTGATTTATGACAGTAATGGCATTGAGTGTCTTTCTTGACAAAAATCTATTTGAATTTTAACAATCCATTTTGCTTAGGCAAATTGCTAGGTTTGTATCCTAAGCAGTTTTTGCCTAAGTTGGATTTCTGTTCAACAAGAATTTTGTCAAGAGTTGCATTACCCAGAAAGCATTTTTCGAGTCCTTTATCAAATTTGGCTATCTTGTCTTTTAGTTCTTCATTTTCGATCTTAAGTTCTTTAGCACAAGAGGCATATATGCAGTTATCATCATAAGTATAAAACGAACCAGAGACCATAGCTTCATCTTTCAGTAAATCACATGAAATTGATGCATCACATAAAGAAGCATGATCAGACTTGCTAGCTAACATTTCATTTTCAATTTCTAGCTCACAATGTCTATTTTGCAAATCTTCATACTTCTTGGTAAGTAAAGCATAACTTGAGACAATATTATTATAAGTTTGCATAGATTTTTCATTCTCATCATTAAGCTTGGCAAACTTGTCTTTTAGCAATTCTTGGTCATTTGTTAGACTGGCAATGGTCCTTTTAAGAGATTTAGTTGAAGTTGTTTTAGCATGCAAAGCATTATTTAATTCTTCAACTAATTCTACCAGTTCATCATATGAGGGTGAGTCACTGACCTTTTCCTCATCAACTTTCGCCATTAAGCACAGAGGAAATGAAGGAGCTGGTGGAGTCGACTCATCCAATGCAAGGCTAGCCAATCTTTTTGACCTTGAGTGTTCATCATCAGAAGATGAATCTCCACTAGTGCTGTCCTCATCAGTGACCCATTCTCCTATATGAGCTTCTCCTTTTCCTTTCTTTGAGAATTTCTTTGAAAAGCCCTTTTTATAGTATTTCTTCTTAGATTTGTCATGGGTCTTCTCATCATCCTCGTCATCTTTAGCTTTGAACTTGTTCTTCTTCTTACTTTTATTAGGGCACCGAGCAGCAATATGTCCCTTTTCATTACATTCAAAGCAAATAATATTAGCAAAAGGATTTTTCTTTGAGTAAGAGTTTGACCTTCCTTTATCCTTGAAGTTTACTCTTCTCATAATTTTGTTAGCTTTTTTCATTAGCAGAGCTAATTTCTTCACATCCTCATCCTCAGCTTCACTTGACTTATCGTCACTCTCATCTGATGAGTCTTGTATGATTTCCTTTGCTTTGAGGGCAATAGACTTCTTCTTCGGAGCATCTTCTTCGGTCAAGGTTAGCTCATGAGCTGATATTTTACCTAGAAGTTCCGTTGGAGTAAGCCTCTTGAGATCACCACTGTTCGACAAGTAGGTAATCAAACTATGATATGCTCGAGGAAGTACTCTTATCATCTTCCTGCAAATCTCAACATTAGAAATTTTAGTTCCTAGGCCTTTAAGTTCGTTGACAATAGGATTAAGCCTAGTGAACATATCATTAGCATTTTCTTGAGGAAGCATTTTGAATTGATCAAATTTCTCTCGGACAACATAATATTTTTCTTCTTTTACATCAGAAGTTCCTTCATGAATTTCTTGCAGAGTTGTCCAAATATCATATGCAGAAGTAAGGTTACTCACTCTATCAAAAACTTCTAAACTAAGACAAGAAAATATAGCATTCCTAGCTTGGGCATCATACTGCATATTTTGAATCTCACCAAGAGTGGGTTCACCATACACAGTTTGCCCTTCGGGCAAGATGCGAGGAGGCAGCGGCTTCTCTGTGACCCTCCACACATCATACCCAACAGCTTCTAGATAACATCTCATTCTAATTTTCCAATAAGCATAATTAGTACCATCAAAAACTGGTACTCTACCTATACTAACAGTTGCAGATCCATTTCCCTCGGCCATATTACCAAAGCTAGTTAGGCTAATTAAGGTAAACCCGCTCTGATACCACTTGAAGGAACGAGTTGGCCTAGAGGGGGGTGAATAGGCAACTCAACAAATTTTTAGTTCGTTTACAGTTAACTATCTTATACAAGAAAGATTTAATGTTTAGAATGTAGCAGAAGCGAACAAGCAAGATAATAACAGCGAAAGCAAATCAAAGTAGGACAACAGACAGAATGAGACAGGAATTTTTTCCCGAGGTTCGGAGCCCTTCCTCCTACTCCTCGTTGAAGCACTTCTTTCGAAGTATAGCTTCTCCCACAGCTAGTAGCAGTAGCTTGGGAACACACTCGGGTAGCTCTTTCATCACTCTGGTGAGGTGAGCTCCAAACCTTTCACAACCAAAAGTGGTCTTCCACAATCTTCTTTGGACAGGTCACACTTTTCACTTCCTCCAAGCTGTCTAGGATCACTAAGATCCAAGAGTAATAAACTTGCACAAGTTCTGTCTCTTGGTTCACTCGCAAACTACAACACTAGACTCAAGCTTGGAGCTAAACACTTAGAAGAAATAAGGATTTTGAGTTTCAGAGTGAAGAACAGACTCCTTGCTGTGAATGGGAGCTCTTTGAATGCTAAAATGTGAAGGAGTTCATAAAGTTCTATGGTAGATGGCTCAGGAAATGCTTATATAACCATTTTGATGAAAAAGAGCCGTTGTACCTACCACAGTGACCGTTGCACGTGTCAGAGTGCCAATTTTGAGCTAAAATACGTTTACAGCGGACCAAAATTTTGATCTTAGCGATACTGATCATGTATATCACGGACCAAATTTGCACAATTGTGGCGGACAAAAATATTTGGTCCGTCATACATGGGCAAAGAAGCAAGGTTTGGTCCGTCCGAAGAAGTGAAGTCTCATGTGTATGGCAGACCAAAAATTTGGTCCGTCATAGATGGAACCTGATAAGATCAGTAGCTAAGGATCAATTTTTTGACAAAAAGAGTTCAATCAAATGATTTACATTTGCCATGGACTAAACTTTGAAAACGCAAAATTTGATCCAATTTGAATAAGAAATTTTGTGAAAATGAATATGATTTCATCAATGGATTCAAAGACTTAAAATCAAAGATTTGTCTATCATAAGATATAAATTTTTTTGAATTTATGCCTGTGGGATATGTATGTCCCGGGGCCCACCAAGCAGTCCTCCGAAACTCAGCCAGGCAAACTTGGATCATATCGACTGGATAAAACGGAAGGTTACTTGGGCCAAGCAAAGCGTGAAGAATCAGGATAGGCCTTAGTTAAAGAAACCGAGTCGTATTGGGTAGGCGATGATTGTAATCCAAACCGATACGGGCTCAGGATAGAAACCCCTACTTCGTATCCGAGTAGGGCTCAATATTGTAACCACCCTTCTCTATTATATAAAGGGAGGGGACGGGGCATCTCAAAGATAGGACAAGACAGAACATCTCTTCAGCTATTAGCTAGCCACATATAATTCCAGAGCACAGGACTAGGGTATTATCTCCACCGTGAGAGCCCGAACCTGTATACATCGGGTGTTCTTGTGCTACCATCGAGTTTGGGTCCAGCGCGTAGCCCCCTTTTCATTATTGTCGGTAACAAACGACGACAGTTGGCGCGCCAGGTAGGGGCTGCGCTAGGATCAATCACAGCAAGCTCGATGGCAATCTTCAGGAGCATGACCATCTTCGCGCCGGCCCAGGTATTTCGCTTCGGAAGCCTGGATTTCATCGCCGACAACTTTGGTCGTCTCTCCATTTCGGATTCGGATCAACTCCAATCTGGAACCTATTTGGAGGCTCTCTTAGCCAGCCAACCACTCGGATCAGAACCAGGTATGGCCATCTGTCCCTGGACAGTAAGCCAAAAGCCTGATCCTCGTCTTGAGTCAAAACTGATTAATGATGAGCCCCGAGTGGTCGAGTACACAAGAAAACCACTCGGACTCGCTGCTCTGCACGACTCATCTCCATGCACCTCAGATCCAGAGGATGAGGAGGGAGATCTCCCAAATTTTCACAAAGATTTTTGTGATCGGCGAACCCTCCGCAAAAAGATGCGGCAAATGCTACGGAGGAGAACCATCATGATCAAGCAAACCCTGCAAGACTCCTCCAGCACAGAGGCCGTAGCGTGAATGAAGAAATCCTGCAGACGAAGGTAGGGAACCAATCGCCTTCCATACTCCTCGTGAGAACATCGCCGCCTCCAAGACGCTTCTCGACACCTTGGCACCATTGCTCGGGCCGGACAGCCCGGCCGCTCCGATCGTAGCCCAGGTTCAAGCTATGGTCGCGGTGGCGGCGATCCAGCAGCACCAAGAGGCGCCAAGGAGAAAGAGCCATCTCAGACGTACTCGCCCGTCGGCTCGCGAAGCAAGCGATATCTGACCCGCAGCCGCCACAGCGGAATTTCGACGAGGAGGACGCTCGACATAGCATTGGCGGGACCTTCAGAGATCTGAGCGCCGAAAGCGTGATCGCGAAGAGGAAGAGCGCCGCAGCGAGAGATGACTATGAGCGTTTTGGCGTTGGCCCACGACAACCGTGAAGACCGCCGCCACCATGACAGAGGGGAAAGTGAGGGCCACAAAGCTAGGTCGCCTCACCGACGTTCTCGCAAAGGCGAGGCAATGGCCCTATTGAGGGCATTCGGCCCTACTCTCGCCTTCGCCGAGTGGTTTGGCCCGGGATTCAACCCAAAAGCATCACCAAATTCGATGGTGAAAGAGATCCAGAAGCTTGGCTCCAAGTCTACTCCCTTGCGATTATGGCGGCTGGAGGAAATCACAATGTGATGGCCAATTATCTCCCGGTCATGCTCACTTCATCGGCTCAAGCATGGCTCACGAGCTCCCGGCAAATTCCATAGACTCCTGGGAAGAACTCTGTGAACACTTTATCACCAATTTTCAAGGCACTTACGAGCGACCGAGAACGCAGGGGACCTATACCGGCCGCGGAAGAAGAGCGAGACGCTCGAGAATTCATCCGACACTTCATGCGGAAGAAGAATACAATCGTGGGACATTTGGAGGCCGCAAATATCGCGGCATTCGGAAGGGCGTCAACGACCCGACCGATCAAGAAGATGTCTCGGAAGCCGCCATCCACCGTAAGGAGATGTTTGAGCTAGCGGATCGGTATGCAACGGCCAGATGCCCCGCCGAACGACAAGACGACGCCCACGCGGAAAGGACAAAAGGATTACTGTTGAGTCATCGAGGCAGCGTGATGAAAGCGAAGCTCGAAGAAATAGTGGCGGCAGCCGAACAAGACCGGCAACGCGCGCCACGGACCGACAACTATGAAACGGTGATGGAGGCAACATGCCCCTTTCACCCAAATAGTAAACATGCAGCAAAGGATTGCTTCACGTTGAGAAGGTTTGCCAGGGAGTCCAGAAGGCGACCCGCAAAAGGCGAAGCAAAAGAAGGAGAAAAGAAGAAACAAGATCCCCCTGAAGATGATGACGGAGAATATCAAAAAATGGAACGGGAACTCAATTACATCTATGGAGGTTCGATGGCCTATGAATCAAAGCGAAAGCAGAAGCTCACTGAAAGAGACGTCAATGCCATCGTACCAGCTGTACCTCAGTACCTCAAATGGTCTGAGGTCCCCATAACTTTTAGTCGCTCCGACCATCCAGACCACATCCCGTACCCCGGAAGATTTCCACTGGTATTGGACCCAGTGGTTCGCAACATCAAGCTCAAGAAGGTGCTGGTCGACGGAGGAAGCGGACTCAATGTGCTCTTCTCCAAAACTTTCGACGAGATGAAGATCCCTCGCTCCGAGTTGAAGCGAGGCTCATCACCCTTCCATGGGGTAATCCCCGGAACCTCTTCCATTCCACTCGGCCAAATTACCTTGCCGGTTACGTTTGGAACCAAAGAAAACTTCCGGACGGAGTACCTTAACTTTGAAGTAGCTGACTTCCAGACGGCATATCACGCCATGCAGGAAGGCCCGGCAGCGATTCATGGCCGTGCCACATTATACCTACCTCGTCCTAAAAATGCCAGGACCAAGGGGTATAATCTCCGTACATGGCGATGTCAGGCGGTCGTTTATCTGCGACAAAGAAAGCTGCGAGATGGCTGAAGCTCAAGAAATAGCAGACGACAGAAAGAAGATCCGACAGGCGGCCGCACATCAAGAAGACGAAGGAGAGGTACCAACCAAGAAACAGGCTAAGACGAGTTTGAAGCCTGATGAAGGGACCAAGAAGGTAATCCTCGACCCATCTAGCTCCAACCAAACAGCTTTGATTGGGACAGGCCTTACCGCCAAATAGGAAGACGCGCTCGTCACCTTCCTCCGGGCCAATCGGGACATCTTCGCGTGGAAACCATCCGACATGCCCGGCGTCCCCAGGGAGGTGATCGAGCACTCTTTAAACGTCGACGACAAGGCCAAACCCATCAAGCAGCGGCTCCGTAGGTTTGCTCAGGACAGGAAGGAGGCTATCAAGGAGGAGATCACGAAGCTACTGGCGGCAGGCTTTATAAAAGAAGTGTACCATCCTGATTGGTTGGCAAACCCAGTACTTGTTCGCAAAAAGAATAAAAGCTGGCGCATGTGCGTTGATTATACCGATCTCAACAAGGCCTGCCCGAAAGACCCTTTCGGGTTGCCTCGTATTGACCAAGTGGTAGACTCCACGGCAGGATGCGAACTCCTTAGCTTTCTGGACGCCTACTCAGGATATCACCAGATTCGGCTAAAGGAGGAGGATTGCATCAAAACTTCGTTCATCACTCCGTTCGGAGCCTTCTGCTACGTCACAATGCCATTTGGCCTCAAGAACGCTGGCGCGACTTACCAACGCGCAATACAGCGATGCTTTCATTCCCAGATCGGGCGCAACGTGGAGGCATATGTTGATGATGTTGTCGTCAAGTCACGGGCAAAGGAAGACCTCATATCTGATTTAACTGAAACATTTGAAAGCCTAAGGTCCTACAAAATGAAGCTCAACCCTGAGAAATGCGTCTTCGGAGTCCCGTCTACGAAATTACTCGGATTCATTGTTTCACAGTGAGGCATCGAGGCAAATCCAGAAAAAATCAATACAATCCTGAAGATGAAGCCTCCAGCCAATCAGAAGGACGTCCAAAAGCTTACTGGGTGCATGGTGGCACTCGGCAGATTCATCTCCGACCGGGTCATGAGAATGCCTTTTTCAAACTTCTAAAGAAGCAAGGTAATTTTCATTGGACCGTTGAAGCTCGGTGGCTTCGAAGAATTGAAGACGTCATCATCTCCACTGCTCGGTTCTTCCAATACAAGAAGAACCCCTTCGCTTTATATCGCCGCAACAACTCACGTGTCGGTAGCGGCAATTGTGGTAGAACGGAAGGAAGCGGGCACCTCGAGAAGTCCAGAGACCCGTCTACTTCGGTAAGTATTGGGAGAATCCAAGGTACGCTATCCACAAGTACAGAAACTACTATACGCCGTGTTGCTTGCCTCCCGCAAACTCAAGCACTACTTCCAAGAGCATTCAATCACGGTGGTCACCACCTTTCCGCTTGGGGATATACTCCACAACCGGGAAGCCACTGGGAGGATCGCAAAATGGGCAGTCGAGCTTGGGGCCTTCGAAGTATCCTTCAGGCCACGGACGGCAGTAAAATCTCAAGTACTTGCCGATTTCACCGCCGAATGGATAGAGCTGCAATCACCAACAAACATTAAAGAGCTGGAATATTGGACAATGTACTTCGACGGATCTCTCATGCTCAGCGGCGCAGGAGCAGGCGTGGTCCTCATCTCTCCAACAGGTGAGCGCCTAAAATACGTCCTGCAGATCCACTTCCCCGCGTCAAACAACGCCGCCGAATACGAAGCACTCATCCACGGACTTCGCATAGCGATATCTCTGGGTATCCGACGGCTAACAATTCGAGGAGACTCCATGCTGGTGATCAATCAAGTCCAAAAAGATTGGTCATGTGTGGAAGACATCATGACGGCATACTGCCAGGAGGTACGAAAGCTAGAAGACAAATTTGACGGACTGGAGCTCATCCATGTGCTCCGTCGCGACAACGAAGAAGCTGATGAATTGGCGAGATTAGGATCCACTCGGGCCATTGCTCCGACTGGTGTTTTCGTCGAAGAAATCTACAAACCATCAATAAAGCAGGGGCAGAACAAGTCAGAAGAAAAAACGAACGAGGAAGAGGTCCTGGTCATCAGCTCAGACTGGACGGCCCCTTTTCTCCATTACCTATTGAAAGACGAACTTCCAGAAGATCGAACAGAAGCAGAGCGCATTGCGCGGCGCAGCAAGAGCTACGTGGTGGTAGGAGAAGAGTTATTCCGGAAAAGTGCCTCTGGAGTTTTAAGGCGATGCATATCAGCAGAAGAAGGAAAGGAATTACTCAGGGAAATCCACTCGGGAATTTGCGGACATCACGCGGCATCAAGCACACTGGTGGGCAAGGCATATCGACAAGGTTTCTTCTGGCCGACTGCCGTATCCGACGCAGAAGACATCGTCCGAA
Source organism: Guadua angustifolia (assembly GCA_036346375.1). Classification (NCBI taxonomy): domain Eukaryota; kingdom Viridiplantae; phylum Streptophyta; class Magnoliopsida; order Poales; family Poaceae; genus Guadua; species Guadua angustifolia. The sequence continues at coordinate 210,318 of JAYEVE010000441.1, read as the reverse complement.
CATGTGAAGGATGCCAGTTCTTTGCTCGCCAAGTACACGTACCTGCTCAGAAGCTGCAGACAATACCGATTACTTGGCCATTCGCAGTCTGGGGGCTTGACATGGTTGGTCCATTGAAGAAAGCTCAAGGAGGTTTCACCCATCTCTTCGTCGCCATTGATAAATTCACTAAATGGATAGAAGCAAAGCCTGTGGCTACCATCACGGCGGCCAAAGCCAAGGAATTCTTCCAAGAAATTGTGGTAAGATTCGGCGTACCAAACAGGATTATCACGGACAATGGAACCCAATTCCGAGGGGAAGACTTTCAAGACTGGTGCGATAAGCTCGGCATCAAAATTTGCTTCGCCTCCGTGGCTCATCCGAAAAGCAACGGTCAGGTGGAAAGGGCAAACGGCATGGTGCTGCAAGGCCTAAAGGCACGAATCTTTGACCGTCTCAAGCCATACGCCACCCGATGGGTGAAAGAACTGCCGTCAGTACTCTGGGGGCTGAGAACCACCCCCAGCAGATCCACCGGGCAGTCACCCTTCTTTCTGGTCTACGGCTCGGAGGCGGTCCTACCTACAGAATTGACCTTCGGATCCCCCCGGGTCCGGAGCTTCAAGGAGGACGAGTCAGAAGAAACCAGAATGGAAGATATTGACAGATTGGAAGAGGCAAGAGAGATCGCCGTGGTCCAGTCGGCCAGATACCTTCAGCTCTGCTGGCGATATCACGAATCAAATGTCCGAAACCGAGCATTCTCCAAGGGCGATTTGGTTACGATAAAGAGTCGTAAACACGAGCACAAGCTATCTCCAATTTGGGAAGGCCCTACATCGTTGACGAGGTGACACGACCAGATCCTCTGAGCTTAAGCGAGAAGACGGCGCCATCATTAGCAACTCATGGAATATAGAACAGACTCGCCGCTTTTATTCTTGAAAAAGTTCAATGGGATGTGCAAAATTGACTTGCTACTCAATTGTTCCTCAATTAAGCGATGAAGTCGGGGCTACACCTAATAGTGTTAGCATGCTAACTCTAATCAAGAGGATGTTTGTTCAAAGCAAGATCATGTATCGTAATTCTTTATTCAATTGACTTGCTACTCAATTGTTTCTCAATTAAGCAGTAAGTCGGGGGCTACACCTAATAGTGTTGCACATGTGCAACCCCGCATGCAAACCAGTTCCTATTTTTTCAGCGATCACGACTAAAATCCGAGTGCTCTAAACGCGAATCGATGCTCCCTGGGAGCGAAAAAAGTCTAGTCGCCTAAAAGCACGCTTGAGGAAAAACTCGCGTTGCTCGGGGCTACGCTTAATCGCATAAGGAGATCAAGTACAAAGGAAAAATCACTCGGCAAGGTCGACCAAGATCTAAATAAGGAAAAAGGTATATGAGCTGCGGTTAAAATAATATTACAAGAAGACCATCATTGTTCACGACTTCAGCATCTTTTACCAAATATACACACAAAGCAAAAATACTACTGCAAAAGTTCAAAATGAGGTCAAGACTTCTGCTTCTACGCCCTCTCGCTTCGACGCACCGCTGACGGCTTCTTCAATGAGGGCGTCCCTGGCTTTAATAAGCCTAGGGATGGCCTCGATCAAAGCATCAACAGCGGTGGTATCCCGGGCGACGGCCTCCCGCTCCGCCGCTTCCGCCATGGCAAGATCAAATTCCGCCCAGAGCTCGGCATTATCGTCTTTGGGCTCCGCAGGGATATCATCCCCAAAATTGAAGATGAGGTCCGCAATCCATGGCGCAACCGGCGGGCCTGGCGACTCGGGAGAGAGAGGCAAGGGAGAGAGATCCTCGGAGGAAGAAGAAGAGTCCATGAAGAAGAAGAGAAGAACCTGCGAAAGAAGAGTGATCCAGCGTTAGGTACAATTTGGCAGGCACAAGAAGATGAAAAATCAAGGAGACGAATGCAAGAAAGCACTTCAAAGAAACCCTTGTCAAGGAAGACGGATAGGACGGAGGAAGAGGGTAGTCGGCCAGAAATGCAAAAACCAAGGTCGAACTCGCTCTTATACGAGGCAACGCCTGTCCATGGAGAGAGACTCAACGCCGCTCAAACGCAGCGCATGTCATCGAGGCGGGAAGACGGTCCACCTTCTGAACGTGCTGTTACACATATCTCGAGGAGGCTCAGGAAACAGAAACAGCTGGACGGCCCAGGAGGAGCCAAAGGTTTAACGGGCCCAAGCTCAGCGGACGTGCTAAAACAGGGATTAAATATTTCGCAAAGAAAATTCAAGTCCGGAGACAATTCTTTTCAGCATCGGAACAAAAAGCCCAAATCCAAACACAGAAGCAAGTTTGGTACAAATAGAGGATTACACAGGACCCAGATCTAAGTTTTTCACCAAAGCAGCAGCGGTATTCTTGACTCCTTCCATGAGGGCAAGTGCCTGATCATCATCAACAGTACGGGCAAAACCCTCTTGGATAGCTTTTAGCTCCACTCGTGGATACAGAGACTTGGTGATCGCCAACACCTGGCTGGCACTCGTAATTGCAACATCCTCCAAGTGCGTGGCAATCTTTGTGGAGGCTCCCTCTAACCTTTGAATTGTGATGCTAACGTCATGAGGGACATTGCTGGTGCTGGCTTCATCGGGACTTAAGACCCGCAACACCTTCTCCGCACTCGCTTGGAGGCGATCGGTCTGCGTTTCGGCACATTGGATTTTTTCATTAAGTACCCGGTACTGGGCCTGCGAGTTGACTCGATGCACTGCATTATACCAGTCGGCTGAGTTCGGGACTAACAAAATAATGACGACAAAGACATGAGGCAAAAATCAAAAAGCGCCGTCCGGTTCCACAGTCATCGGCTACCTCTTTCTTGGCCTCTTCTTCAGCCCTCTTCAGCTCTTCATTCTGGGAAAGAGAAGCCTCGAGTCTTTCCCGAAAAACTGAAGAAACAATGAGCGGAGCTTAAGAAGACAAAGAATGGAATCAAGACTCAAGGCACTCGGACCAGGAAAATACCATTAGAAGAATTGGTCAGATGCAGTTTCTCGGCCTCTAGAGATTGGACATGACATCGAAGCCCTTCCAGTTCTTCGCGAATTTTTATGCGGGCACGCGCGAGGGCTTCCTCCAGCTCGTTGCGGAGCTGCTCAACCTCAAGAACAGAATCTTTTTCATTTTCATGCTCGAACAACCTTTGAAGAAGATAATTCCGGTCCTTGGCAAAGGACGACAAACGCTGGAAATAACGGAACAACATCAAGCTTCACGAAGAAAAGAAGATCTTTAAAGAGAAGTACGGCGCAAACAATTCACCTTGCCGAGGCGCGTGCACTCACGAAAGCACATCGAAGAACGACGCCTGATCTTGTTTCGATCTCACCATCCAAAAGGACTAAGTCACCTTCGTCATCGATAGAATGCAGCCCGACCGGAGATCTTAGGCGGGAGGTGAAGGAATTTCGATGCATGGTGGTGGCTGCAAGGAGAGGTGGAAAGAGCTTCCAACAAAAAAAAAGCAAAGCATCAATAGAAGGCGTCGTATGGGTAGTCGGCTCGAGAGGAAAAGGCGACAGGGTATCACTCGGCTCCAGGAGGCACTCAGTCTCAGGGGCTGCCGGAGGCATAACATCAGTCGGCGTCTTAGCCCTTGCCACATCAGCCGGGCTTCCACCAGCAGCCATAGAAGGCCTCAAGATCGGTTCCTCATGAAGAATTTCTTCAACAGGATCCCCTCAAGAAATAGCGATCGTGACACGATCCAAGGGAGCAAAGAAGGGAGACAAGGGAATTCCAACTGTTGGACCTTGTTATCCAACTTCAAACCCCCGGGTGGGAGGACTATCACCAGAACATCGGTCATACGAGCTGGCGGCGTGCTCTCGGTGGCGATCAGCCCGAGGCTCGGAAATTTCATGTATCGAAGATTGGCTTGAGGAGGAAGAAGTCGGGGGAGGAGGCTGCATAGCTACGGTGTCCCTAATCTTTGGGCCACCAGTCGGGCGTACATTGCTTGCCGACTGCTTCCTCTTAGCTTCACGGACAATTGGTTTTTTCCCTTTCCCGACGGGATCATCACCAGGACCACCTATTTTGCTCCGCTTTGCCTGGTGCTCTTGAGGGCCTTGACGGTCAGAAAGGTCCGCTTGTCACTCTTATGGACAGGGAATTCGGGAAGCGGCGCGTCAGAGAAGAAGGCTTCTCGATCCTACAAGTCCGAAAAACGAAGAACACATATTCAGATCAAAATCTCGGTGAAGAGCAAAAAGATTCAAAGATAGAGACACCATGGAAACCTCTTACCAAGGAGCAGGTGTAGTTTTGTAAAAGGCCTCGGGTTTCGAGGAACGACGATCTTCTCATTTGGGGCGAAGAAATCAGCGACGCGACTGAAGAACGCCGCGGAAGAAATGTCATCAGAAACCTCCCGCGTCGGATCATTGCGGCCTTCGTACTCATGCCCAGGGTGAACTCGGTCCTTGAGGGGCTGGATTCGGCGGGTGCAGAAGTTCGCGACAACGGCCATGCCAGTAAGCCCGTCCCCCTTCAAGTCGGCAATCAGCCCGGAGATCACCACCGGTTCATTTCGTTGTCTTTGGGAAGCGATATCCAGTCGGGAGAAGGCTTGGGTGGAGTCCCAGTAAAGGCAGGCAATGGGGGGTCAGGATTGGCGCAGTAAAACCATTCTTGATGCCAACCCTTATTGGAGGTTTTAAAGGGAATATGAAGATAAGACTTTTTCATGCCCTCCCTCAGCTGAAACCCAGCGCCGCCAACCGTCTTGGGAGAATTCTTGCTGGGGAAAGGCTTGAGGAGGAAAAGATGGCGGAAAAGATTAAAATGAGGCCGAACGCCAAGATAGGCCTCACAAAGGTTAACAAAGGCAGCAATTTGAAGAATGGAGTTAGGGTTAAGATGAGTTAACTCGATTCCATAAAACTCCAGAACGCCGCGAAGAAAAGGGGATGCTTAAGGCCAAGCCCAGCAACAAAAATGATTCAAAGACGACCACCTCTTGACCAGACGAGGAGTAGGATGAGAATTCACTGCAAGGGCGGGCGGCGGCAAGCATCACCAAAGGTGGAAAAACACCAATGCCGACCAAATCCTCCAATCGTTCCTCCGTCGTCACCGAAGTAGCCCAATCTTTGGTCGAGGCGGATGGGGGAGCGGTTGCGGGAGAAGAAGGCGACATTCTTGAACAAAGAATCCTCGCGATCGCGCGAAAACTAGGGTAACGAGAAAAGTTAGCCCTAGCAGCGGAGGTCGCAAAGGAGAAGAAGTTGGAGAACAAAGGGGCAGGTAGCAACGGTATAAAGCCACTCTATTTGCTCTGTATTGATAAGGAAGCGGCGCCGATTCTCGCCCCGAGCGGGAAATCGTATCACCCTTCCCAAAACCCTGAAACCGCCCTAGGGAGCATTTCAGGGTGGGCTGGCGAGTACGCACGACGTACGCAACTGCCGATGGCCCAAAAGAATCAAGTTAACAAGTGGTATGCCCCAAGATGGGCCTAAAAGCCAGAAATCCGTAATGCACGGAATAAATGGGTGCCACCCAGAAACAACATCCTCTTATGGTATGCCTCATGTCAGGCCAAAAGCTGATAGCGTTCCGAGCTAAATCAAAAGTCAGTAAAGATGATTTTCGAAACATACAAGAAATCAGTCGGCCTGGTAATCCGGGACAAAGACAGCTCAAAACAAAGAGAATTCGGCGAGTTCTTCGTGACCTCTTTTGCCCAACGACAAGCACTCGGCTAAAAGCACTCGGAAAGGCTTAACTACCGAAGGCTTTCGATCATGAAGCACTCGGAGCTCTTTGTGGATATGTATGTCCCGGCCCACCAAGATCCTCCAAACTCACCAGCAAACTTGGATCATATCGACTGGATAAAACGGAAGGTTACTTGGGCCAAGCAAAGCGTGAAGAATCAGGATAGGCCTTAGTTAAAGAAACCGAGTCGTATTGGGTAGGCAATGATTGTAATCCAAACCGATACGGGCTCAAGATAGAAACCCCTACTTCGTATCCGAGTAGGGCTCAATATTGTAACCGCCCTTCTCTATTATATAAAGGGAGGGGACGGGGCATCTCAAAGATAGGACAAGACAGAACATCTCTTCAGCTATTAGCTAGCCACATATAATTCCAGAGCACAGGACTAGGGTATTATCTCCACCGTGAGAGCCCAAACCTGTATACATCGGGTGTTCTTGTGCTACCATCGAGTTTGGGTCCAGCGCGTAGCCCCCTTTTCATTATTGTCGGTAACAAACGACGACAATACCGAACCAAACATTTGGTCCGTCATAGATAGACAACTGAGAAAAAAAATGCTTAGGCATCGATATGTATATGGCGGACCAAAAGTTTGGTCCATCACGGACCAAACTTTTGGTCCGTCATAGATGAATAACATCAGCTGAATGAGATTTTTCAAATATATTTCACCACGGACTTAGGAACAAAGGAATATGGGATTTGATCCGTCACAAGTGAATAGAACTTTGATCAGAATATCTAGAAAGAATCTTGATGATGAACAAAATTGACTTTGGTTTGAGAAAAGAACTTTGGCTAGACTGTGACAGATTTAGACATGAACACTGTATTTCGGTCTGTCACCAAAAATGGTCTTGATAACAACAGGAATTTTGTTTCAAGGAACTGAAAAACTAAGAATTTTAACTCCAAACGATCTAGTTTTGTCTTGCCCTTGTGAACCAAAATACCAATTTGTGCAGAGTCCCTCTTTATAGAACAGCCAAAGCAAAAATAACCCTAGCTATTTGACTTGAATCAACTCCCAAGTCATAAACTAGAAATCAAATACCTTAATCTTGTTTATCCAATTTGTTCCATCCATGATTCACTACAGGATGACACGTCCTCGCAAGCTATAGAACCGCTTGGAATAAGAGTATTCCAAGCAGGTGGACCGCTTGGAATTCTAATATCTACTGCTTTCTATACGGCTACTTGTAAAAGTATTCCAAGCGGTATATATATTAAAAGCGGTCGTACCACTAGTAAAACCGTTTTTAAAAGCAGTAGTACCGCTTGGGGTATTGAAATTTTAAAAGCAGTACGACAGCTTTAACAAAAATTCCAAGCTATACTTGTGCTTGCATTTAGCATTTCAAGCAACTCAAAAAATGATTACTAAATAATCGAACTACCGCTTGGAAAAACAATTGCATTAGTTTAATACATATCCACTTAATAAATGTTCGCCAAATTTATAATACAATTGCATTAGTTCAATACATATCCACTTAATAATTGTTCACCAAATTTATAATAATATCAAGCACCCATAACATACAATCCAAGCACCATAACATATAATTCCTCGAGAAAGCAACATACCAAAGTTTCATTATCACAAATCATCCACAGGTACAACATGTGAACATCACCAAAATTGATTACTAATAAAATTAGTTAGATAAATCAACCAACAACTCAAGTTTGGATTACTACGATCAAAACATAGTAGGAGCATAGTCTTTGCAAGTGTTTTACAACTCACCTAAACAACGGCTAAAAACCCAAACATCATTGACTCTAGTCTAGAAAGGCACATCACCTTCATCCTTCTCCACCATATCTTTGTTGCCACTTTTTCGTTGTCAGTAACATGACTTGTCATCGAGTCTCTCTTCTGGTCTCTCTTCTAGGGTTGCTAGCCAGGACAGCAAGCAGATAGGCAGCAACAAATTTCATCCTGAACAAATTATAAAGAAACATAATCAGCCAATGTGACGTCAACTTGACAGATGGATAATAATTAATGTTAATTCTTCAATCATTTGACGAACTCTGGTAGCACAGACAAAAGATTAAACAGGCTATCTCCGAGAATGAACATATAAACCGAGGGATCCATACAATTCACATTTAAAAAAATATATAAAAAAGGATCTGAACAACTATTAAGAAACCAAAATGTTGCATTAAAATCTCATTTCTTTTACAAAAAAAAACTTTATGGCTTGCCCCTGATTCATAGGAATTGGCAACATGTAAAATTTGAGCATGAAGTCGGCCATATGCTTAGTTTCTTAACACTATTTTAGGAGATAAGTACACAGTGGTTCATGGTAAAAGCACCATAATCCACCTGTTCACTGGTTTCCATGTGACAAGGATGATTCTGAAGGCTAAAATTGAATTGCACAAAAAAGGCTCCATGTACTTTCAGGACCTAAAGCGGAACATGCTTTAAAGATAGTGTTGCATGATAATACACTAAAATCATTGATACCACTTTGATCAATATATATTAAAGGTATACATAGTTTATTTAGATATTTTATTCCATGTATACACTTGCATGTTTGCATTGTTAATTTGTTATAGACATAAAGATCATAAGGACTGGAGAAGAGACATGGCCAAAAAAAGTATCTTGGAGTAGAGGTGATTCAAGAAAATTACCTCCTTTGAATTTGTTTGATCAGAAAATGCCTTTGCCTGGATCAAGAAATAAACAATATAATTTCATCAATCACTGATATGTTCGATTATCTACAATTGAAATGGAGTCCATCAAAATTAGAAACAAAACATAAAGGTCAAGCAATAAAAGAAAATTGTTTTTACAAGATCAAATATCTATCTTTCCCGATTACAAAAGTTTGTATAGTTTCTTCTTCAACATGAATTAAAACCAAATATGTTATATGTAGTATATGTTTGCTTATCATCTTATTATAACATATTTAGAAATGCTATGAATTTATAGCTATGAATGGTTTACTATATACTGTACCTTCCAAACTTCAATTCCCACATACTGCAAAGTTTTAGCACGTATAGATCTGGGTCATCCTCAAATTCTGCGAAAGATGTATATAGTTCGCTTGATGTTTACTTTCAAAGTTTGAAGGGGTGAGGTTCAGCTTAGAAGTAAGATGTGCAGTGACCATTTCTGTTAAGTAGTACATAAAACTGTCATGCAACAAAGAGTATCAGGCATAATGTACATGAGAATATGGAAAACGTTATTATAGATAGTGCTGAAAAAAGATTGGATCATTATCTCTCACCTGGATTATCAATCCACGGGGTCTTCCATTTTCCCTTGTAGTTAGGGTTCTTAATTTTCGTAGCGAAGCATTTGAGAGTAAATAATTGTTCGGAAAACAAGAAGGTCATGAGGAGCTAACAAGTGAAGAAAAAACAAACCTTGCGCTTCCATGGCCCCTTGTATTCTGGATTTGGTATCATTCTAGGCTTCCATACACCATCATCGCTCATCATCCCATGACTCAGCTGATTTAGTATAATAAGAAAATATATGTCATCTTGTGTTATATTTATTAACTACACTATACACATCTATAGAACCACAATGAAAATGTTCCTTTAGTCATCTTGGGTTTGATATTGCTGCCAAGCAATTCAGAAATGTGACTATGATGTTTCTAAAGAAGCAAGCAACATGAAGCAAGCTTGAATAGGTAAAATGGAACTTTTATGCACACCCAATTCTTTCATAATATAAAGAAAAAATATGATTGTACATCCAAATTCAAATAAATTAGAGTGTCCTCAAGCACGAACATGTCAATTAAATGCTTATATATTAGAAGTCAATTTATGTCGAACGCATAACTACATACCTTTTTGTCCTTTGGATCCGGAATCTCTTTAGGAATAGAATCATAGCCCAGAAAGGTCAAAGTTAAAATGTTACAGGTGTTCTTGATCTAGATTGTCAATTTACAACAGAAGTATGACAATATGAGACCTCTGCTTAACTTCATCAGGATCTTCAATATATTCCTGTCATCCCAATCTTTTGGCTGCAAGAAAGACATATCTAAGAGAAGGCTTTGTTGAAAATTGTCATCATAACATTGCTTTGATCATGCACAACAAAGCTCAAACCTTTTTTGCATTAACTTCTTTGATCTTCACGAGGAGGAGGATGTCCCGGTCAAGGTACATACTCCCAAATTCTCTCTCCTGTTATCCACAAGTAGGTTGTAAGAGGCATCGGTCAAGAATAAATGTGTAAAATGTGTTAATTTGTTTGTTTCACATTTTAGATCTTTCTTGATAGGGTAGTTTTGCCCTTGGTAAGAAAGTATAAGATGAAGCTTCTTTTCGATCTCCACATATATCGTGCCCAAACATAAAGTCTGCGGAAGTATACATCAAGGCGGTTAGCGATGCAACTTCGAAAAAAAGATTAGATGAAGTGAACAAATACTAACTGCTCAATACTTTGAGAGTAAATACTAATAGTTCAATAAGGAAAAACGAGGATCGGATGATAAGTCACCGTAAGCTTGGAGCATTTCATAGTGTGTACGTTAACCTCTAGTTCTAGATTGGCCTCCTTTTTTGGCTAGTTACTACCAGTATTAACCATAATTTATTCATGGTATCCAAAGTGATTTTTAACAAAAATATAGTCGCCAAAATAGTATAGAGCAACCATTAAATTGTCTCTGCCCACATGATTCCGTAAATCATTTTCATAGTTCACTTTAGCCATAAAAACAAATCAACCAAGACGAATACAAAAGACCATACTAAGATCTGCCATGGTTCACTTTGCTACAAGAGTAGACCAACCATTATCCGCAAAAGGAACACAGATAAGTGGTAGAAGAGGTGTACCTCATTGCAATTTAGCACACAAGTTATACAATGAGTGATCTAGCATCACAAATCTGGCCACATGCCTATATCTGCACGTGAAAACACACATACAACTAACACATGAAGCTAGCAGCATACATGCAACCAATTCCAATTAGTATGCTAACTATCCCTTTTCATAAGCTTATCAGAAATTAGAGAAGTATGGCTTAACAAGAGCACATCAGCACACTGATCAATTTGGAGTTTTATGCAGTAGACAAATAACTCTAAGCCCTACCCTCTGATCCTAGCATAAACAAGTACCTCCCATATAGAAGCACCAATTTGTCAGGTTGCCCAAGGAAAACTCCCCAGAGAGTAACATTTATATGCCAATATGAACAAGAATTTATGAACCAACAGATCAACCCCACCCTCTAATGTAAATATTGTGAATTTCCTCTTTAGCATTTGATTATAGCTAGCGAAACACGTCACAAGAGAAGTGAGTTGATGGCAAACACGAATGAAGGGAATTAAACCTTTGGAGCATTTCAACAAACACCTGGCATGCACCATGAAACCAAATACCTCAAATTAATTTGTGCCTAAGCACTCACCACAAGAAGGCAAGGGGGAAAGCAAGGCCGATCTTGGTCTTCTTGCATCTTGGTCTTCTTGTTGCCGTTAGTCTTCTTCTTTATCCCATCCGGGGGGAAAGAGAGGCGCCGCACGCCAGAGGTGAGGGGGAGGGCGCGCCGGCCAGGAGGAAGTCCAGGGCGCCCTGCTGCCGATCATTCTTGAAGGTGGAGCGCCGCCAGAGGAAATCCAGTAAGACCGGCCAGAAAGGAGAAGGGATGAGCAGTGAGGGAAAGAGTGAGGCGCAGGGGAGGAGAGGGGCTCGTCGGCCAAGAAGAGGTCGCCAGCGACTGGCCGGGGCAGGGCCAGAGGGGTGTCGGAGCTGGAAGGTGGCGCGCCGGCTGGGGAGGAGAGGAGGCAAGTTGTTGCAGCCCTTGGGGAGTGAATGGGGAGGGGACTGGTCGAATAGGTTTAGGGTTTCATTTCACCCGCGAAAAGTTTTTAGCATCCGCGCATCTATGCCCCCCCCCCAAATAATATTGGAAGCGGTTCAACTATATTAGAAACATTTCCAAGCGGTCCCGTAGCTTTTAATTAAAATTATTTTCTAAGCTGTCAGACAGCTTAGATAGCTTATTTTTAAAAGCGGCACTACAACTTTTAATTAAAATTCTTTTTTCAAGCGATATGTCAGCTTTTAATTATTATTTTTTGAAGCAGTAATACCGCTTGCGTGAATGGGCCATCCTGTAGCGATTTCAGCATAAGCTCTTTCATAAGAGAGAAATTATTAACTTGGTCATCAACACCAAAACTATTTAACAGAACATGACAAGAATTGGGGGGGGCCTAGATGCTATCAGCATTGTCTTTTTTAGAGTTTATCCACCTTTACCTTCTGATTAGCCTTCATCAGCTAATTAGATTTACCATTACCTTTGATTTATCGGCTTTTAGCTAATTCAAATCTAAGCCGATTGCTTCACAAAATCGGCTTTGAGCGAATTATATATTTATTTTAACGATTGTAGAATCAAATCGGTTGGCATGCCTTGAACTCGGTATTTGTCTGATGTGTTGAGACCGATAAACCCTATATCAATTTTTTAGCGCCAACAGCAACTCAAGAAATGAAGCTAGGATGATGGGGTCTTGCAGGCTACCACTACAGGGAAAAACAGTATTTTCGATAGCCAAAACCGTCCACCATAAGTAGGGTCGACAGCTGGCCGTCCACCATAAGCCGCCGAAAGTAAGTGGTCGACCATAATATTAAATTCGACGGGCAAGCCGTCCACCCTATTAGGGTCGACAGCCAAATGTAGGCCGTCCACTCTAGACTAGCTAAAGTCGACAGGCAAAAGTAGCTGTCCACTTTAGACTAGGGTGGACGGCCTTTTCGTAGCTGTCGAGCATAATAATATTTGGGTCGACAGCTTTTCCGCGTGGCCGTCCACCTTAAGAGCTTAGGGTTGACGACCACGTGGAAAAGGTTGTCGACCTTAATGTTAGGGTGGACGACCACGTGGGAAAAGGCTGTCGACCCTAATATTAGGGTGAACGGCCACGTGAAAAATACCGTCCACCCTAATTAATCGGCATAAAAAAATTTAATCGCGCGATTGGCATTCAGTTCACACGATCGAAACAGATAACATCCATTCTTCTTCGGTTTACAGAAAACATGTCTGCCTTCTTTCATCTCCCTCAAAATCATCCATTCCTTCTTTTAGCTAGTATTTTGAATATTAAGCTAGTAGATTATATATACTGAACTTGGTCCATGCTATTGATTAATTGATTGTGGCATTATAAATCTAACATGGGTGAATTTGAATTGAAAATGGTCAGGTGTCAGGAAGAGTGACTTACAATGGGAATGACATGGATGAGTTTGTCCCTCAGAGGACATCGGCATACATTGGGCAGCATGATCTTCACGTTGGCGAAATGACAGTGAGGGAAACACTGGCCTTCTCTGCAAGATGTCAAGATGACAGTGGGGGAAACACAGTGAGGGAAGCATGATACGGTATGTAACATGGGCACTGCAAACGGGAAAGGATAATTGTTCACGTTTGGTAAAGTGATTCTTATGGTGGTTTCATATTACACAGACATGCTTACTGAACTTTCAAGAAGGGAGAAAGAAGCCAACATTAAGCCAGATCCTGATATTGATGTTTACATGAAGGTAAAATGTTATTTCATTTGTATCAAATACCCAATTTATTTACTAGTAAACAAGAAGTACTGAAGTTATTACGCTCTTTTTTTCAAACAGGCCATCTCTGTGGAAGGTCAGGAAAGTGTGGTCACAGATTACATCCTCAAAGTGAGTACAACAATACAAAACAGGAAAAACAAAGCCAAATAAATGTATATGTTGCTTCTAAAAAATGTATATGCTCCTAACCAAACTTGCAATTTCTTTGCAGATTCTGGGTCTGGAAATCTGTGCAGATACAATGGTTGGAGATGCCATGAAGATATATGTACCTGCAAATGAGACTTGACATGCGCCAAGGTGAGATCCTTCACATCCATTAGCTCCAGCACTGACTTGGGAGTGGCCCCTAAATTAAATTAAATCCCAGGAAAAAAAATAGTAACAAGATCAAATCACTTCCATCACAAAATTCCATATGGATAATTAATAACCTTAAAAATAAAAGAAATTGCGTGGCATCTAATGAATTAATTAATTAGGCGCAGGAAGACTCCCAAGTCAGAAGACAACTCTCGCTGCCATCTACTTGGTAACTAAGGAACACATCCTATTCCCACACTTCATCTACTTGGTAGAATTTGCCATTTTAACTGAAGTTTCCTTTTCTTATTGAAAACACTTTGGCTCCAACACATATAAATGTCATATATTTCCTTTTCTTATTGAAAACACTACATAAAGACAACATCAACAAAACCAATGCAAAAATTTGTTCTTCCAAAATTAACAAGACATCTTCCTATTTCAGTACAAAATGCTGGATTTAATGCCATATCTACCTTTTGTTTTCCACACTTACATGACATCTTGAAAATCACCGCTTGTCCAGAAGATCACTTAACTCTCTCAAGCAAAGCATTCCTGTAATGGTCAAGCGGACAATTTCAATTACTTCCACATCCTCTCGAAAGCAATGTGGAAGATCGCTGGGGACAGATACTGTGCTATCACTTGTGCTTTGCTTTCCACCTTCGAGATTTAGCTGCAGCCTTTTTAGGTCAGCTCTTGAGGTGCTTTTCCCTCCTTTTCACCTTTACGCAACTCTCTTAGCAATTCTCTCGCTTCGACTCATTATCCTTTTGATCAAGCACCTGCATCAAAATCGATGAGTGACAAGTAGCAACAAAATAGGTAGATGCTAGATACTTACTTTCCTCCAGAGTGTCATACTTTCGAATTTTACCATCTGAGTCAAACAAGTGCATGTTTGTGATAGTGATGGAAAAATAATTAGCAAAAGGAATGCCCTCGTAGCATTAATAGTCAAATATTAAAAATTAAGCTAACCTTTATTGATGAAGTTGGCAGAAGTAATTGCACCACTGTGCCCCTCCAAAACTTGAATACATACAGCTGTATCTTTCCATATTCTATGCAATTCATATCCATACACATTCACAACAAACTCATCACAACAATTCATATCCATACACATTCACAACTTACAAACTCATCACAATTCATATCCATACACATTCATAAATCACATCCACAAATCAACATATAGTTTACATTCAACAAAAGTTTGATATAGAGGTTTAATTCCAACAAAAGTTCAACGTATAACACATGTCCACAAATCGACAAAGTTCGATCAACAAAAGTATGATACAGAGATTCTAGCTAGGTGGAGGAAAAACCGGAGGCATACGAAGCATCTCATCGACAAAGTCCGCCGAAGCACTGGTAGTGGGTTCGGCGCCACTTCCCACATGTTGAGATGCATCAGCTGATCTTGAAGCCTCCTACAAAGCAAGAAAATAATGTATAACTTAGAAAATTATTTCAGTTGGAAACCGGATCGGGTACTGGAATGGATGTTGGACCTGCGTTGGTTGAGCTGGAACCCCTGATCCAGAAGCCTACCAATTAAAGAAAATGAATTAGAACATTTATCTTGTGAGTTGAAAACAACAATTCTTCACGAATTAACATATATTACCCTGTCTGGCACACTGTGTGGAAATGGTAACAGAACTGAACGAAACGCAAAGGTCTTTGGTTGAGCCGAGCACCGATCCGAAGCGTTACGAGGAGGAAATGGAACATATACGGAACGAAAGCGCAAAGGGGTGGCCGAGCCGAGCACCGATCCGAAGCCTACCAATTCAAACATATGGATTGGAGCATTACATTTGTGACTTGTAGAAAAAAAGACCATTAGTATCAATACATGGATTGGAGCATTACCCCGTCCGGAGTTGGACCAACCGAACCGAAAGCCTACAAATTCACATAGCATATCATCGATGGATAGACATTAATAAGAAATTAGAAATTACTAGTAATAGACAATACTCCTTGGAAGTGCATCATCGGCGGTAGTGAGGGATCGAAAAGCCTCGAAACCCTTGTGGTGGAATATGAGTCTACATATAGCTCACATAGCATTAGTAGATTAAATTAATTGAAAGTGATACAAAATTGAACTTACTTGCTGCATATTTCGCTCCATGGACTCCAAATCTTCTAAGAATAGCCTCACACTCTTTTCTCCCTCTTCTTGCCGCTTCGAAGCTCCGCAACTTTGTTCTCTCAAAGCGCAGTTCTCTTCCATGACGCGCCCATCGGGCGAGAGGAAGCACTTGAGCGTCGAGCTGCCCTCACCTCGTGCATGTACTCGAAGAACACAAGTAGGCGTTCCTTAACGCCAATCTCCCATGCCTCCTCCCACCCATCCGCTATGGATGACTACAGATCCAAAGGTTGTCTTTGTAGGAACACACTCGGGCCCGTGCACCATAGTCATTGCATCCACGTATTCATTCTCGCATTACAAATAAGTTAACACCGCACAAAACAATGTATCTAAACGATATTGCTTACTAATTTTTCTTGGGCAGTCGATCCAAAGCGCCGAAAGTACCATCCGGTTCCGCTCAATGTGCGTTTGTGTACACATCAATCCAATCGACTTCCCCCATGAGCCTCCCGCAATTCATTACTTAAATGAAAATGTAGTTGCAATGAATGAGAGAACTGGAATTACTTTAAACAAACCTTACCATAAACTTTTTCCATTGTGCCATCGAATGGTCGCCAAGGTGCGTGATTTACGAATCGCCAGATGCATTGCGATTGTTCTTGTTTCTTGTCGATCTCTGCCTCCATTCTTACATGCCATACATGTCACACATCCATCTCCAAGCATCCGGGCACTTGTCACACCATGACGGTCGACATGAATTGTACTCATCGGGGTAAGGTATATGTCCCGAGCACCTCCGTCCCTTCTCGAGATTCTCCCTCGCCGATAATACTCCTCAACACCTTGACACGAGAAAGTGAGATCATCTCGTTCACAATGTGTCTTGTTTTTCTATCAATAACCTCGTGAGCCACAAGACGCCGCTCTTCAAATCGAGCGAGCATACCTAGCCTAAAATAGACCACAAACAATAAGCGTGAATTACTAGAATTACTAGAATTCAGGGACTGATCATGTGGTCTGACTAATTACCCAAATAATGTATTACTTACCCAAAACTCGCCGAGGCAACGATCGGCAACCGATCCGTCACCATCTGAACAGACCTTGTAGTCATCCCAGAGAGTGCCGCCTATGCACATCACCAATGTCCACCATTCCTGGGTAGTTCATCCTCAGAATGGTCCCTAGGGCTGGACCTGGCTTCTTCACATTGTTCTGGATTGCCACCAAGTTACTACACAACAATAATGCATCTGAGTTAGAACAACAATTTGGTGCTACACAAATTCAACTTTTAGAACATACGTACCAATCCCCAAAGTATTTAAATACAATCTTCTCATTTGGATCTGTGGGAGCCCTGTGAAGCTTATTAGTGCCCCTCTTCTTTCGAGCTCGTGCTCCCTGGCCTTTTCCTGCCTCCTGAGTGGAAGATTTGCCCTCCGTCCCTGTCTCGGGCTGCTGCACGGCTACGGGATCCGTGCCCTCTGGCATGCCCTCCGTCCCTATCTTGGGCTGCTGCACGGCTACGAGATCCGTGCCCTCTGGCATGCCCTCCGCCTCTGTCTCCGGCTCATCCTCATCGCTCCTGTTATCAACAACGAACCGTCGTGTCCCAGCCCTCCTTGCAGCCATCCTACATTGACATTGTACCAAAAGTTAGTTTGACAATAGTAAAATATAATTACAATTTACATAACAAAAACTGATAACAAAACTTGCTTACTATTTGTTACATACATTTTTCAACTAATCACCCTAGTTCATATCATTTGTTGCATCGTTGTCGACTTAGACAGAAAGATTGTCAAGTCCTATCCCGATATCTATGGAAAGTTGTCCTGGCAAACCTTCTTCTTGAAATGGCACATCAATGGTTTGTTCAAGTACATCCTCGTTATCATCATCTGAGGAGAATGATAATGTACCGGGAGGTCTTACTTTGTAAACAACCCACCAAGACTTGTACTTAGGGCACGCATAAGATAAGTAGTACACTTGCTCGACCTGGTTAGGGAGAATAAACTCTTCACTCCCTGTATACAGTTTCATATGGTTAATTTCAACTAGGCCAAGTTCTCGAGTCCGTCGCACCCCATAGGTAGGATGAAACCATTTGCAACGAAAAAGAACCACTGAGAGATCATTACTTCCATCAAAGACAACCTCTATTATCTCTTCAATAATCCCACAATATTCTATATCGTTGCCATTGCTGTCTCGAACATAACTCACGACCCCACTATTTACTGTCGTCAAATTTGGGCGTGCTAACTCCGCCATTGTGAGCAAAAACGATACCCATGCACATCATAACACCGTGCACTTTGACCGCATTTGCATGCTTTTGATATCTGTCGAAGATCATTGTGCACACTAGCATGCTTGTGACACTGTGAATTGGTTTAACCCAAGTTAAGAATAATATATTATACGCACGTCGTTAATCAATGAAATTTATGATAGGTTCAGATATTTACGTGATAGAAGAACCAAGTTAAGAAATTCGGATGGCCTGGTCCACGACCCTTTCTTTCGGTTATCGATTTGTTTTTGAGTAGGTTCGCCTTGCCTTTTCCATTCTGTTGGATAAATTGCCTATAAAGAGAATGATTTAAGTTTGACATATATAGTATACAATGCTATACAACGATAACGTGTTTGACAAATAAACTTACTCGATGTACCCATCCATTTCCTCCATATTGTTGTAGATATATAATTGTACACTAACCCTCTCATCCGGTTCTAATTCACGTAATGTACTTCTCCTATAGATTTGCCTTGTATCCAAAACACTTTTATGCTTGACACTTTTCTTTTATACACTTTCTTATACAGGGCTCGTAAGCATTGACATTGTTGGTTGGTAGCAAGTACTTACTAGTGAAGTATGAAACCTCTTGAAGTAGGCATCTTTGCAATGGATCCTTCGACACGTGCCTTATTTTTAACCTTTGCTCGATACTCTTTAACATCGTTCCACGGATACATCCATCTGTCTTGCGCACAGGCCTCCAACCTTTGCTTCATAAGGTAGATGTACCAAAAGATGTTGCATCGCGTTAAAGAACCCAGAACATATATCTTCTCAAGCTTGGTAATTAGCAACACTATTTCCTTCTCCAACTCTGCCATTCTGGACTCGCTGATCTCTTTAGCACAAAGTTGTCTATAGAAGAAGCTAAGCTCAGCCAATGCTCTCCATATATCCTCGTCTACATATCCACGATAAGCCACGAGAACTAACCGCTCAATAAATATGTGGTAGTCATGACTTTTCATTCCATTTATCTTCCCTTGAGCAAGACTCACACCGCGCCTAATGTTGGCAACATAACCATCAGGAAACTTCACCTTTTTTTGGATCTAAGAAGAACTTCCTTTCTATGTGAGGGTGTTAAACAATATTTAGCTTGAGGTTTTTTTGTGGATGTTTCACTCATATTCAAGGCAGGTCTGTCGCATATCAAGGCACAATCTAACCGGGCTTTGACATTATCTTTGGTTCTATCAGCTATGTCGAACTCCGTGCTGAAGATGGACTTGCTCATATGAGGCAGTTTCAAGTCCTTTGCGTAAGGAAGACTATAAATACTACACTTGTGAGTCCAATGGTGTTGCTCACCGTAACCTTCATAACCGTTAGGAGTGTCTTTGAGATTATTTTGCCTAGCAATGATGTCAACGACCCGCAGACGTTTTGGTGGACCTTCTTTTATGACCTTTCCTTTACGGAATGCATTTGTCTGTCTCCTGGATGGGTGGCTTGAAGATAAGAACCGTCGGTGACAATCGAAGAAACATGTTTTGCCACCATTTTGCAATTGAAAAGCACATGTGTCATCCATGCATATGGGGCAAGACAATCTCCCATGAGTGCTCCATCCTGAAAACATACCATATGCTGGGAAATCATGAATGGACCACAGGTAAGAAGCACGCATCCTAAAATTATTCTTCGTTGAGCTATCATATGTCAAGACACCGTTTGTCCATAACTCTCTTAGCTCAGCCATGAGTGGTTGCATCAACAAATCCAAGTGCTTCCCAGGATGGCTAGGCCCTGGTATGATCAGAGAAAGGAACATATATTCCTCTTTCATGCAACGTTCCGGAGGGAGGTTATACGGAATGATGAATACAGGCCAACATGAATATGATTGTGCGCTCATGCTGAAGGGTGTGAACCCATCAGTCGCAAGACCAATACGCACATTTCTTAGATCCCTTGCAAAATCAGGATTCATTTCATCAAAGTACTTCCAAGCTTCACCATCGGATGGATGAACCATGACACCTTCTTTCACACGTTTTCCTTCTTTGTGTCACCTCATATGCTTCGCTGTCTCTTCCGACATAAACAACCGCTGCAAACGTTGAGTAATTGGAAAGTAATGCAACGTTTTCTTGGCCACCTTCGTCTGTTTTGTGTTACCATCTTTGTCGGTAACTTCAACATACCTATACTCTCCACAGCGATCGCCGTGGGTCTTTTTTGCGTGCTCCTTCCAGAATATTAGGCAATATCGAGGACAATAATTTATTTTCTCGTATGGCATTCCTAGACCACTTAGAATTTTCTTCAAATCATACAAGTTTCGTGGCATTTTGTGGTCTTCGGGGAGAAGGCTGCAAATAAGCTTCACTAAGTCATTGTAGCATTTGGTCGAGAAATTATGCTTTGACTTAATTGTGATAAGACGTGCAACAGCTGCAAGGAGCGTCACATTTGTTTTCTCATACAACGGCTCTGAAGCGACCTTCAGAAGCTTTAAGAAATCTGTTGCAAGTGGGGTAGGCACTTCCTCTTGTGGGAGATCTAACCCCGACCAATGTTGTCCACCATCTCTTCTATTACATCAATTTCATCGTGAACCTTCGACAATATTGGAGGGTTGTACTATAATGTAACTAGATGGTCCACCTCGCACGCCTCGCCATGATCAACCCATCTATAATAATTTGCTTTGAAGCCGTTCTTACAAAGATGCATCTCCATTTCCTCGACATCTCTTGAGGCTATTACCTCGAGAGTGCACGGCATCTCACTCTGCCATGTCCAACACAGGCCGACCCAAAAGCATGACGGATAAAATCTTTCGTGCCCTCCTTCCACTCGACAGAGTGCCGTCCATTTTATTCCAACCATCATACATCCACCTCAGAGAATTTTCCATAATGGGTTTGAAAGAATGTAACAAGAACCATCAATTCAGATTTGTATGGGCGGCACTATCCGTGCTTGGATTTCGATTGGAAGATGCGAGAAATAGGACTAAATATGCACAAGCATGTAGGTTTCAGTGTGGAAATCAGATATGTATATCAACTGCTTTGCTTCTTCAAGGAAAATAAGGAGATGATAGTCACTACAAGGTTATAGGGCCGTCCACCATAAACCGCCGAAAGTAAGTGGTCGACCATAATATTAAATTCGACGGGCGGGCTGTCCACCCTATTAGGGTCGACAGCCAAATATATGCCGTCCACTCTATACTAGCTAAGGTCTGTCCGCTGTAGACTAGGGTGGACGGCCTTTTCTTAGCTGTCAACCATAATAATATTAGGGTGGACGGCCTTTTCCACGTGGCCATCCACCCTAACAGCTTTAGGGTGGACAGCCACATGGAAAAGGTTGTGGACCCTAATCTCAGGGTGGACGGCCACATGGAAAAATGCCGTCCACCCTAATTTATCGGCATTAAAAAAACAGTCGCCCGATTGGCATTCAGTTTACACGAAACAGATAACATCCATTCTTCAGTTTATAGAAAAGCCTTTAAACGATCTCAAAAAAAGAACCTAAACATCACAGATCTAACATCAATTTTGAGAATGCGTGTCGTGTACGATTGTTGTAATCAATACAGTAGCAGAACCAAGCAGACAAGAATAAAGACAAAATCCTTATTTGTTGGTCTACCAAGAGAGAACAAAAATCATATTCCATTTAAATTCGAGTTCGCGTGCACTTTCGGTTTTCCCGCAACCTAGGAACATTTTTAAAAAGCAACCAAAAACATCACTTCAATTCTCTAAGCCCACTATCCCTATATGGAATAAACACTCCAAGGCTTCACGGATATCCATTCATGTCCGTCCGAAAAATATGGTAAAAATATAGAGTATGTAATTAAACACTGCAAAATTAAGAATATCCACTCAATTAACCTTGACATAGAAAAATGTGAACTAACATCTTTTCGATTGTCCAAATCATCACCGTTATCCTATACATGTTAACATGCTCACTAATGCTCTCACCTAATGCCGAGTCACTTGAGTTCTGGTGAGATGGACAGAAGATTAGAATTTGGGTGGTCAAGCTCTTGCAGAGCAAACAATATACAAATGAACTAAAATTCCTTGATTCTCGAGATCGCATTAATTGTAAACGAACTTGCGACTAATTCTAGGATATGGGGCAATTTACCTCTAAAATGGTGATGATTTCTTTTGGGCTATAATCTGTGCCAAAGATACAATCAACCTTAACGGCAAACAAAAGCAGAAATGTACATATGAAACCATCTAAGAATCATGTAACTAAAATAACGTATAGAATTACAATAAGTATATCAAAATCAACACCCCAATCAAAGATACTATTAGGACAACATCATTTTACACACGATAATTTATAATGGAGTAGATGATCCAAGATCCACATACCGCGGTGGGGGCTGCAAGGATGTAGGGAGACCACACACGCAGGCGGCGACAAGACTACCATGGCGATGTGAGAGCGGAGACGGGCGGTGGGGCGCGCCCTAGGGGCGCCAGCAGCGATGGGTGTCTTGGGCCTCGAGGAGGACACGGCGGTGTGGGCGGCGGCACTCAGGCGGCCGGGAGGAGGCAGTGGCAGCTTCGCCGGGAGGCGGCGGCGGAGGAGGCGGCGCACGACCCCGTGCAGCGGAGGAGGCATTCGCCATCGGCCGGCGGAGGAGGCGCCGACGCCACCGTGGCGGAGGAGGCGGTGCATGGGCGGAGGAGGCGGCGGTGGATGCGATTGAAACGCCGATCGGAAAAAATCGATCGAATGGGGATTCTACGGGCGGAGGTATATGCCACTTAGGGTCGATAGCCAGATAAGCCGTCCACCCTAATATGGTCGACAACCACCTGTTCAGCCGTCGAGCATAACGTATGGTCGACAGCTAGGAAGCCGTGCACCCTATTCAGTTAAGGTCGACGGCCACGTGTGCAGCCGTTGACCATAAGCAACGTTTCTGCATGCAACCAATTTGGCCCGTGTGTCAGTTAGGGTCGATGGCCCGATTCGGTCCACCCTTGTAAGTTCAACCTTCATTAGCTATGGTTTTGGTGTTAATGACAAATCTAATATTGTGATTATCCATTAATGTGATTTTGTTATTAATGACAAATCTTATAGCGAGACTAACTTGTTTATTTAGAATATCTTTGATTAGTCTCATCGCATTGAAAAATGGAAAACCCAAGGTATGTTTGCATATTCATTCTAGTATTAGTTGCATACTTTGGAGTCAAGTTAAAATATGAATGTCCTCATTATATTAACCACAAAACGTGCATCATGTTTCCCAATCCACACATTACATGGATGCACATATTTAGGGGGAGTTTGTAGTTTAACTTGAAAGTCTCTTTGTATTGATCGATTCGTTATTGACACATATAAGGATCAAGACAAAGAAACTAAATCCTTGAGTGTATATTTGAATTGCCTAGTTATAGTATACTCGTGGAAATATAGGATATGCTCCAATGCAATCAAATTGAATATGTGCATATTATATACAAGTCAATCATATTTATGCACATATACATGTGGGGTTTATTCTATAGTTGATGACTTAGAGTAATGATCATTTCCATATAGCCTACACATAATGGATCATTACTTTTCATCAACATGAGTATATGAAAACTTGTGTAGTTAAATATATACTCATATCAATTTAAATGATAATTTAAATTGAGTTCATCTGTCTTATTAATCATTAAAGAACACTTCATTATGTGTTGATGGTGTTCCGTGATTAATTAAGGACAAGTGAATAGTTCTTGAGTATAATAAAGCATAAGTTGCATTATTGTACTTAAGACACAATTAAATCATTCAATTTGATTTAGGTTGTACTCAATTGATCTAAAGGCATCCATTATGTGTTAATGGAGTGCAAGAGATAATTGAGACAACCATGCATATTGGACTAATCATTTTATGAGTTGTGATTAAGTTAGGTCCCAAGATGGATGAGATAATGAGAACGGGATAAAGACGGCATCATGAGGTGATGGGCGTCAAGAGTGGATCCCGAAGATAAAGAGGAGTCGAGTGATGATCCCGGGGGAGTATCAAAGTGAAGATCATAAAGACCCCAAAGGGGATTGCTTGCGCGCGGCGGCGAAGGTATAACTAGATAGGCTAAGGACCTTTGTAGTCTTTGAGTCTAAGGTTTGTATCGCCGTGCTATTAAGAGGGGTTGTCTCCTAGCTTGAGCTTCATCATGTGTTGATGATCTCAATCCGCGTTCACTAAAGCTCAAACCATTTGGATTTGGTTTTTGCATAAGGGTTAACCATTTGGCATGTGTTGCGAATGGGTTAATCTTATGCTTGGTTGTGTTTGGTTTATGCTCTGATTTGCATATGTTGCAAAGAGGAAGAGCATGTGCATTTGGTTTTCGCATAATGCTTTGATTTGCATGTGTTGCAAATAGGATAAGCTAGTGCGTTGGCTTTTGCGTGAAGTTCACTTTTGCATGTGTTGCAAATGTTGAAGCTTCATGCTTTGGTTTCGTACAAAACATCCTTCTAAAATCTTGTGGTTGCTTGGAGCTAAGTTTTGCATGTGTTGCAAAAGGAGAGAGCTCAAGCATGATTTGATATTTGTGTGTTTGTAGGTGCTAAGAGGCTCGCATGTGTTGTGAGTAAAGAGCACATAAGGTTGTATTGGTTTTGATGTGATCGATTTGGTATGGTTGCACGGAACTAGAAAATTGCATGTGTTGCAATTAGAGAGTTCATGCACCTTGATTTGGTGTTGCTTGGAGCTAGACTTTTGCATGTGTTGCAAAAAGTAGTGCTCAAGCATGAAATGTGTTTATTGTGTTATTTGCAAGTTCGTTGTGCGAATAAACTGAGGTTTATGAGTCCGGAATTCCTAGAGCATGTGAGTAGGGCTTGCAACAGGTGTTGGCAAGTTGACTGGGTCTCGTGTTACCTTCACATGGCTAGGGGAATTAATCTCATAAACTCGGGTTTGATTTGCTTAATACGTTTTGCAAATAGATCTTGAGTTGGTTGCGAAATGTGTTTTCGCGATTTGGTTTGAATTCTTTGAGCATGAGCTAAGTTGGTGCAAATGTATTTTGCACGTATGTATGATCATGTGTTGATTATCTTTGTGGCTCAAAGAATAAGTTTGGTTTTTAGAGAAATGGATTTCAGAGTTGAATTGGTTTTTCTCGGGGTGGCGGCACTACCATTGTGCATGGTAGGTAGTACAAGAATCTTGACTACTCTAGGGCCTAAGGCACCAGTAGCTTTTTGTAGTCTTGCGTGATTTTCTGGTGGTCGAGTCCCAAGACTACCGCTAGGTCGGAGCGGTATTATCAGTAAAGTCGGTACTCTGCGCCTCGAGGCGGTAGTACTGCAGATGTGGTCATAGCCGACCGTTGAGGCTTGAGGCAGTACTACTGGCCCTTAGAGGGCGGTAGTACCGCATTTCCTTTTTTTCGCCCATTTTGCCCCCAAACGGCTAGTTTTCTTGGTGGGGCTATAAATACACCCCTTGAGGGGCTTGGGCAGGTTGTTGTTGCTGTGTGGGAGGGTTGTGCATGTGTTTCTCTTCTCCCTTTGCTTCTTGAGCTTAAGTGTGAGCACTAATTGCATGTGTTGCAATTAGGGAGTGGTTTGAGAGCCTCTTGTGCATGTGTTGCACTTGAGTGAGGCCTTGTGCATGTGTTGCACTTGGTGATCACCGGGAGCGCATTAGTTGTGCTCGGTGAAGTTCAAGTAAGGAGCGGCTTGTTACTCTTGGAGGTTGCCGACTCCTAGGCAGCGTGGCGTCGTCTTGGAGCTCTCGAGGTGTGAGAAGCCCCGGCAAGTTTGTGAAGGTTCGGGTTGAGCCTACGCGCAAGCGTGAAAAACCACCACTAGTGGAAAGAGGCGAGTGCTCGAGCGGGAGCCGGTCCAAGTGTGGGCTTGCCTCAACGTGGATTAGGGGAGACCGGCAAGTCTCTGAACACCACGGAAAAATATCGGTTGTCTCTTTTACTTTCAAGTATTTACATTTATTGTATATTGTTCAATTACTTGATTGTAATCAGAATTGCTTAGCATTAATTATTTGTTCAATATAGCAATTCTTGTGTAGAGACATAATTTAGTTGTGCACATAGTGAGCCTAGTTGATTTAGGCTTTAATTGTCAAAACCTAGTTATCGCTTTCGCATATATCTTTGATTAGGTTTTGACTTAGGGGTGTATTAGTGCAATTTGCTTAGTGAGCGATCGAATTTTGTAAAATGCCTATTCACCCCCCTCTAGGCGCATCCTAGACCCTACAAGTGGTATCAGAGCCACGGTCACTCTCATTTTAGGCTTAACCGTCTAGAGAGTAAAAAGGATGGCGTCTAGCGGATTAGTGCACTTTACCGATTCACATATATTTGATGGCTCTAATTATTCATCGTGGAAATTATTTATGATTAATCATTTTAAATCCATGAGCCCACAAATATGGTGGATCGTAGATGTCGGATTTTCTTCTCCATTAAATGATATTGCTCCAACTAAAGGAGAGGAGAAATGCCTACATCTCGACGCTCAAGTTACTAACATTTTATTTAGTGTTGTGAGCGTAGAAATTTTCAATAAAATATGCAATCTCAAGAGCGCTCATGAAATGTGGATCAAGCTTCAAGAATTATTTGAATCATCCACAACAATTGAGGATTGCATTGAGGGAGAAATATCGGTTGATGATCCTTCAACATCAACATCAAGCGATGAACCGATATCTCCATCAACCTCAACCTCCGCCTCAAGCGACAGCGAATATTCACTTCCATCAAGAATTCGTTGCTTCATGGCTAAAGGTAAAAATGAGGTAAATGAAAATGAAGATGAGCTCTCTTATGATGATTTAATGGATATGTTAGAGGAGCTAAATAATTATCTTGGAAAGGAGAAAACAAAATATAAGATTTTAAAGCTTGAACATGAATCACTTCAAAGTGATTATAATATGCTTAAAGAAAATCATGAATCCCTCCTTCTCAAAGAAATTTATAAGTCTAAGGTGGATATAGGAATCACATGTGATTTAATTGATGAAATGCCATGCTTAGATGTAAATTCTAATATTTCATCAAAAATTGACATGTCCACCTCTTGTGAAGACTTAATTGATACACCTTGTTGCTCTAATGAAATTGTTTCAAGTTCTTCTATGTGTTTAGATGCTAATCTTGTAGAGGAAAACAATGAGCTCAAGGCCCAAGTCATTAAATTGGAAAATGGCTTGAAAAGGTGCGTAAAGGGTAAAGCCCTCCTCGACGAAATCTTGAGCAAGCCAAGGGCGCCTCAAGATAAGCGAGGACTCGGCTACAACTCCAAGAGGAAAAATAGTAAGACGAGGCACAACGCAAGACACTCGAAGACCATCAAGTGCTTCGCTTGCAACAAGAAGGGCCACCTCGCCTCCGTGTGCCCTAACAAAGGGGATATCAAGCCACAAGCATCAACCATGAGGCAAACCGGCAAGGAGCAAGTCAAAACCATCAATAGAGGATCAAATAGCATGACATGCTTCAATTGCCGGGAAAAGGGACATTTTGGTAAGGATTGTCCCAAAGATATAACCCCTAAGCCTATTCTTATTAATGAAAATTATTTTCTTAGGAAGGACAAGAATGGCAATGTGTTTGCCAAGCTTGTCAAGTCCCCTATGCTTGCTAAAAGTAATAAAGTTCATTTGCATAGGAAGAGTAATTCTAGAAATGTGTTTGCTCAAAATGCTAACTTTCCTAAGACAAAGAAAAATCATGATGATCATGTGCTTAGGAAAAATAACAATAGCAAAACAATTGCTAGAAATACTAGATCCTCTAAGCCATTTCATAATTCTAGTTATCATATGCTTAGAAGAGATCAAACTAGAAATGGTTTTTCAAAATGTCAATGTCCTCCTATGCCCTTCCATAAAAATACAAATACCTTGCCTAGGAGGAATAATTATCGCAAAACTATTCCTAGTCATGTTAGTCAATTCAATAATGTTAAAATTAGGATCATTTGGGTTCCTAAATCTATTGTGACTAACATTGTCGGACCCAACAAGGATTGGGTACCAAAAACCGCCTAAAAGATTTTTAGGCAATATTGAGATGGATTGGACGCTTGCTCACTCAAGAGAAGGATTATATTTGTCTACAAGTGGTGTTAAGCATGAAGATAATCAAGTCCATCATGAACCAATGCCATCTCGGTAACAAGTATTTAAATTGATTTTTATATTTAGCTTATAGCCTTGTGTAGGTGTAGTTGCATTAATATCATGTGAAAATCAATTTAGATTACTTGTTGTAAGAACTTGCTCTTGCCTCTTACCTATTCTCTTATTGCAAATCTTGAGCAAGTTAGGAAGTGGCACATTTAGGGGGAGTGTTAATTCATATTCATGTGTATCACATCCCTACACGTGCCCATATTAATATAAGTGTATATATATATTTTCAAAATCAAACCATTTAGCCAAAAGTCAAAACTTTATATACTATTACTAATCTTGTGAAAAACTAGTTTAAAATGTATACAAATGCTTTAGAAATGTTTCTCAAAGGTTTTGGCTTCACAAAATCTATTTTGAAAAGAAAATGAGTTTTGTGCCCAAAATCTAGATAGTAGTATCTTGTTTTGGATTTAAACTTATAATTTTCATAGAAATAAAAGTAAAAGGTTTTTGAAAGTATTTCCAAAACAAAAATTCTAGAGTTGGTCATTCTTAACAATTTTCATGTTCAAAAGATTTTCAAAAGACCAACCTAGTAAAAGTTATTTGATTTTGAAACTCGCCGAAAAACTATACTTGACCCATAATGGTCATATTATTGCACTTAGTGAGTTTCTCCATTTGGATCAATTCTTGTGTAGAATTATGATTCAAAATGGCATTTTAGACTCATACACAAAATTCAAATCTCTATATCTTATCTATTGCTTCTTTTGAATTCTTTGTGTTGTTGAATTTGACTTGGTTTCTATTTGCTTCTTAAAATGGACTATTTAGGTCAAAAGTCAAAATTTGTATTTAAAAGATCCAAATTTGTGAAAAGCTTTGTAAAAGTATTCTATTATGTATTTCAAATGTTTTACAAGCTTTCAAAGTGAAAAATACTATGTCGAAATCTAATTTGGCTCAAAAAGTATTGATTTGAACCAAAATAGCCTATATTAGCAATTTGCTCAAATCGTGACATTCAAGTTGGATTTCATTATAAATCTTGGCTAGAAACATTCTTGATACACCAATCTAAGCCATGAAAGTTGAAATTGCGTGAAATCCAAATTGAGGTGCAATTTGAGGCTTTCCATGAAAATTCATTTCCGTTTATGCCTCAAAGCGCAAACTACCACATCTTTCAAAATAAAATTGCTTTTATGGAAATTCTTTTTGCAAAACCTTCTAAATAGTCCAAAGTTCATTTTTGAAAAATTTCAAATCAATTGGACTTCATTTGAATCATTTTTGGCAAAGTTTGCAAAAAATCCGAAGTTTCGATCTGTCAGGACCGGTACTACCGGCCCTGGTGTGCGGTAGTCCCGGGTTTGCAGTACTACCGGCCCTGTGTGTGCGGTAGTACCGGCCCTGGCATGTTAGCTCTGAAAATTTTAGATTTTTCGAAGTTTGGCTTTGGGATATCTTTTATTTGGATCTTCATTTTTTCAAGATTTTTTTTTGTAAAAGATTCTTATGATCCCAAATTGTGCAAAATTTCAAAAAGTTTTACAATTTTAATTGATAGAAATTATAAGTGGTATCAGTTAATGAGCAGTTCAATTAATTTAAAAGTGGTATTCACTTGATCTTTTGAAAAGACAAAACTTGCGAAATTCAAATGCAAATAACTCCATGATTCATTTATTGAATATCTTGGGGAGTTTATTTATATCAAGTTTTGGGCACTTATTGGCTTCCAAGTGATATCATATCTTTATTTTACTCTGATACTAAATCTTTGTGATTTTATTGATTCTTCTTGAGCTTTGCTCTCTTTCGATACCCGTAAGTATATATTGCTTTGATTATATTGCTCTGATACCCATCGATTTTATCGAAAATTCCTTCAAGTGGTATCAATTCTTTGTGAGTTGATCCTAAGTGGTATCAATTGAGCCTTTATTCATTCCATATGCTTACAAGTGGTATCATTGAGTTCTTCTTTTCTCCAAGTGGTATCATGGATCTTATTGTTCTTTTCTAGTGATATCCGTGATTATTTGAATTCCTTTTTAAAGTGGTATCGTTAAATTCAATTATTTCCCACAAGTGGTATTTCATTGCCTATTTGTAGTATTACTCCGATACCCAAATTCTTGATTAAGATTTTTCCTCGCAAGCTAAAATTGTAAGTTCAACCGCCTAAGATTTCTCTGTGTGAGAGTCTTTATGAGTTGTAATTCATAAAAGAGGAAAATATCTAGTTGAGCATTATTCTTAAATCAAAAATTTCAAAATGCTCATTTCTTTTGGATCTTCAAGCAAGCCCTTGAGATTAATTTTACAAGTGGTATCTATTGTCTCAAGTGGTATTTATTTCCTTTTGGAATCCTCGTTTAACCATGTTAGGCAAATTATTGGATTCTTCAAGAGAATCATGTTAAAAATTTGCAAAGCCTAATAAAATGAGGAGTGAATTATTTGAATAACCCGTGTGATACCCTTCTTCGCTTTTTGTGCTTATCTTTACAAGTGGTATCTTTTCGAGTGGTATCCAAATCTTATTCCTTGTCAAGGTCATAAGTGTTCATTCTAATTCTTGTATGACCTTCATTAAAAGAGATAGTTAAATGCCAAGGGGAGAATATTTAAAAGGGAAAAATGTATGCCAAAAAGGGGGAGAAATAATTAAAATGTTCTTTTAAGATGGGTTCTCCATGTTTTGGTGTTTAATGCCAAAAGGGGGAGAATTAGGAAGCTTAATTTATCATTTGGCTTAAAAAGGGAGCTTAATATGATTAAGGGGGAGAGTTGATTCTCAAATGCATATTCAAAAATTGTCAATGCTTATATTGTTTAAAATGTGCATATGCATTCAAATAGCTTAAATTCTCTCAATATGTTAGTTTTAATCCAAATGTGTTTATTAAGCTTGAATTTGTCATTAATCACCAAAAAGGGGGAGATTGTAAGTTCAACCTTCATTAGCTATGGTTTTGGTGTTAATGACAAATCTAATATTGTGATTATCCATTAATGTGATTTTGTTATTAATGACAAATCTTATAGCGAGACTAATTTGTTTATTTAGAATATCTTTGATTAGTCTCATCGCATTGAAAAATAGAAAACCCAATGTATGTTTGCATATTCATTCTAGTATTAGTTGCATACTTTGGAGTCAAGTTAAAATATGAATGTCCTCATTATATTAACCACAAAACGTGCATCATGTTTCCCAATCCACACATTACATGGATGCACATATTTAGGGGGAGTTTGTAGTTTAACTTGAAAGTCTCTTTGTATTGATCGATTCGTTATTGACACATATAAGGATCAAGACAAAGAAACTAAATCCTTGAGTGTATATTTGAATTGCCTAGTTATAGTATACTCGTGGAAATATAGGATATGCTCCAATGCAATCAAATTGAATATGTGCATATTATATCCAAGTCAATCATATTTATGCACATATACATGTGGGGTTTATTCTATAGTTGATGACTTAGAGTAATGATCATTTCCATATAGCCTACACATAATGGATCATTACTTTTCATCAACATGAGTATATGAAAACTTGTGTAGTTAAATATATACTTATATCAATTTAAATGATAATTTAAATTGAGTTCATCTGTCTTATTAATCATTAAACAACACTTCATCATGTGTTGATGGTGTTCCGTGATTAATTAAGGACAAGTGAATAGTTCTTAAGTATAATAAAGCATAAGTTGCATTATTGTACTTAAGACACAATTAAATCATTCAATTTGATTTAGGTTGTGCTCAATTGATCTAAAGGCATCCATTATGTGTTAATGGAGTGCAAGAGATAATTGAGACAACCATGCATATTGGACTAATCATTTTATGAGTTGTGATTAAGTTAGGTCCAAAGATGGATGAGATAATGAGAACGGGATAAAGACGGCATCATGAGGTGATGGGCGTCAAGAGTGGATCCCGAAGATAAAGAGGAGTCGAGTGATGATCCCGGGGGAGTATCAAAGTGAAGATCATAAAGACCCCAAAGGGATTGCTTGATGTGCGGCGAAGGTATAACTAGATAGGCTAAGGACCTTTGTAGTCTTTGAGTCTAAGGTTTGTATCGTCGTGCTATTAAGAGGGGTTGTCTCCTAGCTTGAGCTTCATCATGTGTTGATGATCTCAATCCGCGTTCACTAAAGCTCAAACCATTTGGATTTGGTTTTTGCATAAGGGTTAACCATTTGGCATGTGTTGCGAATGGGTTAAGCTTATGCTTGGTTGTGTTTGGTTTATGCTCTGATTTGCATATGTTGCAAAGAGGAAGAGCATGTGCATTTGGTTTTCGCATAATGCTTTGATTTGCATGTGTTGCAAATAGGATAAGCTAGTGCGTTGGTTTTTGCGTGAAGTTCACTTTTGCATGTGTTGCAAATGTTGAAGCTTCATGCTTTGGTTTCGTACAAAACATCCTTCTAAAATCTTGTGGTTGCTTGAAGCTAAGTTTTGCATGTGTTGCAAAAAGAGAGAGCTCAAGCATGATTTGATATTTGTGTGTTTGTAGGTGCTAAGAGGCTCGCATGTGTTGTGAGTAAAGAGCACATAAGGTTGTATTGGTTTTGATGTGATCGATTTGGTATGGTTGCACGGAACTAGAAAATTGCATGTGTTGCAATTAGAGATTTCATGCACCTTGATTTGGTGTTGCTTGGAGCTAGACTTTTGCATGTGTTGCAAAAGTAGTGCTCAAGCATGAAATGTGTTTATTGTGTTATTTGCAAGTTCGTTGTCGAATAAACCGAGGTTTATGAGTCCGAATTCGAGAGCATGTGAGTAGGGCTTGCAACGGTGTTGGCAAGTTGACTGGTCTCGTGTTACCTTTACATGGCTAGGGAATTAATCTCATAAACTCGGGTTTGATTTGCTTATCGTTTTGCAAATAGATTTTGAGTTGGTTGCGAAATGTGTTTTCGCGATTTGGTTTGAATTCTTTGAGCATGAGCTAAGTTGGTGCAAATGTGTTTTGCACGTGTGTATGATCATGTGTTGATCATCTTTGTGGCTCAAAGAATAAGTTTGGTTTTTGGAGAAATAGATTCCGGAGTTGAATTGGTTTTTCTCGGTAGGGCTAACACTATCATGTGCATGGATTGGTAGTACCAAGAATCTTGATACTACTAAGGCCTAAAACACCGTAGCTTTTTGCGATCTTGGCGTGATTTTCGATGGGTGAGTCCCAAGACTACCGCTAAGTGGAGGAGTAGTACCGCAAAGTCGGTACTACCGCGCCTCAGAGGGCGGTAGTACCGCAGATGTGGCCGTTAGCCGACTGTTGGGGCTTCGGGCGGTATGGTAGTACCGTATTTCCCGTTTTTCGCCCATTTTGCCTCCAAACGGCTAGTATTCTTGGTGGGGCTATAAATACACCCCTTGAGGGGCTTGGGCAGGTTGTTGTTGCTGTGTGGGAGGGTTGTGCATGTGTTTCTCTTCTCCCTTTGCTTCTTGAGCTTAAGTGTGAGCACTAATTGCATGTGTTGCAATTAGGGAGTGGTTTGAGAGCCTCTTGTGCATGTGTTGCACTTGAGGGAGGCCTTGTGCATGTGTTGCACTTGGTGATCACCGGGAGCGCATTAGTTGTGCTCGGTGAAGTTCAAGTAAGGAGCGGCTTGTTACTCTTAGAGGTTGCCGACTCCTAGACGGCGTAGGCGTCGTGCGCGGGAGCTCTCGAGGTGTGAGAAGCCCCGGCAAGTTTGTGAAGGTTCGGGTTGAGCCTACGCGAAAGCGTGAAAAACCACGACTAGTGGAAAGAGGCGGGTGCTCGAGCGGGAGCCGGTCCAAGTGTGGGCTTGCCTCAACGTAGACTAGGGGAGACCGGCAAGTCTCCGAACACCACGGAAAAATATCGGTTGTCTCTTTTACTTTCAAGTATTTACATTTATTGTATATTGTTCAATTACTTGATTGTAATCAGAATTGCTTAGCATTAATTATTTGTTCAATATAGCAATTCTTGTGTAGAGACATAATTTAGTTGTGCACATAGTGAGCCTAGTTGATTTAGGCTTTAATTGTCAAAACCTAGTTATCGCTTTCGTATATATCTTTGATTAGGTTTTGACTTAGGGGTGTATTAGTGCAATTTGCTTAGTGAGCGATCGAATTTTGTAAAACGCCTATTCACCCCCCCTCTAGGCGCATCCTCGACCCTACAACCCTAAATTATGGTGGACGGCTTAACTACACCCTGTCGACCCTACCTTCCCCATTCCAGGGCGGGATAGATGACGCGCTTTTTTCACGTCTAGGGTAGACGGCTATTTTTTCGGCTGTCGATCTTAATGTGGTTTTGGTCGACGGGGTATTTTGACCGTCTATCATATTTGTGGCTGTGGAGAATAAATAGTTTTCCTGTAGTGTACCATCGGTTGTGTCGGCCGGCTTGTCTCCTTCCTAGCCGGTGAGCTATGGATTGTGGGCGGTCCTACGGCGGCGGAGCAAGAATGCACAGCACGCCCACGAGGCGACGCGCCACGCCATGCGGCCCGTGCGCAGCAGTATGGTACGCATGCTGCGTATTGCTTACGACCTTGTTAATTTGTTTTATAGTTTTGCTCTGCAAATCTGTGCGTTCGTTGGCAGTACAAGTTTCTACCAGCGATATGGTACTAGGTAGAACTCCATACTCCATTCGCGTGTTAAACACAAAAAAATTCCATTTGCTAGTGCTGGGGCTTTATAAGAGATTGAGACAAGTTTATAAAGCTTAGGGGCTGTTTGGAACCGGAGATTTTAGAGCCAAATCCTTACAACTAAATCCCAAAATTAGATATGTATATCTCAAAAATATCATTAATATTAATGGCTTTCTTCAAATATGCATGGCCTATGCATAATCTATATAAACTATCTATTCTTGGATCTATTCTTGGACAGGTACGGCAGCTAGCCTGTCCCCTGCCACACGGTGCAGAATCACAGTAGTTTCTACAGTGACCAGCTACAAGGGTTTTATTTTTATTTTTTATAAAAAATTCAAAAAAATCAATGTTTCATTTTTAAGAATTTTTAAGGAGTATTTTTAAAAATTAAGATAGCTAACTACATTAGAAAATAACTCTGATATGGGGTTTTTCAATTTATGCTTTTTCGTTTGCTTGACCTCTCGAATTAAGAAAAATTAGAGTGATTATTTGAGAGTTATGTTACGACGTAAAGGAATCTTTGTGCGTGTTCTGCGTTAGTAATTTGACGAATAAATCAATGACTATGGATTCTCATCTATTAATTCTTGATCTTTATGTTTTTGTGCAATTACATTCTAGTTTACTTGTTTAATCTACTTTTTTTTCACTGTGTTAGATCCATTATCTTCCCTTCCTTGCCCCCCAACGATGAGATGTCTTCTGCTATATATACAACGTCTTTTTTTATTCAGAAAGCATTCATCCGTTGGTATGAGTTATGAGTCCAGTACATGTCGCTGGTTTATTTCTTCCACCCATCTCTTTCTCACTCTCACGCGTCTTCCTCCATCAACTCCTCCAGTCCTACCCTTGGGGTGTGGCCGTGTGGGAATGTTTTGTGGGAGTCTTTTTCAGCACTAGAGAGTTGGTTTATTCTCGCTAGGCACTAGAGAGAGATAAGATTGAGCCATTGTTTACTCTCATGGCGGAGGCTGTGGTGGGAGCGCTGGTAGGCAAGCTCGGTGCAGCCTTGGCGAATGAGGCAGCAACCTTTGGTGCATCGCTACTCTGCAAGGAAGCGTCCGCCCTCAAGGGCCTCTTTGGCGAGATCCGTCAGGCCAAGGAGGAGCTGGAGGGCATGCAGGCATTCCTTAATGGAGCTGAGCGGTTCAAGGACACCGACGAGACTACTGGCTTGTTTGTCAAGAAGATCCGGGGCCTAGCTTTTGAGATTGAGGATGTTGTCGACGAGTTCACCTACAAGTTGGAGGACAAGCATGGGACTTTCACTTCCAAGATGAAGAAGAGGATCAAGCATGTCAAGACATGGCGTCGTCTCACGCACAAGCTGCAAGACATCAAGATGAGGCTTCAAGGTGCTGATAGGAGAAAGGTCCGCTATGACATGAGCGGCATTGAAAAAGAGGGTGGGAGCAATGGCGGCTCTAGATCTGCTGATCATTCTTTGGATTCTGCGAGGGAAGAGGATCTTGTGTGCATTAAAAAGAACAAGGACATGCTGATGCATTGGCTCACAGGTGATTTCAAACAAGGGGTCAAAATTGCAACAATTTGGGGAATGGGAGGTGTTGGTAAGACCACTTTGACTTCTCAGATGTTCAAGACGGCAAAAATGGGCTTTGATATTTCTGCATGGATAACTGTGTCAACAAGTAACCAAGTTGAAGACTTGTTGGAAAAGATCGCCAGAGGATTTGGTATCCCAATTGATGTTGCCAACTGTGAGAAGAGAAGTTTGCTTGAGATCATCCATAACTATCTGCGAGGTAAAAGCTATCTTTTAATTCTGGATGATGTTTGGCATGTGGACGTTTGGTTTAAGATAAGGAATGCATTTCCTACAGAAAGCATTGGTCGATTTGTTATCACCACTAGAATTCAGGAGGTAGCATTGCTGGCAACTGAAAATTGTCAAATGGAACTGGCACCATTAGAAGCACAGTATGCGTGGCAGTTATTTTGCAATGAAGCCTTTTGGAACAATGGGAACAAAACATTCCCAGAGGAACAAAAATATTTAGCTCAAATATTCACAGAGGCTTGCCCATTGCTATTGCCTGCATAGGTCGCCTATTGTCCTGCAAACAGCCAACTTACTCTGAATGGGAAAATGTATACAAGGAGTTAGAGTTGCAGCTCACTAATACTGCGATCCTTGATGTTAATATTGTTCTGAAAGTCAGCATGGATGATCTTCCACATGATTTGAAGAATTGTTTTTTGCAATGCACAATATTTCCGGAGTATTATTCGTTTGGAAGGAAAAGGCTAATCAGGCATTGGATCGCAGCAGGCTTCATTAAAGAAATAGGGACCAAAACAGTGCAGGAAGTGGCAGAGGTCTACTTAAATGAACTTGTAAACAGAAGCCTACTGCAAGTGGTCGACCGGAATCTATTTGGTCGTGTTAAGAAATGTCGAATGCACGACATTATCCGTTTTCTTGCTCTTGCTAAGTCAAATGAGGAAGGCTTCTGTCAAGTTTACAATGGCTCAGGTACATTTTCCACGGAGAGCATGCGTCGCTTATCAATCGACAGTACAAGCATCGAACAACTGACTCGACTGAGTGCACCTAGTCTCCGCTCTCTGTATGGTTTTGGCAGACATCTCAGAATTGATTCACTAGAGGTTTTCCTCAAATCTTTCAACTTGCTGTCTACATTAGATCTGCAAGGTGTTCTAATCAATAGACTACCAAAGGTGGTCTTCAACTTGTTTAATCTGCGTTTTCTGGGTCTTCGGGAAACTCATATTAAATACCTCCCGAAAGAAATAGGAAGGTTACAGAACTTGGAAATCCTGGATGCTTACAACAGTAAGCTATTGGCTCTTCCAGTGGAAGTGGCCACACTTCGGAAGTTGAAATTCTTATATGTGGTTACTATTCCAGGGGAAGCTAACGATACAGTACTCGTTTATCATGGGATACGGGTGCCTGAGGGTATAAGAAACCTCACTGACTTGCTGTCCCTCCAACTTATTGAAGCCAACTGTGAGATTTTGTGTCATCTTGGATGCTTAACCAAGTTAAGAACTTTTAGTATAAGTAAAGTAAGGAGTGAACATTGTGCTGATTTGTGCTCTGCGATCAAGAAAATGGTTCGTCTTGTTCATGTTGGAATCTTTGCAATTGATCAGAAGGAAGTGCTGCAGCTAGAAGCACTTTGTTTACCTCCAACTATTTCAAAAGTTGAATTAGCAGCGCAGCTAGACAATAAATTTCTATCCCAGTTCAGCTTGGCCAGTTCAAAGCTTATTAACCTCGCCAAATTACATTTGGCCTTCTCCATGCTCGATGAAGACTCTTTTGCTTGCCTCTTGGGTTTGAATAGCTTAGTTGAGCTTTGGCTTAACAAGGCTTATGAAGGAAAGGAGATATACTTCCATGCCACCTCACTTCCGAAACTCAAATCATTACAAATATGGGGTGCTCCCAACCTTAACAAAGTTGCAATCGAGCAAGGTGCGACGCAAAATCTCACTGAGCTATGGCTCAGGGACTGTCCAGAATTGAAGGATCTTCCTTGTGGCATCGAGCACCTTGGAACCCTCGAGTACCTACACCTGCAAGAAATTTCCAATGAGCTCAGAAGGAAGCTCCAGCAAAAAGGAGAACCACATGAACACAATGAAGACTGGATGAAAATTAACCACGTCAAATGGGTAGGAATTATTTAAGAGTGATTAAGAGGACCACATGGGATAGGACCTTGGTGACTACCGGCAGGGTTGCTACTTAGGTGGTGTTTGGTTCTAACTAAGGTGTGGTAAAGGTAATGGAATCAACTCACAGGGTTATCCATTCCAATGTAAGGGAAAACACCTTTTGTTTGGTTCACTTATGTAATGTCTTCCCTTTCCTTAAGCTTGTTTGGATAGAGACAAGTAACCATTTCCTTAGGTGGTGTTTGGTTCTAACCAAACAAAAGTTGTGGTAAAAGGTAATGGAATCAACTCACCACATCTTTCCTGGTACGCATCAAACCAACACAGTCACAA
Source organism: Guadua angustifolia (assembly GCA_036346375.1). Lineage (NCBI taxonomy): Eukaryota > Viridiplantae > Streptophyta > Magnoliopsida > Poales > Poaceae > Guadua > Guadua angustifolia. The sequence continues at coordinate 171,373 of JAYEVE010000441.1, read as the reverse complement.
AATATGCACTAATCCATGAGAGCACAAATTGACATACTCCAAATAATTCTACCACCTTCTATCCATAGTAAGTTTAGAAATGTAGCAATTACTGAACAAACAACAAAATAGATTCAGAGCTTACACCCTTCATCAAACATATGAGAATCCAGAGTATGACAGCACAGACTATATATGACAACAAAATAGATTCAGAGCAATTTCCTCTTGTGCCAACGGTGAAAGTAAAGGGATTGAACAGCCAAGCTACCACAGACCAGATCCGCATTTTAATGTAGCAATTACTGAACAAACAACAAAGCATCATTGACAGATCTAAGGGATGAAGGAACAAATTCTTCTGCATTTGGATTTAATGAAGTGCTCTTGTTTATCGAACTTAATTTTCTCTCTTCGATGGACATACTGCTGATGAGCAGATGCAGCTCTTCTCCAGAATTCCAAAATTGACACGAACAGCACTAAACACCTAGGGGCAAAACTTTTCTGGAGAGGTTCTTCCTTGCCCTATCAGATAGAATTGTGCAAGGTAGAGTTAGATTTCTGAAAATGAAAAACTAACAAGAGCACAAATTGTTTTGCAATAAAGAAAGAAATGGCCTTAAGTGCTACATTATGTGGAACTGACAACTCATCCACTAAATAACAATGAAGAAAACTCAAGACCACAGCTCTGTAAGTGTGAATTTGCACAATGAATGCATGCATTGCGCAACAGCGACTCTTGAGTCTTCTCTTATTGGATATCGTAATTCAACTAGACAAATGATGAATAGGTTAGGCGAATTGGAATGCTCATACAACATGGAAATCCCTTAGTGAAATCAGGATCACCCAAACTTAGTGCAACTAGTTGTGAAAATGAATAATTCTGTACTATTGTCAAACCGGCCTGTTTACTCTTTGCTTCGTTATCTGTCAGCTTTTTAGATGGATTACCAAAGGTTTTTGCAACTAGCTACTCATGCAGATACGTTGCATATCTATGCTAGTGCCAGATTGCTTGCAGTCTATATATTGTCATAGTGAAATTATAGCAATGCTAAGATGACTAATACTGTTATGGTCATAGTGAAATTACCCACCTCTATCTGTAAAAAAGCCCACATAAAAAGCTATTCGTTTGTTTAGGTTTTAGCTTTTTAGCTTTTAAACCGGTGAAAAAACCTAAACAAACAATGTCATTGTGCTAGTTGCCTATTGTTAATAAGATCAATCAATCCTAGAACTACCAGGGGACAGGGAAAACAACACACCCACTTGCAAGAGAACATGAAAATGACGTGGATGATAAATGAGGCAGAAAATCCAGGGTGGCCAGTTGGCTGGTTTAGCCGTGCATCAGAGGTGAAATGAACATTTGTCATTTTCAGGGAAGCATTAGAAACCATTGGGCCAGCATTCACCGTGTTATCTCAGTAGTTAAACAAGGTGGTGTCAAACATAAGGCATTGGAATAGGCAAATCCATCAAAAAGAACATTCCAAATAAATATCCCAACAAGGCTAATCCTTGTAAATACATCATTCCAGCAAAATCTTCAGACCGAAATTTCATGTGGTTGAACCAAGCACCCATACGAAATGATGATTTGATAATAACTGAAGCACATGAAATGACTGGTAAATAGAGTAATGCTCATAACTGAGAAACACCGATCACTTCTATATTGATAACAGATAGATACATTGGTACCTTCAATCAATTACACTTGCCTTCCAGTGATTCCTGGGAAACATTCACAAATGCTATAATGCACAGATTTAAGCATATTGAGCAGGCAACAAACCTTTCATACAAAGAAAATTTAGATGAAAGCAAAAGATAATACATAAGGTGTTCCCAAACAAATATATTGAAATGAAGAACAAAGTACTCCAGATATGTTCCTTGTGACTTGTAGCATATTCCTAAAATGCTCCAAATGTTGCAATTGCCAACTAGCAGAATGCTTCAATCAATTAGGACTCAACAGCTTAACAAATGCAACCTCATTTTTTTACTGAAAAAGGAATTTAGCCCATTTAATCTATGTACTAGATTTCTTTTTTGAAGTGGTCTCCAGTTTTATTCTATGTACTGAATTCCTGTCCCATATTCAGAAGATATGGAAAGCCTAAACTGAATTCCTGTCCCATATTCAGAAGGCCATAAGTTTCCACAGAGTTGCAGAAGATATCATATTCAGAGTAGCAAAGCCTAAACTGAATTCCTGTCCCAGACTCCCAGTACAGTGGCCTTGTTGAATAATTCAATGGATTTAAATAGGAAGAATTCCTGTCCCAGACTCCTTTAATTCAATAAGTTGAGAATTGAGTTGAAATGCATTATCATCCTTCAGAAGATAATGCATTTTACTCAACCAATTTTATTTCAATAAGTTGAAATGCATTATTCTGAAGGATTTCTGTCACATTATGTGTTTGAATAGGAATTACATCATGATAATGCATTTTACTCAACCAATTTTATTTCGCACAAGAACATGGTCCTAGCAAGAAATGTTTGGCAGATACAGGGGCACATACACATTCATGGTAGATCAACAAATACAGGGGCGTTTCATTTGACTTGCCTGGGGGGCTAGAGTGACGGTTGCCTCCTTGGAACTTCTGCTTCAAAAACCGTTCCAAGAGAACCTGCTTCAATTGGTTGAGTAACTTCAAGAATAATATCCAAATCAAGAAGTCTTGCATGTGTTCTTGAGCCGCTGCTCGACCAAGACGAAGACCCAAATCAAGACGAAGATCCAAATCAGGAAATGTCTTGCATGTGTTCTTAAGTTGTGTTGCAAGGAAATTTAAACTTACTTCGGCCAGAAGATGCTCTTTTCCTGGGTGTGGAGGAGGATGAATCAGTGGATGTTCCTAATCCTGCTGCTGAAGAGCCGACTTCCAGCAACTGGACCTTGAGAAATGGTTAGGGTTTGGAGAAATGGATAGGGTGGAGAGGGAGAGGGAGAGGACGATGGGGGCAGGAGATCCTCACCGGCGAGGCGCGGCGGCTGCTGCGTCACGTGCACAGCTGAAGTCGCGAGGGAGAGGGGACGACGATGGAGCTCTGCATCGCGAGGGGAGAGGGGACGATGATGGAGCGCTGCGTCCCGTATCGGATAAGGCTTGCGCAGGAGCGGTAACACGCTTGTGAGGGGCGGTAGCTGATACTGCTGTGATCGATTACGGACTCAGGCCAACCAAACATGAAGCTACGATATCCAATAGCGCCGGAACCATTACGGGCTTAAAAAGCGCCTAACCAAACACGTTCTTAGAGGTAAGAGTTTCCGTACGCCTTGTTGTTCTGTTGTTAATATCTTTTACCAGATGACGCTGTGTTTTCTTGTTTGTGAAAAAAAGGAAGCACTTCATTCTTTTCTAAGTCAACATTCACCATATTAGTGCATTATCTTCTTATTTCTTGAAAGAACTAAAAAAAATTATTTACTTGTGAATGAAACTTTCAACTGTTCGTGGTTTTGATTTTAATTTGGTATACTAGTCGTTAACCTGTGTTCCTGCACAGCTAGCAATTTCTACAGATAGATTTAATCCGTAACGCATGCAATATTATCTTCTCATCTTCCTTTCTATTCTCAGGTCATTGTTCTTTTATTAGGCGCTTGAAAATGATGAGTAGATCGATAAGAAAACAAAGCTTTTCTTCCATATGGTATTCCTCTAATTTACTATATATCTCTTATGAATAGATAAATAGATCTAAGCCATCGATAAAAATAATTAAGAAGAATGGACGACCAAGATTTTCTTTTTTTTAGAATAATGTGGAATTTTCTAGTAAGTTTTCTTTTTTTTTAGATTAACATAGGAATTTCTAGCATTTTCTAATTAATGTGGGGGCTTCTACGATGACCTCCAATTAGTATATAAAAAGATCAATTAGTATATAAAAAGATAGTTACTTACACCTGAGCAATGTACACATGTTTTATGAGGTGCACATGCAAAAATAGTTTGCATGGTACTGTTCTGGTAACTGATGTATGGTGTAGAACAAATTGAGACGCATATGCTTTGTGCTTTGCAGCGGTGCAAGTGGAACTACAGCCAACCGACACTACTACAGAACAGGTCATCACTGTCGGCTCGTCCACGCCATTACTGTCGGTTATGGGAGCCGGCAGTGATTGGTCGGCAGTGATACTCAGGGTATCACTTTGCCGCTCAGAACCAGCGATGATAATAGATATCACTGCCGGTTTATTGTATAATCGGCGATGATACTCGACTATCTCTGCCGGTTTACACTAGAACCCGGCGATGATATTATTTGTCTCTGCGGTTCACACTAGAACCCAAGCGATGATATATGTATATCTCTGTAAACATACCAAGAACCGACAATGATATATGTATATCACTTCTGGTTCCTAAACGACAACCGGCGATGACAACCCGTGAAATTCTGAAAAAATTTGTAGATGTACTTCATAGATTACTCTACCTATGTATAACATTGTAGGTTCAAATTCAATACATATCAGGACTTACAAAAAAGAGAAAATTCTGAACAAGTTTCAACTCCTGCTCCCATGTAGCCAGCATCCCCCTGGGAGCAATTATCATCGGACAACACAGTGGGAAAAGCTCAAGGTAAGATTGAATAAATGTGATTACAAGTCGGGTCTTCCATGTCCTTGGGGCATGAGAAATCACACAGCCACCTGTAAACATCGGTGTTCACAGTGTGCTTCAGCTGTTCAATTGAAATATCCCCTACCAACTTTGTCCACATGAACTTAAATCCTTCTTGCTAGTGCGGGAACTCAAATCCACATGTAAGCCATTTTTAGCGGTTCCTCGACCACCACTAGTTGTATCATCCAAGTCTTCGGGCGATCCGTTGAAGCCTTTTGTCGTCTGGCCCGAGAAGTTGCCAAGAGCAGGGTAATCATTGATGGTTACGAACAACAATACCCGTAGGATAATATTCTCTCTTTTATACTCATCCCATACCCGTACACTATCGTTCCACAATATTAGGAGATCTTCAACCAATGGTTTGAGGTACACATCGATATCATTGCCAGGTTGCCTGGGCCTTTGGATCAGTAAGGGCATCATAATGTACTTTCGCTTCATGCAAAGCCAAGAAGGAAGGTTGTAGATGCATAAAGTCACTGGCCAAGTGCTATAACGACTACTCATGTTGCCAAAAGTATTCATCCCATCCGTACTCAACCCGAACCTTATATTCCTCACATCATATGCATAGTGCTTTTTATATTTTCTGTCGATGTTCCTCCATTGCACAGAATCAGCAGGGTGTCTGAGCATTCCATCCTTCTTACGCTCTTGGCGTGCCATCGTAACAATTGGGCATGCCTTTTGTTCGCAAACAATCGCCGGATGGGGATTATAGGAAATACCACACCACCTTACGAGACACCTCTTCTTCTTCGCCTCACCTGACATCTTCGTTCTCGATATAAATAAATGCGTTGCCCTTATACCGCTTTGCTTTGCAAACAACACAAGATCCATGTCCGCAAACTCATTGCGATATAATATGCAATCATTTGGATATCGTATATTCTTTGTACTTCCAATCCCAGCAGACGAGACAACTTTGCTTGGCACGATGCGTAGTTGAAGGCAACACGTTACCCTCTGGAAGCAAGTTCCCCAAGAGGCATAACATTTCGATAAAGCTCTTATCGGACCAACCATTGCTTGCCTTCAAGCTGCAGAGTGAAAGCACGGTATGCGACTTTTGTGCTCCTCCTTGCGGCACACAGGTACAATGGCGTTGTAGAGTCCTCTACCATACCGGAACTTTGAAACTCCCTTTCACTCGTGAAGTCCCCCTCTCCATCACGCAAAGATTTGATCTAGATCATCTTTGTGGATATCAACGAACGCATCTTCCACCGCCGTCATACCGTTGTCTCCGTTATCTTTATCAATGTGTTGCCCTTCATGTACAATATCATCTTCACCGCGCTCGGTCCAAGAGGTATAGCCAGCCTTGAAACCCCTTCGAAGCAAGTGTGCACGTATCGACTCCATGTTAGAAAACAACTTCTCATTTTTGCAATCAACGCATGGACAACACATATAGTCCGCCAGGTTTCTCGACTTGTGTGCCGCAAATGCATTCGAAAACAAGTCACACCATTAAAGAACTACGGACATGACGGTCAGTGTCATACATCCACCTTCGGTCTATCTACGATTAATTATATCAAACTACATTTCAAAGATATCAACAAATGATACCAAAATAATTTATTCTTTACAGTAGTCATGCATTGCTAATTAATTAAAACGATAAACACATTATAAGCACATAACTGCAAATAACAATATAATTGTAAATGATTAGTTTTACAAATACATCTAGCAATTTTGCCTATATTAAAATACATCAAACCTTTTTCACTATTTAAATATCCATCTAGCATTTTTAATTATTTAGAAGATTTCTTCATTTCATTTTGTTATGTAGCGCTATTAAATTAAATTAATCTACAACAAACAAGCATATAATTGAATATAAGGATATATTTCTAAATAATTATGTATCTTGCAACTTTCATTATTGCAAAATCCATCTACCATTTTTCATTATTTAAATATTCAACTAGCAATTCTCACTATTTATAATTCATCTAGCAATTTTACTATTTAAAAATCCATATAACAATTTTTATTAATTAAAATAATTACAATTATGCATAATTTTCCATCTAGCAATTTTCATTACTTAAACATCCTTTGCATCACTAAAATGGATAAGAATTATAATTTATTCAATAATTTAGCTAGATCTTAATTTGAACACTCCGAGCCTAAAATGTTCACACCGCAATACAATCAAGAATCATAAACATCTACAACAATCAGAACTAAAATTTTCGACAAATATAACATAGATCAAGTCGGTAACCTCGAAAAATTTTAATACAATTTTTCAGTAGCAACTCGCTAAGATAATAACTACCGAGCAAACAGAGCTCCTCTTTGTTCTGCTCGGTCGGAGAAGATGTTGACTTGAAGAAAAATATGAAAAAAATACTAACACAATTTTTCGGCAGCACCTTAACAAGAAAAATACAACTGAGCAATGAGCTCCTCTCTTCTGCTCGGCCAGGGAAAGGCGTCGGTCAGGCGGAGCTATGTAAATAGCTTATTCTTGCTTGACTCTGCGAAGAACCGGTAGTGATAAGGTCATATTACGTGGGAAAAAATAGCTTATCACTCGCGGCTCTGCAGAATCGCGATGATAAGGTCATATTACGCGGAAAATTGGGATGCGCGGGAAAATACATATCACTTGCCGGTTAAATAGAAGAACCGGCGATAAAGTTCAATATCACTGCCGGTTATAAATTAAACCGCGTAATATATCGATCTTGGTTTTGGTTATAAACCGGCAGTGATAGTTAGTTATCACTGCCGGTTGGTAATACAAACCGGTAGTGATACGTCGCACACTTCCAACTGCCACGCCAACCATCGCGCTTGCCCGTTCCTCTGCCGTGCGCTTGCTCGTTCCTCTGTCGCGCCAACCGTTGCGCTTCACATTCCTCTGCCAACTGTTACCCTTCCCATTCTGCCTCTATATATTGCCCATTCCTTAATCTGAAGCACCACTCCTCACAATCCACTACTGCTGCAAGAATGGCCCCCCAAGAAGCGAGCACGTATTGGGGAAAGCCCCGCTCCGTCGCCAGAGAAGGAGGAGAAGGAGGAGGAAGAGGAGGCAAAGGAGGAGGAGGGCGACGACGAACACAGCGACGGCGGCAAGGTCCTGCGGCGTTGGGGCAAGACCAATTCCGCCACAGAATCAGATTCGAAGGAGGAGGAGGAGCACTGCCACAACTCCGATCGGTCATCAGGCGGCAGCTCCGACGAGGAGGAGGACGACAACGACGACGATGACTTTTGGATATAGGGTTTCACGCCATTTTGGGTTTCAAACGGTTAATAGCCGTTGGCCCGTTATATTTTGTATATATAATGATGACTAAATATGTAATAATGGACGATATAACTAATTATGTTTTGTAAATGTTCTGTGTTTTAACTAATACATATCCCCGCAAATTACAAATTTTGTAAATGTTTTGTGTGAGATAAATTACAAATTTTTAATATGTTCTGTTTCTTAACTAATTATGCTTTGATATGTTCTGTGCGAGATAAATTACAATGTTTCTTATGTTCTGTATCGAACTAATTATGGGGAACAGTAATATCACTGCCGGTTCTAGAGTAAAACCGGTAGTGAAAATGGTCTTATCACTGCCGGTTTATAGGCAAACCGGCAATGATAAATCACTACCGGTTTTATATATAAATCAGCAGTGATATCTTCTTATCACTGCCGGTTCTCTATAAAGCCGGCAATGATATTGCCTCCATTCCTGCGGGAAATTTATACTATTCTTATCACTGCCGATTGAAGTTAGAACAGGCAGTGATAATATTATCACCTCTAGTTGAATTTAGAACCGACAATGATAATATTATCACTGCCGGCTCGAACCTACCCGGCAGTGATAGGGGGTCACGGATGCGGCAGTCTGTAGTAGTGCAAAGTCGCCCGAAGTTCCAGCAATTACTATGTGCCCAAGGGAGCCTTGACATGCATGCCTTGTTTTGTGTTTTGTGACAACGTTAGTCTATGTACATCGCCTCCAATCCAGTACAACACCGGTACACAAAGCATGTGGAAATTGACTTGCATTTTGTCCAGGAGAAAGTTTCACTTGGCAAGGCCAATGTTCTATATGTACCATTGTCACATCAATTTGCAGACATTTTTACCAAAGGATTGCCATCCACTTTGTTCCAAGAGTTTCATTCCAGGCTGCATATCCTTCCCGAGGCGGTACAGGCTATGGGGGACTGTCAGCGCACCAATTCTTGTACACCAGGTGGATCACAACTTGGGCATGGTGTAATATCGCAGACTTTTTTTTAGAGTCGGTTCCAATGGAAGAACTGTGGGGCTTTAGTGGGTGTTTTTGGGGCTTAGTGGAGATTTTTTCCCCTAAATCCCTAACACTACCCCTTAAAATTTCCCTTTTTGCCCCTCACTTAAGTCTCTCCCTCACTCCCCTCACTTAACCCCATTTCTTTTCCTACTCACTCCCTCCTCCCCAAACCGAGTGAACCAGCAGCTTGGGCTTGCTCTTCCTCCTAGGCGTGGAGCTCCATGTCGCCTGCTCCTGGAGGTTGCTGGCGTCCTCCCCCTGCAGTCAAGCCCTCTCTTAGCATCAACTCCTCCTTGCTACAGCAAACGAACTCCCCCCCACCAGCTGTTTTTGGCTTTTGGAGTTAAGGTAAATTCCTAGGATTTGTGATTTGAGGTGGAGGCTTGAGGTAGGGTTCATGCTAGAGTATTTTCCCTATAGTTTTGGTTGAGTTTGGGGCGGATTTAGAGTGAAACCCTAAAGTTGTGCAATTTCTATTTTCGGGCCGAGTTTTACCTGTTCGTTAGAGCTGTGTTTCGAGCTAGTTAAAAGTATTTTCTAAATGTTTGGTTGTAGAGAAAGTTGTAGCTCGTCATTTCCCCTTTAATCTGAGACTAAGAACACTAAATTTCATTTAGCCAAACAAAAGTTATGGTCATTTTAGTGCTGGCTGTTATGATTATGCTTGTGTTGGTAGCTGAAACTTTGAGCTGCTGTTTAATACTAGATGCAAGTCGAATTAAAATTCTTGATTGCCTAGAGAAAGTTAGAAAATTTCCTGTAGCATTATAAAATGTCTTTGTTTGCTTGATTTGGATTCAAGAATCAATAGTTATGCTATTTTGAAGTATGCTGTTCTGAAATCCGAAGTTGCTGAAGGTTCTGATTTTAGTCTGAAATTCAGAGTGCTATTTGAGGACATTAAATATATCTCCTGAATAAATGGTTGTATGATAAATGTAGATTATCCTCTTGTGATCATTTAGAGTACAAGAACTTAATTTTTGGTTTAGCCATTTAGGACATATGCTCATGTCTGTGCCTGTTGTCCTGAACTTGTTTACAATAGTAGATATTGTTTTAATCTGTTGATTTAATCTAGTTAGAAGCAAAATTAGACTTTCTCTTTACCTAGAAAAAGTTGGCAAATTTTGTGTAGATGTTGAAAATGTCTTCATTTAAGAAGGTAATCCTCAACCTATTCAACTCGGCTCAGATGGCTCTGATCGGGACAGGACTCGTCCCCAAATAGGAAGACACGTACGCTCGTCACCTTTCTTTGGGCAAACCAGGATATTTTTGCATGAAAACCTTCCGACATGCCCGGTGTCCCTAGGGAGGTGATCGAGCACTCTCTCAACGTTGACGAGAAGGCGAAGCCTATCAAGCAGCGGCTCCACTGATTCGCTCAAGATCGCTGAGAGGCCATAAGGGAAGAAATCACCAAGCTTTTAGCCGTAGGCTTTATAAAAGAAGTGTATCATCCCGATTGGTTAGCAAACCCAGTTCTTGTTCGCAATAAGAATAAAAACTGACGCATGTGTGTTGATTATACCGATCTTAACAAAGCATGCCCGAAAGATCCGTTTGGGCTACCTCGCATCGACCAGGTGGAAGATTCAACTGCAGGTTGTGAGCTCTTAAGTTTTCTGGATGCCTACTCGGGATACCACCAGATTAGGCTGAAAGAAGAAGACAGTATCAAGACCTCGTTCATCACTCCATTTGGAGCATTATGCTATGCTGGTGCAACCTATCAGCGTGCAATACAGTGGTGTTTTCACACCCAAATCGAACGCAATGTAGAAGCATATGTAGATGATGTCGTCGTCAAATCTCATGCAAAGAAAGACCTCATATCTGACTTGGCCAAGACATTTGAAAGCCTAAGGGCGTAAAGATGAAGCTTAACCCCAAAAAGTGCATCTTTGGTGTCCCCTCAGGAAAACTACTTGGATTCATTGTGTCGCAGCGGGGCATCGAGGCGAACCCGGAGAAGATCAATGCTATCCTAAAGATGAAGCCACTGGCCTACCAGAAAGACGTCCAGAAGCTCACAGGATGCATGGTGGCACTCGGCAGATTCATCCCACCTGAGATCGCAGGGGATGCCTTTTTTCAAACTTCTGAAGAAGCAGGGCAATTTTCAATGGACTCTCGAGGCGTAGCAGGCTTTCGAGGACCTTAAGGCATTCTTGTCCTCGCCGCCGGTACTGGTCTCACCGATGCCTGAAGAACCTCTTTTGCTTTACATTGCTGCAACGACTCATGTAGTCAGCGCCGCAATCGTCGTAGAGCGGGAGGAAGCAGGACACCTCCAAAAGATTCAGCGCCCAGTTTACTTCATCAGCGAGGTATTAGGCGAATCCAAAGCACGGTATCCTTAGGTACAAAAACTGTTGTATGCCGTATTACTTCCCGCAAACTCAAACATTACTTTCAAGAACATTCAATTTCGGTGGTCACCACCTTTCTGATTCGTGATATACTCCACAACCGGAAGGCCACCAGGAGAATTGCAAAATGGGCGGTCGAGCTCGGAGCTTTTGAAATTTCCTTCAAGCCACGAACAGCAGTAAAGTCTCAAGTACTCGCCGACTTCATCGCCGAGTGGGTGGAATTGCAGACCCCCACGACTTTTGAAAAACTTGAGTATTGGATAGTGTATTTCGATGGTTCCCTCATGCTCAGCGGTGCGGGGGCTGGCGTGGTACTCATCTCTCCGACAGGTGATCGCTTGAAGTATGTCCTTCAGCTCCATTTTTCGGTATCAAACAATGCCGCCGAGTACGAGGCACTCATCCACGGGCTCCGTATCGCCATATCTCTCGGCGTTCGATGATTGACGATCGCAGAGACTCCATGTTGGTAATCAATTAAGTGCAGAAAGACTGGTCATGCGTCGGTGACAACATAGCCGCATACTGCCAGGAAGTGCAGAAGCTCGAAGACAAGTTCGACGGGCTAGAGCTCATCCACGTACTCATTGTGACAATGAAGCGAGAGCAGCTCGCAAGGCTAGGCTCGATCGGGAACGATGCGGTGGAGTATTTGTCGAAGAGCTCCACAAAACTTCAATAAGCCGACAGCAGGATTTAGACAAATTAGAAGAAAGACAGGCCGAAGTGGAAGTTTTAGTCATCAACCCTGACTGGACAACTCCATTCCTAAACTATCTGTTAAAAGATGAGCTCCCCGAAGACCGCATAGAGGCAGAACGCGTCGCATGCCGATGTAAAAGCTACGTGGTAGTCGGTGAAGAACTCTTCCGAAAGAGTGCTTCCGGAGTCCTAAGGCGTTGCATATCGGAGCAAGAAGGGAAGAACCTCCACAGAGAAATACACTCGGGAATTTGTGGGCATCATGCAGTGGCAAGTACCCTGGTGGGCAAAGCCTATCATCAAGGTTTCTTCTAGCCGACTGCTGTATCAGACGCAGAGCGTTCGAACCTGTGAAGGTTGTTAGTTCCTCGCTCGTCAAATACACGTGCTGGCGCAGGAGTTGCAAACCGTCCCGATCACCTGGCCATTTGCAGTTTGGGGGCTCGACATGGTCGGTCCTTTGAAGAAGGCCCAAGGTGGTTTCACCCATCTTTTTGTCGCCATTGATAAATTTATGAAGTGGATCGAGGCAAAGTCCGTCGCCACGATCACGGCTACCAAGGCCAAGGAGTTCTTCCAAGAAATTGTGGTAAGGTTCGGCGTACCCAACAAGATTATCACGAACAATGGAACTCAATTCCGCGGAGAAGAATTTCAAGATTGGTGCGACGAGCTCGGCATCAAGATTTGCTTCGCTTCCATGGCACATCCAAGGAGCAATGACCAAGTGAAGCGAGCAAACGGCATGGTGCTACAAGGGCTAAAAGCAAGGATTTTTTATCGTCTCAAGCTATATGCTACGCGATGGGTAAAAGAATTGCCTTTGGTGCTCTGGGGGCTAAGAACTACTCCTAGCAGAGCTACCGGGCAGTCACCTTTTTTCCTAGTATAAGGCTCAGAAGCGGTCTTACCTACCGAGTTGATGTTCGGATCCCCACGGGTTCGGAGCTACAAGGAGGTCGAGTCAGAGGAGAACCGGATAGAAGACCTCGACCGACTAGAAGAAGCTAGGGAAATTGCAGCAATCCAGTCAGCCAAATACCTCGAAGGCCTACGCTGCCACCATGATCGGAACGTTCAGGGTCGTGCTTTCTCCAAAGGAGACCTGGTCCTAATGAAGAATCAAAAAAGCGAGCACAAGCTCTCCCAAGCTAGGAAGGCCCTACATAAATCGATGGCGTGACACGCTTGGGGGCTTCTGAGACTCAAGCGGGAAGATGGCTTGGTCATCGGCAACTCATGGAACATAGAGCAGCTACGTCGTTTTTACTCTTAAAATCTTGTACATTAGTTATATTATTCATGAATAAAATTTATTCTTGACTTGCTACTCAATTGATGCTCAATTAAGCAGTAAGTCGGGGGCTACACCTAATAGAGTTGCGCATGCGCAACCCTTCTTCTGAGTCATTTTTTCTCATGAATCATCTATTTTTTCCTAATGATTGTGACTGAACTCGAGTGCGTTTAAATCCAAATCGTGAAACTCTGACCCCATATACGGCGAACTCTAGTTCCTCAAACCACGTGCTTGGGAAAAATAGCCATGAGCCGACTTCCGACGCTCGGGGGCTAGAATAGTCGAGCAGAGTGCTTCAACGTGAAAAGATAAAAACCACTCGGGCAAATCCTAAAATCAATAGGGAAGAAAGACCAAATAGCATTAAAAGTTCCACTAAAAACATTCAGATCGGGATACATCAATGCATTGCATGAGAACTTTGCAGGAACATAAAACCTAAGCGCGACGCGCGCATCCTACGGCCTCGATGAGGGCATCCCTCGCCTCAACAAGCTTCGGGACAACTTCGATTAGCACGTCGACGGCGATGACATCGCGAGCCACAGCCTCTTCCTCTGTGAGCTCGGCCAGTGCATGCTCGTAATCACCCCAGAGTTTGGCAAGGAAGGCTTCCTCCGCATCAGGCACCGGCAGAGCCCCATCTTCAAAGTAAAAAATTGGCCCTTTCGCCGGGGGGCGGGGGAGATGGTGGAGCCTCATCGCCAAATGAAGAAGATTGGGACGAAGAAGCCATTGAAGGTTCAAGGGAGAATGTTGAAGGTCGCTGAGAAGAGCTTAGAGACGGGTGATTGGTCAAGTAGCGGTGACACTCTTACATACTCAAAGCGTGGAAATCGAACGGTCTTGAGTAAATGCTAGCGCGGGAAGCCGAAGCGGCTCTGAAAGATGTGCTGGTACTAGAACTCGAAGAGACCGAGAAGACGTAGGGACGCGGGACACCAAATCAGACACGACACATGCAAGCATTAAATAAAAAAAGACTCGCAGGACACAACGAAGCAATTAAAAGCAAAATACAGCTCAAATTGCCAAGCGTTTTTACTAAGGCTCAAAGAGAATGATTACAGATCAGGTCTCAGAACATGATATTTACATGGGACCCAGCTCCAGATTTTTGACTAAAGCGGCGGAGGTATCCCTAACCTCGTCAAACAGAGCAAGGCTTGAACGTCATCGACGGTGCAAGCAAAGCCCTCCTTGATAGCTTCGAGCTCCACCCGCGGATACAAGGACTTCACGATGGCCAAAGCTTGACTGGCGCTCATGATTGCCGTCTCCTTCAAGTGTGCTACCAGCTTCTTGGGCCCCTCCGCCAGTCGCTGGATGGTGGTGTCCACATCGCTGGGCACATCACTGGGCCTAGCTTCGCCAGGACTCAGGATTTGCAGCATTGCCTCGGAGCGTTCTTGGAGCTTGCAGACTCGCGCCTTAGTGGATTTGATCTGTTCATCAAGGACGCGATAATGAGCCTATGACTTGGCCCGGTATTCTGCAAAACTAGTCGGATTACCCCAAAGACGCTAAAAAGCACAGCAGAGACAAAGGACGAGTTGGGAGCAAACCTTCCAGCTCTATTTCTATCTTGTTCATCCTGATTTGGGTGTCCTCCTCGGACTTCTTTAGTTCCTTGACCCGATTCTCGGTGGTCTCGAGCTTTCCCTGAAGATCTGCAACGACGAAGGATGGAGACAAGACAGAAAGAATGAGCTAAGGGGTGGAAGACTCAAAAGGTGATCCAAGGCAGTTGGACAAGGGGGTTACCGCTAAGGGAGCTCGTTAGGTTCAGTTTTTCCGCCTCGAAGGCCAGAACCTGGGCCCGGAGCCTCTCCAGCTCCTCTCGGTTCTCGACCCGGGCCCTGCCGAGTTCCTCCTGTAGCTCGACACGGACCCGCTGAACCTCGGCGTCATAGTCCTTCCTCATCTTGGTCTTCGGGAGTATCTCCCGGAGAAGGGCGTTCCTTTGCTTAGCGTGCTCTGCTAAACGCTGAAGGCAGCAAGATGAAGGGTAAAGCTACACTACGCTCCAAAGACAAAGAGAAGAGGACTTCTAAACAACTCGGCGCAAGCAACTTACATGAGCAAACTGAGAGCAACTGTAGGCATGGTACGGAACGCCTCCCATTCCTTATCCTCATCTTCATTGTCATAAGCTGTCCACTCGCCATACTCGTCGAAGAGCATAACCCGCCTGAGAGATTTGAGCGAGGCGAGGGAGTTCTTCAATGAGGCGAAGAGCGGGCGGTAGGCCTAAAGGGAACCATTCGACCCGTGGCTCGGGAGGAAAACAGCGGCGGCTACGGTTTGCATCGACCTCGGTGACTGGGCATTGGGCGGTCCGGGAGTTGTTGCTACTGGCTCTGGAGCCACTTCGGGGGCATCAGGCGCGGCATTAGCCGACACTTCAGTTTTAGGTCGGCTCGGGACATCTTTAGCGGCAGCCTCCTGGGACTCCCCGTGTGGCATGTCCACAGGAACTTCGTCAACAGGCTTCCTAAAAAAAGAAGCAGTTAGGGCATGACCCGGAAAAGCAAAAGGAAGAGCTAACAAGGAAACCAACCTGTTGGATCATGTTATCATTATCCCCGAGCTCTTTCGAGCAGAGGGTCATCCTATGGAAGAACTCGGCGGCACGCCAGACGTAGGGGGCGATGGGCTTCTGACCGAGCTTGAGGGAGGAGATGTCACATCGGCCGAGTGTCGGGCTGGGGGCTCGGGAATCCTCGTGCTCTCGGACTGGCTTGCTGACATGGAAGTCGCTAGAGAGGCGTGGGTGGCTACCGAGTCCCGAACCTTCGGGCCCCCAGTCGGGCGCACGTTGGCCGCCGACTGCCTCTTCTTCTCCTTAGGTATGTGGACGGCCGGGCGTTTACCCTTTCCCAAGGGGTCTTCAGCTTCGGCCGCCCTATCCTTCTTAGTACTCGGGGCCGAGGGCGAGGTGCTAGCGAGCGTTTCGCTGGCACTCTTGTCTTTGAGAAATTGGAGCGGCCAGGCGCATCGAGAGAGAAGAAGGCGTCGCGACCCTGCAAGCATAGGTAACAAACACACGTTTAAGTGTAGCTGCTCCAGAACAAGAAAATCCAACCATGGAGGACGAGAAAGCATCTTACCGAAGGCGGAGGGCTCGTCTTGTTGAAGGGCTTCAGACACATAGTGTTGGTTATCTGGGTGCCCTGGACGAAGAAATCGCCCAGGCGCCTAAGGAGAATGTCCCTGGGAATAAGCTCAGGGGATTCCCAGGTGGTGTCGCGTTCTCCTTTGAAGTCATATCTAAGATGGACCCGCTCCTTGAGGGGCTGCACTCGGCGAAAGCCAAAATTGAGGATAATCGCGACCCCGGTTAATCCATCTACCTTCAATTTGGCGATCATACCTATGAGCTCTGCCACTTGGTCCATCCCGCTGTCCGAGGGAAGTTTAGGAGGGACTCCAGAAAAAGAAGGAAGAGAAGGTTTGGGGTTGGCACAGTAAAACCATTCCTGATGCCAGCCTTTGTTGGAGGTCTTGAAGGGAATTGCGAAGTAGGACTTCTTCAAGCCGTCCCTTAGCTGGAATCCAGCACCCCCAACTGCCTTGGGGGAATTCTTTTTTGGGAAAGGTTTGAGAAGGAAAAGCTGGCGAAAAAGGTCAAAATGTGGGTGAATGCCAAGGAAGACCTCGCAGAGGTGAACAAAAACAGCAATTTGAAGAATGGAGTTTGGATTGAGATGGGTCAATTCGATTTCATAAAAATGGAGAAGACCATGAAGAAAGGCGCAGGCGGGAAGACCGAACCCACGCTGAAAGAAAGACTCAAAGACAACCACTTCCTCAGTGCGGGGCGTGGGGCAAGACTCACCCGTAGCAGGGTGACCGGAGAGCATCACCAATGCGGGGAAGACGCCGCTGGCGACTAATTCCTTCAATCGCTTTTCCGTCGTCACCGAAGTGGCCCAATCCTTGGTCGAGGTTGATAGAGGAGCGTCTTTGAAAGAAGGAGAAGACATTTTGTGGGCGAAGGAACTTGCAATTGCGTCGGATTGGGATGACGAGAGATGCTAACCCTAGCGGCAGAGATCACAAGAGAAGCACCAAAAATGAGAAGACGAAGGGGCAAATGAGAATAGTGCGCAGAAAACCGTTTCGTTCGCACTTGGTCTCATATTTATAGGGAGTGATGCTAACTTTCGCCTTGAGCAGGAAAACGCTTCGCCTTCCACATATCTTAGGGTTGCCCTAGGGCACGCCTCAAGATGGGCCTGTGGCCATGTGCAGTGAATCACTCGCACCACGAGCACAATGGGCAGATTCGATTTGGGATACGGTACGCCTCATGATGGGCCAAAGGCCAATGACCGCATCAGACGGAATTTGGGTACCTTCCAAATTAAAACATCCTCTTATGATATGCCTCATGTTAGGTCGCATGCTGGATACCGTTTAAAATGGGATCAGATATCATAAAGATGGTTCAAAATAGATATTCTAGAGGTATGCCTCATGAAGGGTCATTAGCCGTATACTGCAAAAAGCAGATGCGGGTACCACTTGGATAATTCATGATAGGCCAAAAGCTGTGCGCCCTGGCACACAGGTACCACTCGATTAAAAGCCAACATAAATGGAGATATACTCCATGACGAGCTGCATGCTGGCTCAATAAATTGGGTCGGGAACCACTCAGAATGACTACACGTGGACCTCTATCGAGTCCTTCATGACCTTCTTGCCTACAACGGAGCACTCGGCTGCATAGAAAACCAGTCGGGAAATCTCGTTAATAAGAAGGCAATTCGATCGCAAAGCACTCGAGGGCTACTGTGGAGCATACACATCACGGGTATCTGCAAAGCATGCCTGCGAGGCCCAACCATACTGGGCCGGGCCAAGCTGGTGGCATGGAAAAAGAAGATACCAGGGGTGCGCCAAGCGTGTGAAACAAGGAAGCCCTGAAGATAGCAACTGATCTAAATTAGGTAGGATACAATCGTAATCTAGACCGTTACTCAAACGGATATGTACGTGAGATATGATTCCTATTCTGTATCCGATCAGGACTCCTCCATGTAATCCGCACCTCTCTACTATATAAAGGGGGGTGCGGGGGAACATCAGATTATCTCATCAGCAAATTAGCTAGCCACATACAATACCAAAGCACAGGACTAGGGTATTATCTCCTCCGCAAGAGCCCGATCCTGGATAATTCTCTTGTCTTGTGTTACCATCGAGTTTGGATCCAGCGCCTAGCCCCGTTTTCATTATTGCCAACAATAAATATTGACACTTAGTGCGCCAACTGTCGACGTTTGTTGTCGGCAATAATGAAAACGGGGCTAGGCATTGGACCCAAACTCAATGGTAGAACAAGACACAGGGATTATACAGGTTCAGGCTCTCACAAAGGAGATAATACCCTAGTCCTATGCTCTGGGATTATATGTGACGAATACCCATACCAGGGGTACCCCACAGCGTAGTGAAACCGACATGACCCTCGGGGGTTATTGTCGGATCTCGGGTCGGACGCTCCCGCCGGCCCCGACCGACCCAGGGCCGATGCCTCCACAAGCACCTGCTCCGACCCGACCCCGCGCCAGTACCCCGACCGGAGTCCCCGCAAGCTTTGGCCCCACGGTCTACCTTGCGTCGCCGATCTCGCCCGGCGGGCCACCAGTAGCGGACATAATAGTAACATTAGGGCGGCGATTCCTTCCCAAAACAACCGAGAGGGCCTCGATTAAAACACCGTCTATTCAAGACGTCATCACAGACAGCGCTTCGGAAGGCGAGTGTCGTCCTCAAAAGCGCCGCCCATTGTGTCTACCCACCCCATACGAATCTTGTTGAAGCTGTCAGTCATCATGACCGAAGACCAAGTCGCCCGGACGAAGAGACTGCCCATCGCCATGACCGAGGACTAGGACGTCCGGACGTAGTATTCCCTTATCCTTTTTCAAATCCTCGTGTAACCTGCCCCCTCGGCCTATATAAAGGGAGGCAGGGCCCTTGGGAGAGGGGGGATAGATTTTCTTTTCTTCACACACACTCCCGTGAGTTCGCTCACCGGCACCGCCCCTCCGATCGCTCAGGTCTCTCTGACCCGGGTCGGCGCCAGGCCTAGGAAAGCCCCCCCGATCTCTTCTTCCCGAACGAGAGCTAAGGGCCTGTCCTTAGCCTCCGTCTGTAACCACCATTTTGTTCCCCGAGCTCAGGGCAATACAAATCCGCCGCCACGAACTGGAAGTAGGGACATTCAGCCCGAACCAGTATAAATCCAGGACTTCTTTTGTCTATCCATTCGATCGAGGAGAGGGGACGCGCAACCACCTATACTTACAAGTTTACTTGCCGGTTATACGAAACACCGACAGTTGGCGCGCCAGGTAGGGGCTCTCGTGTGTCATCTTCGTGATCTCCGGATTCCCATTCCCCTCCTCGATGGCTTTTTTTACCAATGACGGCGCGTCTGCGTCAAGGGGCTAGATCCGCTTCGGCTCCCTCGACTTCATCACCATCCCGGCGGGAGAGTTCGTGCTCATCCCCGCCACCTTCCAGCATCGAGCACCTACCTCGAAGTCCGGACTCAAAATCCTACACTCTCGGTGACCTTCGGCAGGGACCTGCGTGGACCCCGAGAGGAGTCCGTCTCTTGCCACCCTACCTCTGGTGGCGGTCCCATGAGCTTCTTGGCGTGTGGCACATCACCTCCCGAGCTCGCACCTCGTGGCTACGATTCCGGCCATTTGCAGACCTCCATCTCTGACTTCTTGGAGAGCTCCTCGGCCTCGACTCGGCTCAGGCAGCGCTGGCATACCCCGATGTGTTGTACCCTCATGAGTGCAACATGGCGGGGTCGGACGCCCGCCACCACCTCCGTCGGTCAGGAACCGCCGCCCGACATGCTTGCGGCGGAGGCGAAATCAGCGCGCGTCTGCAGCTCTCAAGTCCGCGTCACGGGCTCCAGTGACAGCGAGCGTTGGAGGCTCAAGAGGCTGAGTTTGTCAAGCTCGGGCCGATCTGGAGCAAAACAAGCCCAGCCTTCTGCCTTTCTACGCCGCGTCTTGTGCAGCAGGTCAACAGCGATTGGCGAGGATCGCACAACCTACGTACTCCTCGTGCGGCGAGAATGTCACGCCGGCGGCAATGCTGCCAGCGGCATCCACGAGCGAGAGACGGGGAGCCAAGGCCACCTACAGAACCTCCGGGGTGGTAGAAGCGTCTTCGCGATCCAGCATGTCTGACCTTAGTCTCCTTCGGCTCGAGGCTTCTTCGATCACCCAGGCAAGGTGCTGCCGGCGGCCGGGCCAGCCTGCCTGGCGCCCGGCGCCCAGGCCTCTCGCACCGGCGTAGCGAATACTCGGTAACCGCAACGTGCGTGGCACCATGGGGCCGGAAGAAACGACCAGCGAGGCAATTCCATCTCGGACGCAGCAGACGGCCGCCGCCGCCGCGGACCGAGCCCGGCGTGAGTCGTGCGGGGCCGTGTAAGCGTTGGTAGGGAGATCGCCCGCGTGAACTTCCCAGGTTCGCGCCCCCAGCATAACCAAGTATCTTTGGGGCCCACGAACCCCGGTGTCGGCTAAAGACCGGCTCGCGTGTGAGGCGGGAGGCTGCAGACGATCTCTTCGTCATCGATGCCTCCTATCTACCTCGCGGATTACTGCCGACATGGCTCGGTATTTGCCCGCGAGCACCATCGAAGGGGACCTAAGAACATCTTGGTCGGTAACTTCTAGGAGCACTTATCAGCATACAGGAACTCACGGGATCTCAAAAGGCGGCGGTAGAAGTCTCTCGGGATTACATCCGTGATTCTCCCGGCAATGCAACGAGCTCCCGGAGCATCGTGATGCGATGTTGTCGGGCGTTCATCTGACACCTAGTCGAAAGCTGGTGAACAAAATTTGGTGTGCGCAAGCCGGGACCACTAAGGGCTCCTCGACATTGCCACTAACCACGCCTCCGTGAGGCGTCGAACTATCTTCGATAAGGAAGGCTAAGCCGAGCCGCCGACGGGCGCTACCTCGGCCTCGACAAGAAAAGCGGAAGGGAAGCGAGGCGTGAGGCCACGTGGTCATGACGACCGACCATACTGCCGAGCGGCGGTAGCGTCGAGGACCCCGACCACTTGAAAAGCGATGGGCGGCCCATGTCGCATCATGGGTATCCGTCAAACACAAAATGCGAGGATTGCGAAACCGAGCGTTTCATCTCCGGAACCTCCGCGCGGGGTAAAGGGAAGAAAGCGCGACTTCGGCACCGAATCTGCGAGCCGAGGAAGGCGGCCAAGGGTTCCGGAACTGATAAATTGCCTCATGATCTTTGGTGGACCGGCGAGCTCTGCCGACAAAGCGTCGTGAAGCTTGCTTTCTGCGAAAGTCCTGGCTGACCCCGTACAAGGCCTTCCGATGGTGAATCGCCCGATCACCTTCGGCCGGAATGATCACCCGATCCGTCCGCACCAGGAGATACCCACGGTCGTAGCCCCCATTGTGAGGAACGGCGCCTCTCAAGGTGCTCATGGATGGCGGCGGCGATCTCAACATCTGTATGTCAAGACCTTGCGATGCCACAGGGATCCCTCGCTCAAGTCTCCGGAACCAAGCAAAGGCGCCCTTCCACGGCATCGTCCGGTACATAAAGCCCATCCGCTTAGGCGAGATCGACACTGCCAGTAACTTTTGGGAACCAAGCCAACTATGCACCGAGACCCTTACCTTTGAGGTGTGGGGTTTCACAGCTCCTATCACGCCATAATGGGGAGGCCATATTCGCCAAGTTCATGGCAATCCCCAACTACACTACATTAAGCTAAAGATCTCTAGGGGCGCGAGTCATCACCGTGGCGCATCTTCAGCTTCGCTTACAAGCTAAGGCGATTGCGAGTTAGCGTCGGCGATCATTGCGTCCGCCGAAACTCGAGAATCTCCGGAAGAGACCTCGGAATCCGCCCGAAACTCCAGCAAGCGGGGTCAGGATCCTTCAAGTCCGCCGAGGATCTGAAGGAGGTCGTGGTCGATCTCGAAGATCCGAGCCAAGACCGTCTTGCTCGAGGCCCGCTCCGCCAAATAGGAAAAGGCAGCATCGACTTCCTCCGCGCCAATCGGGCGCTTTGCATGAAACCCTCGACATGCTAGGCATCCCACGGAAATCGCCGAAACGCCTCAATATTCGGCTGGCTCAAGGCGGTAGATCAGCTTGCGCCGTTTAAGAAAGGCGCAGGATTATCGTGACGGATCGCCAAGCTTTTTGGCTGGGGTTCACAAAGAGGTCCGCCACCCCGAGTGGTTGGCCAACCCAGTGCTTGTAAAAAAAGTCGGGCAATGGAGAATGTGCGTTGATTACGGGCCTCAACAAGGCATGTCCCAGAACCCTTTCCCATTGCCCGCGCCGACCAAGTTATCGATTCTACTGCGAGTCGCGAATCCTGTGTTTCACGGGCGCCTACTCGGGCTACCACCGGATAACGATGAAGAGTCCGATCAACTCGCGACCTCATTCATCCTCCCGTTCGGCTCGTTACATTGCATGCTTGATGCGATTGAGCTCTGAAAAAAACGAGTGCTACATACCGGCGATGTATGCAAACGCGTTTTGACGAATCTGAACATAACATCGAGGCGTCACGTTGGCGATATTATCGTCAAGACTAAGAAGGTTAATGACCTTGTCGCCGACTTAGAGGAGACTTTGCGAACCTCAGAAGGTTTCGCATCGGACTCAACCGAAGTGCGTTTTCGGGTCCCCAAAGGAAAACCGCGGCTTCGCCGTCTCGAGCGGCAGATCGAGGCTAATGTCGAGAAGATCGCGCGATCATGAACATGGAGTCCGATCAGCAACCTTAAGGGAGTCCAGAAGTTGACGGGATGCCTAGCGGCCTTGAGCCGTTTCATCTCCCGCCTTGGTGAGGGCGGAATGCCGCTTTACAAGCTGCTCAAGAAGTCCGACCACTTCATCTGGACGTAGGAAGCGCAGGAAGCCCTCAACCGACTGAAGGCGTTCTTAACCATGCCCCCGGTGTTGGTCGCCCCAACGCTAGAAGAGTCGCTCCTCCTCTACATCGCCGCCACAACTCAAGTTGTTAGCGCGGCGCTCGTTGTGGAGCGGACCGAAGAAGGCCGCATACTCAAGGTGCAGCGTCCAGTGTACTTCATCAGTGAAGTACTTTCCGAGTCTAAGGGCCGGTATCCTCGGTGCGAGTTGCTCTCTGCAGTGCTCATCGCCAAAAGGAAGCTAGTCCACTACTCGACCGCATCCAATCTCCGTGGTAACTTCCATGCGCTCGGTGAGATCATTCGCGGCCGCGGACGTCTCGAAGAAGAATAGCCAAATGGGCTCTCGAGCTCAACGGCCCGCGACATATCATATGTCCCTCGGGCCAGGTCATCAAGTCAAGAGCCCTTGCCGACTTCGTCGCGAATGGACCGGCTCCGGTATTCCGCCGCGTAGGACCCCGGTATTGACGATGTGCTTCGATCGGGTCCTACACCAAAAATGAAGCAGGCGCCGGAATCGTCCTCATCTCTCCACTTGGAAACAAGCTTCAGTACGCGATCCGGTTGCATTTCGACGCCACCAACAATGTCGCCGAGTACGAAGCACTCATCAACGGTCTCCAGATTGCGGCCGACCTCGGCGCGCGCCGTCTCTACGTACACGGCGACTCCAAGCTCGTCGTCGACCAAGTCATGAAGGCCTCCGAGCCTCGTGATTTATCGCATGGCGACCCTCTTGCCGAGAGGTGCGCCAAGTTGGAGGAGAGGTCGGGGTTTGAACTTCACCATAGCTACAAATCGCTACAATGGGGAGGCCGATTACTGCCAACTGGCTAGCCGAGGACGATCTCGTCGGGGATCTTCGTCTCCGACCTCTACAAGCTCCTCCGCTCGTGGGACCCTCCGAAAGAGGCATTGATCGACCCTCGGCATCGCCCCTCCGGCGACCGGTTGTTGAAGTCTGAGCCTTACGAGTCGAGCCACGACGTCTTGCTCACCGACCTGATCGGAGGGAACCCTTCATCAATCGACTAACAAGCGGATCGCTTCCCCGCCGATCCC
This sequence comes from Guadua angustifolia, assembly GCA_036346375.1. Lineage (NCBI taxonomy): Eukaryota > Viridiplantae > Streptophyta > Magnoliopsida > Poales > Poaceae > Guadua > Guadua angustifolia. Next base: position 146,995 of record JAYEVE010000441.1, on the reverse strand, counting down.
ATCGAGGTTCAGCGCCTCGCTCGTGGCGAAATCCTTTGTACCGGCTCTGAGGAGACCTCTACAAGAGAAGCTCCGAGTCCTCGAGTATGCATCCCGACGGATCAAGGGAAGCATTCTCGCTTTGGACATCCACGCTGAGTCTCAGGACATCACGCCCGCCCACGCATCCCTCGTGGGCAAGGCCTTCTGCCAAGGTTTTATTGGCCAATGGCGATGGTCGATGCCGAGCAAATTGTTCGCACTTCTGCGAAGGTGCCAATTCTTAAGCTCGACAGACGATCTCCCCGCAAGAAGCCCCGCAGACGCTCCTATTACATGGCCGCTCACGACCAGGGATTTGACACTGTCGGCCCCTTTAAGAAGGCGCCTAGGGTTGCGCACCTACTACGTCGCGGTGGACAAGTTCACCAAATGGATAGAAGCTAAGCGATCGCCACCATTACTTACGCCCGGTGGTCAACTTCTTCCGCGACATAAATCTACTCGGCTTTGAGTCCCGAACTCCATCATCACCGATAACGACACGCGAGCTCACAGGAAAGAATTCTCGAGTTCGCGACAACTTCAACATAAGCGCCGACCGGGCAGCCAGGCCCATCCACGGACTAACGACTAGGTCGAGCGCGCCAACGACATGATCCTTCAAGGGCTGAAGCCACGGATCTTCGATCGACTGAAGAAATTTGCGGGACGATGGGCAGCCGAGCTGCCCTCCGTCCTTTGGAGCCTGTGGACCACGCCGACCCGATCGATCGGGTTTACACCATTCTTTTTGGTGTTCGGCGCGGAAGCCATCTTGCCTACCGACCTGGACTACGGCGCACCACGACTGCAAGCTTTCGACGAGGCACGGGGACTCGACACGCAGCAAGACGCCATCGACCAGCTTGACGAAGCGTGCGACGTGGCCATTTTGTGATCGGCCAATATCGCCAGAGCCAGCAAGGGCGCTTACCATGATCGGCTGTGTCCGCGGACGGTCCTTCAACGCTGGCGACCGGTCTTGCGCGCCAGTCCATCCAACGCTTAGCAGCTATTTATCGCCCTCCATGGGAGGGACCCTTCACCATCGTAAAAATCCTCCGACCCGCACCTTCCGACTCAAAGACGCCGACGGCAACGTTGTACCCAACGCATGGAATATCGAAAAGTTAAGGCGATTTTATCCCTAAGAACTTTATCCTTATTCCTGCGACTTTGGCAAAGTCTCTAGGCGAAGTGCGACATCTTGATCACCTCCTGATCATCGTGCGTCGCTAAGAGGACCGCCTACCCAAATGGCCATCTGAGATCACGCACCAACCGGACATCGCGACCAACCTTGATGGTAACTCGTTTTGCCAAGAGCGCTTATGGCTCCACGCCTGACTACGGTCTCAAGTAGCGCTTCACAAGAAAAGAGAAACCATACCAGGCGGTCTCAGGTCGATGCAAGCACGCCTACGGTTTGGCGGCTTCATCGTGATTTTCGTGTTTCCTTCAAAGTATCAGCGCCCTAGCCCTGCGCCCGCATGACCCCGGAGGATTCCTAATGGCTACGGTTCTCCAGTGAAGTGCTTGTCACGAAGAAGAGTACGCGCAATATAAGGCAAAATCCCCAAAAGAAAACTGCAGTGTGCAGTGTGCGTATATTACAAAGAAGAAAGGGGCGGGAGGAGCTCCGGCGCCGCTCGAACCTGATCGAGCATTGCCTTGGTGGTGTAAATCCGTCGGAGCTGTCGCTACTCTCGAAGAGGTCACCCAGCTCAGCCACCTTCTCCGTCATGACACACCTCAGCAGCGCTTGGTCGCGGCCCCTCAATCCCAAATGACGGTCGCAATCGGATCGAAGGACGCGTCGCGGTGGCGCGCGCAGAGCGTCGTGATTCATGCGGCGGCCATGGAGGCAGCCCGACCCTCGCGAGCGAAACACTCACGTAGGGCGTGGGGTAAGTCGGAAAGGGAGTCGGCCGCCTGGTTGAGGCGAAAGGCATACCCCGCCGGTGTAAGCTCTAGAGGCTCGGACCTCACCCCGAGACTCAAGCTCCCCGCCATGTTCTCGAAAGTGGGCGGAGCAGGAGAGGAGGCCCTTCCGTGAGCTAGCTGCTCACGCGTACATCGAGCCGAGGTCCTCCACGGTGGCCTCGGCTGGGCTTTACGACGCATCTTCTGGCCGTGGCGAGCTCCTCTTCGAGGGCGGCGACCCGAGCCCGTTCCACCGCCACCTCCTCACGCGCTTGCGCTAGTTCCCCTTCGGCGGACCGGATCCGTGCTTGTTGAGCAAGCACTTCTGCCCCCCGAGCGGCAATCATGGCAGCCTACGACGCTAAGGAAGCATCCACCGCGTCGGCCGACGGCCATCCTCTTGGCCGCTTTCGCGTCCTAGATCGAAAGCGGTGGCATCCACCCCTCCCGCTGAGGTGGTCGGCGTGGGCACAGCAGTTGGTTTGCGAGAACCCGAACAGGTAGTGCTGGTCAAAACAAGCGAACATTTCAACATTCGCGACAAGAGGAAAACCGAAGCCATCGCCAGCACAAACAAAGAAGACTCACTCCGAACGAGGATTCTGGATGCGGAAGATCGACGAGGGCAATACGAGCCCTCCTCTTCTCGTGCGCATCAACGACGGATCGGCAGCACAGGATCTCTTGGGGCCTGACCCCAGAGGGTCCGCCGCTGCCTCCCGCTTGCCGGCCCTACGATCATCGTCACCACTCGCCATCAACGCCCCTGCCTTCTGACCCTTCTCCTTTTCTCTTGACGAGGGGCAAAGGCAGGATAGGAAGACGGAGGGAGCGAACTGCGCATGGTGGTTCTTTCCCCCTGCACCATATTTATAGGGTCGAGGAGCTTCAGTAGAATCGCTCCGGAGACAGCGTCGGGCAACGTGTCGCCGTCTGCCCGACGGGACGTGCCCTGCCCACACCCCTCGCCTCGCATTAAAATGCAACGTGACGGTTGGGGCGAAAGGACGCTGAGCCAGCCAGGGAAGCACAGTGCGACCCTTCGATTTCCGTTCCGGCTCAGGCTGGCTGCGTCGGCAGTCAGTGCCAAGCAACGTCTGGGTATGCCGTGGTGGCCCCGAGGGGAGGACTCGACCACCACTGCACCTCCCGCGTCCAAAATAAAAGATAAGGCGATCTTTCCCTTACAAGTTCTTTTCGCATTCGTTTTCCGCCGAGTTCAACGCCGTGGTGGTGATCAGAAGCTCGGTCCCCACATGTGGCCCGGGAGCTGCAAGCTCACACACTTTCACGGGTCGGGTGACCGGGTCGGCTACGTGGTCCTCCCTAACGATAGCCTTTTCGACCCGAGCATTACGACCTACGCCCCAGTGGCCACGGTTACGAAGTGATGCTCTGGGAAAAAAGAGGTACCCATGCGGTGCGACCCGCAGTTGGTCGGGGACACTCCCCTCCCGCGCAAGAGCAGTTCATGACATTGTCAGGAGTGGAAATCGCAAAAAGTGAGGGGGCGGTGAGGACGAAAGGCGAGAAAATGCTCCAGCACTCGCCGCGCCAAGTCTGCAGGTACCTACCAAAGCGCATGTTGGTCGGACACGCCTCGACCGATTGCTAGCCGATCCGGTAAGACGAGTCGCCCCGATCATTTCGTTTCGTATTTAAATTCCCGCGCATATGGTAAATGCTTGCAGGGACGTCGGGGTGATCGTTAAAAAAGCATCGCGACGCCTAAAATCTTCGCCTCGGGCGGTTCAAACCGACCAGGCAGTCTGAAAGCCCACCGAGCCGTAACGGCCTCGGGGTGGCAAGAAAGGCTCGAATGCCTCACGAATAAGACCTGGTTAGGGGCTCCAAAGGTAAAGGATCCACCAAGTGGATCTCTAGCCAACCCCGACAGGCAAATGAGCGAGGGCGAATTCAAGGCGAACCCTCGGTGGGTCTTTAGTTGGGTCGGCGACGACCCAATCGCTTTAGCTTCGTGTCCGAGACCATACTTCAAACTCTCATGGAGCCCCGAAAGAAGCAGCGACCAGTGCGCCCGAGTTCTGAGCAGCTCGGGTCCGATCTGAGAATGAGTAAAGAAAGGTTTTTTATGGGTCACCCCCAGCGGGTCGGACGTCCGACGTAGGGATCGTCTGCTCGGAGATTGCTCGATCTCCAGGGCCCACTCAGATAACCCGTTTGTAGCTCCACGAGCACGGTGTTCGGCCGGCGTAGGCAAACACGCGTCGCTCACCCCTCGGAGTCCCACACTGCGGGACGGGGCATACACGGGATCGATACGCCTTCCTCTCGCAGATCACCTCGCCCGACGAGGACTCGAGACGGACGCCCCACACCCAGCTACGGCGTAAAAATAACACTAACACGCCCAGCTACGGCGTAAAAATAGCACTAACGCGTCTAGCTATGACGTTAAAAAAGCACTCGGGAACCGGAACCTCTCGCGAAGGCATCCGGACCTCCCAGCCGACCACGACCGCGTCTAGCTACGACGTTAAAAAAGCACTCGGGAACCGGAACCTCTCGCGAAGGTATCCGGACCTCCCAGCCGACCACAGCCGCGTCTAGCTACGACGTTAAAAAAGCACTCGAGAACCGGAACCTCTCGCGAAGGCATCCGGACCTCCCAGCCGACCACGGTCGCGTCCAGCTACGACGTAAAACCAGCGTTCAAAAATCGGAACCCTACACAAGGCGACCGGGCGTCTATGCCGACCGTCTCAGCGTCGAGCCGGAGCCCTCCGACCAAGTCGGTCGGACTCGTCCGACTTGAATAACCCCCCGACCGGCTCTATGACCCGCTCGGGGCTCGGGTTACACCCGACCGGTGCGCCACAGCGCACCAATAAACGCCGACGAGCATTGGGACTCGACCGAGCAGGATGTCCTTCTCCAGGAAGACCTGTTCCCTCTTCGCACAGCGTCCGTTGTCGAAGACCATACCGATTTAAACGGAAGGTCCCCCCAGGAATGCTTGCATTTCAAGACGGCCCTGGGGGCTACTGACGAATACCCATACCAGGGGTACCCCACAGCGTAGTGAAACCGACATGACCCTCGGGGGTTATCATCGGATCTCGGGTCGGACGCTCCCGTCGGCCCCGACCGACCCAGGGCCGATGCCTCCACAAGCACCTGCTCCGACCCGACCCCGCGCCAGTACCCCGACCGGAGTCCCCGCAAGCTTTGGCCCTACGGTCTCTGCCACGTCAGCAGTCTACGCCGAGCGGGCCACCTGTAGCGCGGACATAACGGTAACATTGGGGCGGACGGTTCCTTCCCAAGGCAACCAGAGGGCGGCCTCAGTTAAAGCACCCGTCTATTCAAGACGTCATCACCTGACAGGCGCTCAGAGGGTAGGTGTGCGTCCTCTGAAAAGGGCGCCGCCCGTTGTGTCTACCCACCCCATACGGAATGCGCTAGAGCCTGTCAGTTATCATGACCGAAGACCAAGTCGCCCGGACGAAGAGACTGCCCGTCGCCATGACCGAGGACTAGGACGTCCAGACGTAGTATTCCCTTATCCTTTTTCAAATCCTCGTGTAACCTGCCCCCTCGGCCTATATAAAGGGAGGCAAGGCCCTTGGGAGAGGGGGGATAGATTTTCTTTTCTTCACACACGCTCCCGTGAGTTCGCTCACCGGCACCGCCCCTCCGATCGCTCAGGTCTCTCTGACCCGGGTCGGCGCCAGGACTAGGAAAGCCCCCCTGATCTCTTCTTCCCGAAACGAGAGCTAAGGGCCTGTCCTTAGCCTCCGTCTGTAACCACCATTTTGTTCCCCGAGCTCAGGGCAATACAAATCCACCGCCACGAACTGGAAGTAGGGACATTCAGTCCGAACCAGTATAAATCCAGGACTTCTTTTGTCTATCCATTCGAGGAGAGGGGACGCGCAACCCCCTATACTTACAAGTTTACTTGCCGGTTATACGAAACACCGACAATATGTGTCTAGCTTATTGCTCATGATCTGATGACGATGTTTCCCGCCCCCCCTTTATATAGTAGAGGTGTGTAGTTACAAAGGAGAGTCCTGATTGGTTAGAAGATGGAGATTATATCTCTACCCTTATCCGCCAAACATGGTAACGGCTAGGATTACAATCGCATCCTACCTAATCAGGGTCGATTGCTATCTTCAAGGTTTTCTTGTTGCGCACGTTGGAAGCAGCCCAGATGGTATCCATCTTTATGCAGTTGGCTCAGCCTATCCCCTTCTGAGTGGGCCTCACGGGCCTACCCTGTGGATACTTAGGGTCCATGTACTCCACACTCAGTAAGCTCTTTCTCCCCTTGCCCTCATCCTTGGCGGAGAATCATTTGAGCTGCGCCACCGGCCAACCCTAGTGATGGCCCTATTTTCTTTCACTGTCAAGCGGGTCCCGCTTGGCATTCTCTTCACCTCATAGCCGCGTCTCCCTCACTAATCCTTTGGCCCCACCTATCGGCTGCAATTTAAAATAAACTGGGAAAAAGGGAAAGGCGCTTTCAAACTATTGAAGACGTATTTCTCCTTTTTCCTGAATTTCCTAACCCGAGCCATTTCAAATACACATAACTCTCTCATTTTTAGTCCAAATAAGATGAAACAACTAAGTTGACATAAAATCAAGTACTTCTAAAATATGCAAAAATATTTTGAAAAATTGAACTGGATGAATTCGAAATTCAAATTTAAAGAAAAAGCCTAAATATATGCTTCACATAAAATTCTACAAACAAACTCGTAATTGGGTGAAACTATTTTTTATAGAATCCTTATATTACTAGAAACCTAAATATATAAAAATATTTGAAATTCACTTATGTTTGGATCATTTTCTAAAAAGGATCATTTTTAATGCCTTAAATATTCAAAAGGGGAATAAATGGTACAAAAGAAATCAAAACAAATGAAATTGATTTCTAAATGACTAGTAAAATCTCAAATAAATGAAATTGATTTTAAAATGACTAGTAAGTTAGTAGGTTATTTGAATATGCCAAAATATTTAAGAAATGAATTTGACTTAAATAGGTTCATGATAATCAGCAAGAAAAACTGATTTCGATTGCTTTCATATTAGACTTCATCCTTCATGTACCTATAAATCTTCTCGGCTAAAATCAAAATAATACAAAATTAGCATTAAAACACTTCTACGATCATCCCCTACTTATGCCAAAAAAATGAGTAAGTGATCATGTTTAGCGTAGTCGCAAACTTAAAATGAAATCCAACTTCCCGATAAAGTCAATTTTGTGATCATTTAAGCCTTTTCGACAACCTATAAAACTTATTGTCTAAATGCCATTATTAGGGAAATTAGTCCAAAAACAGTCTCCATCATATGTACTACAATAATCTGAAAAAAATATTCTATTTAGAGCTTGCTTTGTAAATAAATCCTGCTTTTGCAAATACCCTTAGTAAAATAGTCGTGTAGATAACTAAGCCAACTAAGTAATTTCAACGGCCTGTAGAATAAATCATGTAAATGCAAATTTTGAAAAGATCAACATAGAAATATTACTTGGTATATGAACTACTGCATTCTATAAAAATATCTTATTTATAACCTGCTATTCATATATAACTCGCTAACTCAATACCCCTAAGTGATAATCATAAACTCCACCTCGCTAGTCCGATTCCGTATAATGTAAACTTTATAATACCACATAAGTCTTTTCAACGACGAATATAATGTCTTGTCCAAACCCTAAAATTTGTAAAATTAGTTTAGAAATGCTCTCTAAAATATAGACTACGGTAATATGTAGAAATAATCTTATTCCGTTATGCTTTAAATATTAATCCTGGTAGCAGAATAACATAAAGTATTATGATTGACGAACTTGATAATATGAATAAACGAACTCGATACTAATGACGAAATCTATACTTAAGATGTTTGTATCACCAGAACCTTCTTAAAGATCATGAATATATAACTAGTAATTTAACATAACAGTTCCAGCATACCTAAAACTAATTCTTATACAATGTTAATTAAGGAATGAATACTATTCACAGATATGCATCATACAACAAGTTGACTAATATTTAATTCTATTAATCCAAATAATTTTTGCATCTTGAATTCGATATTATAAATAAAAGAATACATAATTTTAGCTTCTTGAATTCATAAGATAAGAATAGATAATATATAAAATAAATCATGTATCGCTCGATCGGAAAGCTGTTAACAGAATGAATGTGTATAAATATACATAAACAACTAAAATGTAAGATTGTGAATTAACCCAAACCCTAAATCATGCCTATTTCTATAGCATGTTTTTATTTGCTTTTCTATCTATTTTCTTTTTGCCCTTATTAAAGTTTATTATTTGCTATATTTCCATCAAACGACGTGTAGAATTCGACGTTATTAACCCAGTCGCCGTCAACGACAGCTGCGACCACGACTTCGTTGTAAGCGACAAATAAGCAAGCAAGCACCCCTTTGATCATATTGATCCCAGTATTTAATTTTTATTTTGTTTATCAAATTGTTTCATGCATGCGTTTATTTTCTATAAATTCGCTACTTTGTGGTAATGGTAAAATATACCTGTTATATCATGGAACTTCCTTGATAAAGTATGTACATATGAACCTTGATAACCATAGGATGAGGTTAGACAATAAATAATGTCAACATGGGCATAAGCAATTATATATTATACATGCTTAGCCATGCCTTAGAACCAACGTTGGATACAATCAGATCAAAATTGTTACTTGGGAAATTGAAAATGTTGGTTACGACATGTCGGATGTGGGTATTTTTGAATAAAAATTTAAAATAAAACTATGATTTTGATGCGAGCAATTATTGGCAATAGCCGGGTGTACAAGAGGACTTGTACGTAGTGTAGGGTGGAGTATTGCCCATGTCAGATTAAGGACCGAGCTATGAGTTGCTTACAAGCTAAGAAATCCGTGTAACCACAAGTGCTGTGATGGGGTAGTCTTAACCTATTATGTTGCTTAAATCTGGTTTTGCACATTGGTAGGCGGGAGATAGTAGAAGCACTCTGGTTAGGTTTGCTTGTGTGGGGCTACCACACCTCAGTGTGGGTAAAAGCATGTCAGTACAACAGTGTACGCCTTATTATGGGAAGAAACCTTTATAGCAGGGGTATTGCTCTCTTATTACTACTTCAAAAGACAGGATATGTCTGTTGTTCTTGTTTCTTCTCCATAGCAAGGAATAACGTCACTGGGCTGGTGCAAAGTCTGGTTTAGTTAATGTAACGGTTTTGTTATGATCTCTCTGTGGCACACCAAAGGAAGTGTGTCAATTGCGCTGCACAAAGAGTTGATCATTTCTTATGGGTAAAGCTGTACACCTCTGCAGAGTGTAAATCTAATTAATTAGCTGCGCCTACGGTCAAAGGCACTTGGCAACGTCATCACTATGCCTTGTTTTGGCAAAGATTGTCGTTATGCCTTGGGTGGTAGGAAATTGGATATCTCGACGCTCACGTCATGGAAGATTGTGAGTTGCTACTTATACTCTATTGTTACTTTTATATCAATCAAACATGCTTTTACAAATTCCGTTTCACAATTGCAACTTGTCTTACAAATCAAATGTTGCTTTATGGAAATTAACTGTAGAAGCCTCTTTTGACATGGCCTACATTTATGCATTTACAAATACCACCTTAAGTCTTACTGAGTACGAAAGTACTCAACCTTGCTTATTATGTTGTTTTAGGTGGATAAGACAATGAGGCTCCAAAGAATATCTTTTTGTTGCAGGTTATGGGAATTTCAAGTGAAGTGATCTTTCTGGGGATTTGTGCCTTGTCAGTTGCCTGAGGGTTGGATGGGCACACTATAAGACTTTGCTTCTCCTGTGCCATGAGTATTTACTTTGAGTTGTAAAATACATTGTATAATTAGCTTCGGCATTAATATTATGATGTATGGTTGTGGTTCCAATTGTTGTAAATGTGCGTACTAGCTACTGATCTAGGGACTAGTACGGAATGCACATTAGATTTCTATTTTTGCATTTTTGCAAAAATGGGGGTCGTTACAAATATTACCCGTAGCCCCAAAGGTAATGTTTCATTTGTATGTTTTATTTTATTACAACTTAATTTTTTTACTAACATAGCATTCATGTAGGTTCAACATGGCATATATGACAATAGAAGGATGACGAAGCTACGCCTACTTCAAATATTCATTTTCGGTGAGAAATGGTGTTTGCGAATGTCATATGTCATCCTATTGAAATTAATGTTATTGAAATGTGGAATTGTCAGATTGATTTGCAAATGGTATTGAAATGAAATATTATTTGTTGAGATATTATTGCTAAATGTCTGCTTCACATTGTCTAAAATAGAGCAAAGGTCATGCTGAATTTTTTCCACATCTTTTCATATTTTTCTATAGTTTTCCTATTATTGCAAAATGTGTACTTCTCAACTTGATGTTGTCTTCAAATATTGGAAAGGTTACGTCAGAATTTTTTCCTTTTTTTCATATTTTTGTATACGTTTTTAGCATTTTTCCTAATTTTTGGGCCTTTATCAGCTTTTTACAATTTTTGTTAATTTTTTTGCCACTTTTTCCAAAATTTTCCCATCTTTCGATTGGTACCAATTTTTTGCTCTTACAACTCAATAATTGCTAAATATTGGCCGATTATTGAGCTATATCAATCTCGAAATTTTGGCCCGGTTTGACAGTAGCTTTCAAATCGGTTTGACCTAAAAAAAACCCTTTGATTTTCTCTGATTGTCGGCGATAATGAACGATTTTTGATTTTGTTAACTCTGCATCCACCTATTGGGTTGAAGCTCTTCAATTGGCCACATATTTGCTTAATAGGCACCCCACTAAACCTCTTTCTTTTCTCACCCAGTACCATGCTCTCTTTTGCTAGGCACCCAAGTATGATCACTTCAGAGTGTTTGGATGCCTTTCTTATCCTGATTTGGCTGCCACTAGTCCACATAAATTTGCCCCACAGTCTACACCTTATGTTTTTCTTCGATATCCCCCTGATCACAAAGGTTATAGGTGTATGTGTAATACTGCAAATCTTCTTTGCCAGGTTTTTTTTGGCCGGTAATGATTCCACCCTTGTGATTCAAGGATTTGTATTCGGGGGAAAATATTTATCGTCGCGCTTTTGAAGCTTTTATTAAAGGTTTTCGAATTTCCCTAGTTTTTCGAATGAGGTATCTTTCGAGCCATTTTGTTTGGTGGTAAGTTGTCTTTTCTTGACAATTGTCATTTCGCGCCAAGAATTGAAATGTAATTGGTTCGCACTAAGGGTTTAAAGTTGGATTTTTGTCTTTGGAGGGGTCTCATTTCTTGTTGTTCCTAACCTCATCTCTCTCTACATCTTGTGGTGGCTGCCATTTTCTTTTCCTGGGCCAAACTTTTTCCCCATTCTCCTCCCTACCGAGTGCCAACTCCCCCCATTCGCCTCTTCTCCAGCCGAGTGCATTCCTCCCTGGCGCCATGCCCTCTCCTCCCTAGCACCCTGCTCTTCCCTGGCTGGCGCTTGCACCCTGCTCTTTCCTGGCTGGCGCTTGCTCCCTCCCTGGCCGAGCGCTCCCAGCCGCCTCCTGCAGACCCCCTGGCCAGCGAGCCCCTCTCGTCTCCCTTGTCAAGCAAGAGGGCAGCAGCTCGATCGGCGAAGGCGGCAGCTCGGTCGGCGAAGGGCGCAGACTTTCACCAGAGGTAGGAGCAAAGAAGAAGAAGCGCAAACGAGGAGGAGCAACAGTGGTAGTAGGAGTAGCAGCAGCAGCCAGCAGCCACCGGCAGCAACCTCCCCTTGGCCTTCTTCCCCATTCAAGAGAGAGAGGCAAGGTATTGTTTATTTGGGGGTTTAATTGCTTGCATGCCAAGTGTTTGATGAAATGCTTAGCTAGGGTTCTTGTGTTGTAATGCAATTAGTTGAGTGGATCCTGGATCCTAGATATATGAATGATATTTGCTCGATACCCATTGTGATGATCCTACATATTGGAGAGCATAATTTCGTTGTGTCAGTTGGATTGCTTTGTTCAAACTTATGGGGAATGCTCTTGTCCATGGCAAATTGTGTCCGATTGCAAAGAAGTAGAAGAAAGCAAGAAAGTGTATGCGTATTGTTGATTATTTGCTTATTGATTATGTTTAAAATGGTGAAGGACCTAGCGTTGTTAATGCCACAGTTAATCTTGAAATGTATAAAGTCTCATATTAAGTGGTGTGTTATTATTACTCTTTGTGCCTTGGTGGAATGATATTTCCTCATGCTCTGATGCTATTGAAATCTAGGATCAATGCATATGTTTTCGTGTTGCATCTTCTTGAGATTAAATGGCACTAGTTCTAGAAATTTCATTTATGCGGTCAAGCTGCCATCTTGTGTTCTCGGAATAGGTGTATGTGTTCTGAATTTCATTTGAGCTTATTGAAAGTAGACCATGTGTTATTGAGTTGTTAACCAATTTATGTGGTTTGTTGTCTTAAATTATATTATGTGTATGTGTTCTAAATTCAGGCTTTCTTTAATCCTGGGAAGTCATGCGAACGCTAAGATTCCAAATGCCACTCCATTTTTCGCTTCAGTAAAGGCAAGTGCAACCCTTAGAGCGTTATTAGGGTGTTAAATGCTTTGTTTGCGATAAGATTATGAAAATTCTAATGATGTGGTTATGTTTAATAGCATATTTTGAAGTTGATTTTAGTATGGTGATGAAGATGGTTGAATGTTAGCAAATTGGTAAGTAAGTTATTCAATTCCCATTTATTGCATTGCATTACGAATTGTACGAATGAGTATGGTTATGTTGATGCAAGTAATAAAATGATGAATGCGATTAAATGATAATGTGTGTATTTATATTCGGGTTGGCCGTGCTTATAAACATGTTTATGACCAATGTGGAGTTGAAATAGGATGAAACGGGTAAATCATTCATGCCATTTGCATTTTTTTGCGCATTCATTACAGAAGAGGCGACCCATGTTGATGTGGGCCTCTGTAGTCACACGTAGTGAGTACAAAAGTCCTACCTCGTAGTCCCATCCACGGATGGGAGCGAGTCAGTAAGAGTAGGCCCTGCCACAAGATGGTTGGGATTGAGGGTGCACACTGACGGGTGTGCACTCAGCTATACCGATATAGGCTAAAATGTTGCATTTTGAGCATGAACGCATAAAAACATTGCATTGCATTGTGTGTTGCAATTGATAAATATTAATTGATGAGAATGGAAATGACAGGTTAAGGATTGAGTCATGAACTCATCCTGGAATGATTATTGAGGTATGAGTAAGGTTTAGTTACGTTTCCGAGTTGGATGTGGTAAGTGGGACTAGCTACTGCTTCTTTTACTGGATGATTTCAATTAAGTAATGGTTATGTCAAGTGATGAAGTAATTGTATTCTTACGTATGGATTTATATGAATTCAAATTGCTTCTTTTATTGACGGAAGTCAATTAAAGACACTGTTACTTTATGTCTTGAAGTAGTTGTATTCTAGTCGAATTCGTTACTTTTCATACTTGATTGCACTTTGCTGAGTTTTGGACTCACGTTTGATTGTTTTCTTATTTTAGGTACTTTGAAGTTGGCTCGTCGGGTTGGGAGTAGTATCACGTGCACGACTTCGGTCTCCAATAATCTACTTAATCGATTCATTAAGTTGGATGTAATTAATGCGATTGTAATGTGTTGTCCGTCATGGTGGAGTTTATTAAATTTGTTGGATGTGCGATTGATTAGCTAAGGACCTGCTAGAATGATATTATATAACTGCATCTGTTTTCTGTCTGCTGAGTAAATGTCCTACTTTCTAGAGAGGTCATGCCAAAATTTTCTAAATTTCGGTGACTTAGTTTTAAGCTGGTTTAGAGAGTTTCAAGGTCGGTTTAAATCTTTTAGTAGAGGTAAAAGGTTCAATGACTCGTTCGTTGAGTCATTAGTTCAATTGAACTTCTTTGTCGAGTTTTTATTTCTTAAGTCTTGTTGGGCACACTCTGGACAAGTTTAGTTCCGAAGTGTTGTAGGCGTCATTTAGGATCTTTTGGTAGCATTCGCGGTGCGTTTGGCGCCGGGGTGTTACAGTATGGACCTCTCTTCTCGCAAATTCTCATCATGCTATTTTTAATGAGCTTGTATTTCCCTTTCACAAATACAGTGCCACATCCTCTTCTTAGCCTGCCTTAGAATATCCGGCGTATGATTTACTACTGCTTTCTATTCTGCCTCACGCTCTTGCCCCTAGCGCTAAAACCAGCACTGATTCGATTTGCGTGGAGGCTAGGAATGAAAACGGGTCGGATATTTCCCGCCCGATCTGGGATCAGATTCGGGACCAGATCCGGATACTTGAATCCGAATTAGATGATGAGGACATCACTCCAATGCATACGCCGAGACTCCTCCGGTTGTGATGCAAGGACCCATCACAAGAGCACGAGCACGGCAATTGAATCAACAGTGAGCTCGTTCCTAAGTGCCCGTCTTGATACTTGTGAGAATGGTATGCTACCTAATGATATTATTGATTATATTGTACTTAGGAACTTTGAGAGGATCATGAAGGCCTTGGGAACCAAAGAAGGGCCATATGAGGTTGATGATGAAGCCACCTTGGCGCCGAGGATATTCTGCGTCTGGTCCATCATTGTCCAACGTGTCCTTAGCGCCTGAATGGAGCAAGCCGAGCAGAAGGCAGCCACAACTTGTTCCAGATTTTCTTCGTCATCAACAACCGAGCGAGCCAGCGTGATCATTGACTCCGCAAATTGCAACAACTTGGTGAGTACAGATTTGGTCAAGAAGCTTGGCTTGACCACACGCCGCACCACATCCATACCACATTCGAGTATTGAATGATTCCGCAAAGCTAAGGTAACACAAACAGTTCGGGTTCATTTTTCCATTGGTTCCTATTCTGATTTTGCTTGATTGTGATGTGGTTCCGATGCAAGCTTGCTCTCTTTTATTGGGTCGCCCATGGGAATATGACACTGATGCACTTCACCACGGTAGAAGTAATAAATACACTTTTATGCATAAGGAAAGAAAATTACACTTCTACCTTTGACCCCCGCTGAAATTGTTAAATCTGATAGGGAGCGGATTGCTAATGACAAGAAACCCATTGATGAGAAATCTGAAATTCAGCATGTAGCCAACCAAATTAAATTGAGGAATCCCGTCTTGCTTGCTACAAAATCTGATCTTGCTGCAATTAGTGATGATGCTTTGTGCTATCTTGTGCTATGCAAAGATGCTTTGTTTTCATTGGATGATCTCGCCTGAAGATTTTGCCTCCTGCTGTCACTAACCTTTTGCAGGAGTATGAGGATGTTTTTCCCGCCGAGATACCTCCGTGACTCCCACCCATACGAGGGATTGAGCACCAAATTGATTTGATACCGAGCGAAGTTTGCCAAACCGCTGGCCGCTTATAGGACCAACCCGAGGAGACTAAGGAGATTCAGCGCCAAGTCCAAGATCTTTTGGACCGCGGGTATGTCGAGAGCCTTAGTCCTTGTGCTGTCCTCGTTCTTTTGGTTCCTAAGAAAGATGGCGGTTATGATGTAATGGAGATTGTAGAGCCATTAACAATATCACAATAAGGTACCGCATCCTATTCCTAGGCTAGACGACATGCTTGATGAGTTAAGTGGTTCTATAATTTTCTAAGGTTGACTTGCGTAGTGGATACCACCAAATACTGAATGAAATTGGGAGATGAATGGAAACAGCTTTTAAAACCAAGTTTGGATTGTATGAGTGGTTAGTCATGCCTTTTGGTTTAACTAATGCACCGAGCACCTTCATGCGCTTAATGAACGAGGTTTTACGAGCTTTCATTAGGAAATTTGTGGTGGTTTATTTTGATGATATATTGATTTACAGACAAGTCATTACATGAACATCTTGATCATCTACGTGCTGTTTTGATGCTTTGCGTGTCGTTGACGCTTATTTGGTAACCTCGAGAAGTGCACTTTTGCACCGAACTAGTATCGCTTTCTTGGCTATGTTGTGACTCAGCAGGAATTGAGGTTGATGAAGCCAAGGTGCACGCGATTAAGAGTTGGCCGACGCCCGGCGATTTCACAAGTCGCGGAGCTTCCACGGACTTGCGGATTTTACCGCCGCTTTGTGAAGGATTTCAGCACCATTGCAGCCCCATTGAACGAGTTGACGAAGAAGGAGTTATGCTCCATTGGGGGCAAGCACAGGAGAATGCCTTCAATCTTTTGAATGATAATGCATATAAACTTGAGTTGCCGCCTCGAATTTGGGGTTAGTCCCACATTTAACATTGCGATTTGAAACCGTTCATGGGAGAAGAAGATGAGCTTGAGTCGAGGACGACTCCACTTCAAGAGGGGAGGATGATGAGGACATCACTCCAATGCATACGCCGAGACTCCTCCAGTTGTGATGCAAGGACCCATCACAAGAGCACGAGCACGGCAATTGAATCAACAGTGAGCTCGCTCCTAAGTGCCCGTGGCCGATACTTGTGAGAATGGTATGCTACCTAATGATATTATTGATTATATTGTACTTAGGAACTTTGGAGAGGATCATGAAGGCCTTGGGAACCAGCAAGGGCCAGGAGGGAGGCAAGGAGGAGTCCAATTCAAGTTGGAGGTCTAATTCGTCTCGAGTCGACTACCTCGCCACCAGGAGCAGCGTTCACTAAAATCGTCGCCCAGGCCACAAACGGGCTCCAATTTTGATGATCCACATATTCCTCGAAAGCTAAGGAGATAACCTTTCCAATGGCACCGGTTTCAGGTCATTTGGACTTCGGAGTCGACGGGAATTCATGTTGCAAGTTGGCAGACAGAATCTGTCCCAGGGTGCTGCATCACCAATTTGGGCCCTTGGCCCATGTATCGTGTTGGAGTCCATCACGGACGCGTCTAGGGTTTCTAGGACGTCCCCTAGCCTTTATATCCAGTAGCCGCTAGGGTTTGATTTGGGGTTTTGCTTAGATTAATTCTGTCTTTGAACAAAGGTCGCCGCTCATCGGTTTGTGAGACCCCAACTCGTGAGCTTCATCCTCAATTGCAAATTCAGTTGCATCTTTCTTGTTCTTGCTTGTGTTCTCGATTCATTGGCAGGATTAGCCTTCATGGCGAGGTCAACCGGCAAGGTACCGGTTGATAACCGTGAGGACGCGTGGTGCTGCGATTGCAGGGGTTTTGATCGTGCCGATCAAGAAGCCGGATCGTGTGTCTCGCCGCCTAATCGACTTATCCTCCACCTGACGGAAGTTCGGGCAACCCCGTCCCCATCATTAGGGATCACGTCTGGAGCATCCAATATCCGGTAAATCTAGGACGGGATCCGAATATTCGGATTTTTTCTATTTGGATATCCGGATTTTTCCTATTCGGATATCGGATCGGATATTCGGATCAGATATTCGGATATCAGTAAGGCCCAGCCCGTTTTCACGATATTTTTCCCATTTTAGTCCATTTATATTAACAATTAGTTGGTTCTATTTATTCTTAAGTAGCATATTCTTTCTACAACGTTTATTGAGTTTAATTGATATATAATTTGTTACTATAGTCATGTACTCATATGGTTTTAATTCAATTTATATTACTCTATATATGTGTGCACTATCTGTATATCTTTATCTGTTTCTGACCTGAATCCGTCACATATCCGTCCCATATCCGTATCCCAAATAACCCGAATCCATATCCATATCCCGAATAACCCGAATTCGTATCCGGTTCTGAATCCGGGAAAAAATATGGGTTAGGATACGAGAAGAGAAATATCTGCCCGTATCTGACCCATTTTCATCCCTAGTGGAGGCACACATCGAGGTGGATGCTCCTACCTTTCCTGTGCTTACTTCCATACAGTTCATGCCCCAATCACATGGATCTCAGTCCCATCCAAATTCCCCCTCACTTACTCACTGCTCTCTGCCTCAGCTCAGATGCCACCCATTTCTCCACTAGCAAATCCCAACAATATGTTTTATCAGAGCATCTATCGCAGAAGTTATCAGAAAATATGGTTTTAAAGCGATCTGGACCGTTGATTCACCAGATCGGATGGCTCAGTTGAACAGGGACTGTCAAACTTGCAGTCCCCATTTGAACTGTAGGGAATCCCTGTCCCAGGGGGGAGAGAGAGAAAATTAAATAGACCTATAATTCAGAATGTACCAGATAGGTTTAGTAAGAATGTTATTGTGCTGCTAACATGTTATAGAATTGTGGTCATGCTCCGACGAAGAAGGATCACACAAGAAGCAAAGATCTAGAGGAGCATAGACAAAGTTGTTCTGACAGTCTGTCCACTTTATTGATCATGCTCTAAAGCGTCTCTTATATGTTACAATATGCATCCCCTCCTCCCTTTATACAATGATATCCCCATTTCTTACTACAGAAGTAAGAAATAAAGCAATCTACAGAGACTCTAGTCAGAGTAATCTATTACTCTGAACTCAGGATTAGGATTTGTGTAGCTGCCGGCTTGTAATCCCGGACGCACTACTCATACGGCACCACGAACTCCTTCTTGCCAAATCTTCAAGATGCTTTTTCAAGTGCTTGCCGATGATACTCAAAGGGCTACAGAAGCTATTTACGAGGCCAATCTGTACAAAAGGAAGGTTGAAACGTTTGCGACTGCTCTAGCCGATCGGATAGCATATGATCCGAAAACAACTCCTGGTATTTTTCTTATGTTGTCTTAAATAAAATGCATTAGTGGAGTGTATTTGGTTCATAGACACCCACGCTTCAAAAGCTTACTTTGTGGACCATTTCGCATTGCACTTCTTGTAGCGGATGTGAGCGCAATTGGAGCACATTCGCCTTCATCAACACTAAAGTTTGCAACCGTCTATCTTACAAGAAACTCCCTAAGTTGGTGTATGTTAACTAAAATCTTCGATTAAGAATTCAATCCGAAGAGAGTCAGAGGTCCACAGTGGTAGACGATCCATTCTAGTATCTTATAAGCTTACATTGTGTGATGGTGATAATCCAATCCGACAGTGGATAGAGAAAGAGAGGTCCAATGCTGACCTCTTACTTTATGAGGGCACTAAGACTAAGAGTGATACCCCTCCCATCAAACCTTGTGATAGATCCGGTTGACCCTGCTGCATTGCGAAACAGTACTGGGGCTGCAAGCATCCTCGAATGTGCAGACAAGACAGTGGGTAATAGTCACATGAGAAAGAGAAAAGCACCAAACAATGGCTACGAGAGAGCAAGTAAAAAAGAGAGCTCCCTTGAAAGGAAAGAGAATGCTTCTCACAGAGGAGGAACAACATATAAAAAATGATGACTCGACTGATAGCACTCCCGAGGATCGTCAGAATCTACCATATCAAGAATCTAATGTTAATAGCTCTAAGACGGACACTGATGGTGGTGAGTCTGGTGACGACGACCCCATCCCTTTCACTTCCCACTCAGAAGGACAGTGTCCCATAGAATTTATAGAGGGGTCCCAGTTCGCTCATGCAATTGGACAGAGACCATAGAGCTTCACAGTCATAGAGGACGAAAATTACAAGCAAGGAAAGGGATCATCGATATAGCCATGACACACCGCAGAATAGCTCTAACTCGTTCAACATCCTTGAGACCCAAGGAGGTTATGACTCATATAACCAATACGACTATGCTATCTCGGATGCTCGTGCACAACCTCCCACACAATAGGTCTATGAGTGGTAAGACCTCAATTTTTATGCTATGTTATACCAATAGTGACAAACGATTAGCCCATGGACGGGGCAAACCTAGCACGAATACAAGGTGTAGTTGCTAGCTACATAAGGATTTTTGATTATATTCACAGAGAAGTACAACATGACCAACCAAGTGTACAGTCAATAATACTACCCGTAGCCCCAAAGGTAATATTTCATTTTTTACTAACGTAGTATTCATTTTTTACTTAGTATGAATTCTGATCTATTAATTCTTGATCTTTATGTATTTTACAATTACATTATAGTTTACTTTTTAATCTATTTTTTCATGATGTTAGATCTATTATCACTACAAGAAATAGTGAAAAATTCGTGGGTTTTTTAAATTCGTGGGCAAAAAAAACCCACGAATTTATATATTTAAATTCGTCGGTTTATAAAAACCCACGATTTAATTAAATTCAGGGCCCAAAAAACTCACGAATTTGTATATTTAAATTCGCTCGGTTTATACAATACCCACGAATTTATTTAAATTGTGGGCCAAAAACTCACGAATTTATTATACGAATTTAATAACCCCGTCCCCGCTAATCTCTCTCTCTCTGCTCCTCTCACGCCGACCCCTCGATCCTCTCCCACGCCGCCCACTGCCCCTTGCCTCATCGCCAGCCACCCACCACTCCCCGCCCTCCCGCACCTCCCAGACCAAAGACCACATGCAGTTCGATCACGACGCCGACCTCCATGAGCACCCTAAGGCCATGAGCAGTGCGCCGTCTCGCCAAGAAGGTACACCCCACCCCCTCCCCCAAAAACACACCCAATTACTCTGTGGCCACCACTGCCGATTTAAATGCCCGAATGCTTCTTGGCTCTTGACTCTTAGGGCAAAGCTAATGTGCACATGCGCCATGCGATTTTTCCGGTCTGCGCCTAGCCTCGCAATTTTTTCTGATATGCTTCCACCTTTTGGTGTGATTGCTACAAGGACGAGGGTATGGTTCCTACTTCCTAGTTGGGCATGTTGTGTTAGGTATCCGGCTTCAAAGGATTGGGTTTGACCTAGCTAATATATGATCAAGTCTTGCCTGTGTCTAATCACTCTAATGCTTACGTAACCATGTCCCGTAGATCGAAATTGTTGTTGTTTTGTGTAGTAGAGACTAGAGACTTCCCATGTGATGCTCATCGCAATGTGTCCATGTGTTGTCGCCTTACATGGACATTCCGACCATCCCGTATCTACTCTCTTAGGTTGTATTGTGCCGATCTTTTATCTCTTTCTTGTGTGGTATGCTTCGCTTATTTTAAAGATAATCATAGTAATAGAGTAGTGCAAGATTGTGCATCATTTCCCATGTATATTATCGTTTCTAATTCGCTTAGTCTCAATGTGAAATGATTAATTGCTTGAAGTTATTTCATCTCATTTTATATTCACGCATATGGTATATATATTTAGCACTAGAACTATATCTGCTTGTAGTTCCGTGAATAAAGCGGTAGCGCCCTTTGTGTGACAAAGTTTAGTTTATTACAAAAATAGTGTAAACACCTTGTGAAAGAATGCAATTTTTTAAGAAAGAAGGCATTGAGATTCAAGGAGATATCTCGAGACAGGGGCTCTAATCTTCGTAAAGTCGAGCTTGAGGTAATGTGTTTGTGAATTATGCTTTAAAGCTTCACCTCTATCCAAATATACCGCTTAGCCTCGCAAAAACGCAACAATGCATACAACCTAGATGCTAGATGGTACCCTACAAAGGGGAGGAAAAAGAGAGTTATGTGTCAGGCTGCAATTTCTCAATTTTTACCTGTGGATTTACTTGGTGATGAGGTTGAGGCCTTAACAAATCTTCTTGCAAAAATCTACATCGCACTTGATAATTATTCTCCGCTTCTACAACAATAAACCGTGTAAGCATAGATTGTTCTTAGTCCATCTCCATTTTGATAATGAAACAAAATCTTTGTAACAAAAATCTAAGTTGGCCTAACATGGATTTTAACAGAAAATTTCAACTGAATTTTTATTAATTTGTTCCTCAAGTAATGAATTTGTTCTATACATGCTAGGTATGAGCATGTCTAGGTCTAACTCATCGCTCCATAGCATGCAATGTGTTAGCAATCTACCGCATCCATCCCAATAGCATTATTTTCCTATATCCTTATGAATTATGATCTTTTTATTCTTTGTTAATTGTACTCTTTCACAAAGTTATGGAGATCTTGAACTTGATCAAGAAACATATAAGCATACCAAAGTAAAATTTGTCGCTAACTCTCTGTCTTTGTCCTTTGTACTCCATCATCCGCCGATTCCTCTCGCTTAATTTGTCGCTAACTTGCTCTGTCCCCGCTTGCTACCTACCGTGAGTTCAGCTTTAATTCCTTTTTAATTTGCATGCTTATATCCGCTTATTTCTTCCTTGCACCATATTGTTATCAATCAAGAAATACGATTTCATTCCTTTTCATTCAATTGCTGCACACATGTTCTTCCACAACATAGTACCATACTACCATGCCATGCCGTGCTTGTTTCCTTGATTCCCTTCGTTCATGCTATGGTTCTATGCTATCATCATCGCAAGGGATGCAGCAGCAGTGCCTCCTCCTTTAATGGGTGTACGGTGTGCCCGCTAATTAGCATATTTCAACAATTTTCCATTTAGTATGAGGTTCTTTTTCCCACTCATGACTTTGTTACTTCGATGAGAAATTTGACCAGTAATGGGGTGCATCACAGGCTTTAGATTGTCTTTTGTGTATTTTTGGATCTGGACAAGTAAGCGTTGCTCCTTTGCTCTCTTTCAGGGAATGAACTCCACTATCAGAGAGAGCATGCACCGGTGAACTCTGAATATTTTGACAGGGACGTCTTAAACAGTGGAACCGTGGAGATCCATGCATGGGAGGAAATTGGTCCCACGTTATCTGCCACAATGCAACATTAAGCGATGGATACTTGCATGTACAGGAATTGTATGAGCATAAGTGATCTCCTTGTCAATCATGCGCTTATCATACATTCTACACTACTCATGTGCTTCTGTTATGGCATGCTTTTGGTGATGAATGGACAACCTGAACTTGGTTTTCATATAATTTTGTTGACTTTCGTAACTTATTGTTTTGCCATTTGCAATATAAACCATATTATTTGAAGTATTGGAAGCTATGATGAAGCTATTAATGCAATAAAAAAAGATCCAAAGTGTGTTTACATAATTACATAGGACTTGGCACATTTTTCCCTCTGAGCTTGGTCAGCTTTCTCACATGCTAATAATGTAAGTTGAATGATTTGAGCTGGCTAATTAGTTACTGAGTTAGCTTTAGGTTGCCATATGGTCGTGTGGATTACCCATTCCTTTAATTCTACATACACAAGGGTGACTGAGTACATATTTTAAATTTTTTTTGCCTTGAAGGGATTTTATGTGGAATAAAATTAGTGGGACCATTGTGTAATGTGTTGTACGTCATTGTGTAGTTTACAAATTGCCGTTGGATGTGTGATTGATTATCTAAGGATCTGCTAGAATGTCTTCTTTTGGTTTGAGAGATTGATATATATATTATAACTGCAAATGTTTTTTTGTTTGCTGAGTGGATGTCCTATTTACTAGAGAGGTCATGCCGAAATTTTGTATATTTCTTTGACTTAGTTTTAAGCGGTTTTAAAGAGTTAAAAGGTTGGTAGACCAAACTCAAAATTCTATCTTAAGATCCAAAGGCCATAGTCAAGAGATCTATTATGCTAGTGTAGAAGTGTCTAATGACTCATCTCTTAAACTATATGCTCAATTAGCACCCTAAGTTAAGAGCATCTAATCCTAAAAGCATTGCAGAAAGAGCGGTGCCTTTTCTAGGGGATTACCAAAATGTCGTGGGCTTCCTAGGTATGTGTGAGTGATGGAGAAATATATCTCCCATCACTGAAATTACCTCTATCTTCGCTTGTTTTACTCACATAGCCAAATATACTTTTGTGATGAAACCTCGTAAAAGGGGTTCCGTGTCCAAATTATTTATTTCCATCTTGCTCAAACCGCCCATGTTTTGCTTAGGATGGTGGTGTTGTGCTTCATTTGTAGAAATATTTCTGGCAAACCAACTATGTAAAGCTTTGTTGAATTTGGTGGCCTGTCCAGTATATTAATTATGTTCTAAAGAAATAACCTCACTTCATTATGTTCTACATATAAAACATGTTAGCTCAAATACCTTAAGTGTTAACATTTGTACTCATGCATAAACAAATTGTGCAAACACCCTTCGTGTTTTATCGGGTGCTAGTTGTGAGATAATTGATGTTATTGTAGGAAATTTCAACATAGTGATTTATTCAGGATTGACTGCTAACTCCATCTACATGATTTTATTTCCCCAATTCGGCATTAACGCTCATAGTCATATTAATTTGCAGCTTCCCGCTCTTATTGACGAGGGCATAACATTAGTAGTTTCTCCTCTGGTTTCACTCATCTGGTTTTCTCCTCTGGTTTCACTCATCCAAGACCAGATCATGCATCTTTTACAAGTAATTAATTGTTTCATAGTTCCATTTCCTTGTACATATTTCTTGATGCATTTCGACTATTCACCACCTATCTCGAGCAGTAAATATTCCTCGCACTTATCTCGCTAGCATGGAGTGGTCTCGAGCAAAGAAATATTAAGAGGACTAATGTCTTGTACATGCACCTACAAGTTGTTGTATGTCACTCCGAAAAAATAGCTAAGTAAGTGGAGTGTTGCAAATTGTGGCTTACAAGTCTCGATGTGGTTATATTTGGATTCAAAGAACATCATCTCCTCGACCGCCGCTTCAAAGTTATCCGCTTCAAAGCAGTTGGTTTCAATCTTTTCGTAGAGGTAATATTGCGATGTGTTGAATAAGATTGAATGTGAAGATGGTTGTGTTGAATGAGATGCATATCGATATATATATGCGTGATCGATATGGTTATATGTATTGAGTGTGATATCGATATGGATATATATATATATATATATATATATATATATATATATATATATATTTTGGATACATATGTAGAAATGGGCGGATCGCTCTACTGGCTACAATTTTTTGTATGAATGATAGCTAAATTGTGAGTTGATTTAAAACCCACTTAATTTAATAGCTTAAATTGTGGTTTTTTCATCCCACCTAATTTAGTCTAAATTTGTGGGTTTTTTGAGTTTAAATTCTAATTGATTAATTTCGTCGAGTTAAATTCGTGAAATAAATTCGACGGTTTGCCCACGAATTTAACTTAAATTTGTGAGTTTTGACCTAAATTCGTGGGTTTTTGGCCCACGAATTTTTTCCTGTTTCTTGTAGTGTATCTTCTCTCCTTGCCCCCCAACGATGAGATGTCTTGTGCTATGTACTACATCTTTTTTTTTTATTAAAAAGCATTCATCCGTAGGTATTAGTTATGGGTCCACTTTATTGCTGACTCCAGTGGTTAGTGTCGGGTAAACGAAGATCGATCAATACATGTCACTGGTTTATTTCTTCTACCCATCTCTCTCTCAGTCTCACGTGTCTTTCTCCGTCCACTCTCCCCGGTGAGAGAGAAGAAAAATGAGAGGTGTGGGAGTCAGGACTGTTAATGTGATTGGCACAGGATGCCCACATAGGGCCATAATCTCTCATATAT
Organism: Guadua angustifolia; assembly: GCA_036346375.1. NCBI lineage: Eukaryota > Viridiplantae > Streptophyta > Magnoliopsida > Poales > Poaceae > Guadua > Guadua angustifolia. The sequence goes on along the minus strand of JAYEVE010000441.1, from coordinate 121,679 downwards.
ATAGACAAGAGTACAATAGGAAAGTTACAGCCATGATCAGGCAATCAAGGAGGCGCAGCTCCGAAGACAAGGAGAGAATATCTCCTGCCATCTATAGATGAACCATACTATGTTTAACATCCCCCCTCAATCTGGACGGTATGAAATTAAGTTCAGATTATGCAAAAAGAAGCAAAAGCAGCGCCGCCAATGGCTTGGTCATAATATCAGCAATCTGATCTTTAGAAGAAATAATCCGAACATCAAGTTGACGACTCGCAACACGCTCCCGAACAAAATGATAGTCAACCTCAACATGTTTCGTGCGGCGATGAAAGATAGGATTGGCCGACAAGTATGTGGCGCCAATATTGTCGCACCAAAGACGGGTGGCTCGAGCTGGTAATGCCAAGCTCCCGTAATAAGACTTGAAGCCAAATCAATTCAGCAAAGGGTATCAAGAACCGCTTTGTATTCAACTCGGTACTAGAACGAGAGACAGTGGGTTGTTTGCGTGAACTCCAAGAGACAAGATTACCACCGAAGAATATGGCATAGCCACCGGTGCTGCGACGATCATCAGGGTTGCCGGCCCAATCTGCATCCGAAAAAGCACTGAGAAGAGAGGATCCGGACTTGGTGACACACAAGCCCAGATAGACAGTGTCATGAAGATAACGTAAGATGCGCTTCACAGCCGCCCAGTGGATAGTCGTTGGTTTGGAGAGAAATTGACAAACCCGGTTGACAGAAAACGAGATATCAGGTCGAGTCATGGACAAGTACTGAAGAGCACCAACAACACTGCGGTACCGTGTAGTATCTTCGGCCGAGAGAGGATCACCAGCAGTTAATGTCAATTTTCTGTAGCAAGCATGGGGGTGGAAACACCTTTCGAATTTGCCATATTAGTGTGTTGCAGAAGGTCGTGAATATATTTATGTTGCGTCAAAATGAGTCCAGCAGAGGTATAATGAACTTCTATGCCAAGAAAATAGCTCAAACGGCCAAGGTCCTTGACCGCAAAATCAGCCTGAAGTTGAGTGAGAAGGCGATCTGTAGCCAATGACGAAGAGCTGATAATGATGATGTCATCAACATATATGAGAATATACATCTGAAGGCCCCCTTTATTAAAAATAAAGAGGGACACATCGGCTTTAGAAGCCATAAATCCCAACTGCAGAAGAGTGCCGCTCAAACGAGAAAACCATGCACGCGGAGCTTGTTTAAGACCATAAAGAGACTTGTCTAACTTGCATAGATAATTAGGAAGAGTAGAGTCCACAAAACCTAGTGGTTGTTTCATATAAACATCCTCCTGAAGAATACCATGCAAAAAGGCATTCTGAATATCAATCTACCGAAGAGACCATCCGCGCGATATGGCAAGAGATAATAATAGCCGAATGGTAGTGGGCTTGACCACCGGACTAAAGGTGTCATCATAATCAATACCAAATTGCTGCTTGAAGCCCTTGGCAACCAAGCGAGCTTTGTATCGATCAATAGAGCCATCTGGTCTATGTTTCAATTTGAATACCCATTTGCAAGCAATAATATTGAGACCATCACGCGGTGGCACAAGATGCCACGTCTTGTTCTTGACAAGAGCCTGAAATTCAACATTCATAGCGCTATGCCAAAGAGGATGTTTCATAGCATCAATATGAGAAGAAGGTTCGAATCGAAGTCCGAACAGAAATAAGTCACCGCCCCATCCGCATTTAATTTTGGGTTGCCGAATATTATGCCAAGACGGTACCGTAGGGGTGAACGGAGGACGCTTGGTCGCTTGCGAGTCGTACGCGTAAACGACGAGTGTCGGAGCGGCAATTGGAGAGGAACTGGAAGCAGCAGCGCCAACAGAATCTGCGTCCGGCAGCAGACACGCAGAAGGTTCGTCGGGTGGACACGGCAAGGCATGCATTTCCGCATTGCAGCGGTCTGAGCCAAGCCCAGCGTCCATGTCCGCAGGACAAAGTGAGATCCCAAGGCCGATTCGTGAACGGACGCCAGAGCAGTGGCGCCAAATCGAGAAGATTGAAGCGCCGGATTTTCTGCAATCACATGGTCTATGACCACAAGATTAGCAGAAACAAATTACACATATGGTTAGTGTTCAAATTAAAACCGCATCGTCTCGAGTTGTGGATGTTTGGGAACCAACGTTGATGAAGGATGTATGGAAAAGGAAATTTGGACTCATCAAAAATAACATCGCGAGAGACATAGACGCGGCCAGAGGTCATATCGAGACATTTGTACCCTTTATGCAGAGAGCTGTACCCAATGAAAACACAAGGGACCGAGCAAAAAGATAACTTGTGTTGGTTGTAAGGCCGAAGGTGAGGCCAACAGGCGCAGCCAAAAATCTTAAGTAATGAATAATTTGGCGGGACGTGGAGAAGGCACTCTAAAGGGGACAAATTATCAATAACTCTGGTGGGTAGTCTGTTAATAAGATAGGTGGCCGTCAAGAAAGCTTCATCCCAGAATTTTATAGGCATGGAAGCATGAGCTAAAAGAGCAAGGCCTGTTTCAACGATGTGGCGATGTTTTCGTTTGGCCGAGCCATTTTGTTGATGGGTGTGGGGGCAAGAAACACGATGGGCTATACCAAGCGACCGAAAAAACTGATTATGAAGTTTCTGATATTCCCCACCCCAATCCGATTGAACACATTTTATTTTTGTATCAAGGAGGCGTTCTACATGAGCTTGAAACTGCAAGAATAGTCGTGGAGCCTCAGTGCGATCATGCATCAAATAAATCCATGTGAATTTGCTAAAGTCATCAATGAAACTAATGTAATATTTATAACCACCAGCAGAGACAGGGGCAGGTCCCCAGACATCGGAAAACACAAGTTCGAGAGGTGTACTAGAATGATGAATGGAATTATTGTAAGGTAATTGATGACTTTTAGCTAACTGACATGCATTACAAACTGAGGAACACGACTCTTTGAGACATGGAAGACTATGAAGATGTAAAATCGACTTGACAACTTGAGATTAAGGGTGGCCAAACCGCGCATGCCACTGATCTGGGCGCACCGCAATGACACTGACAAGGGCTTGTTTGAGGGTCTCGACATCAGACGGCGTGATGGGATAAAGGCCGGACTCACACCGTCCCTCCAGGAGCAGTTTCTTTGTTGCACGATCCTTGATAAGAAAATAATAAGGATGATATTCAAAGAAAACATTGTTATCACGAGCAAGTTTATGAACAGAAAGGAGGTGTTTAGAAATTTCAGGAACATGAAGAACATTGTTAAGAGCGAGAGGACGAGTAGCAAGATTAATAGAACAAGAACCATAATGCATAATGTGCAAACTCGCCCATTGCCGACCTGAACCGCTTTCACCACCATGATAGCGTTCGCGAAGGGCAAGACGATCTAGATCACTAGTGATGTGATCCGTAGCCCCTGTGTCGCTGTACCAATTCGGATCAACCTGATAGGACGGCGGAAGCGATCGCAGCAGAAGGTTGTTCATCCTGGTATGATTCATCCATGCGATACCAGCACTTGAGCGCCGTGTGACCCTCTCGGCCACAAATCTGGCAAGTGGGACGACCGACACCGCTACGGCCAGAGGGACCACGCCCACGGCCTGAAGGCGAACCACCACGACCACGAGAACGCCCGCGACCACGACTGCGGCCAGGAAATCCACCACGCCCAGCAAAGTTAGCAGAGGCGCCAACATTGAGACGCAGCTCAGCCTGGTGTTGCAGTTGGCGAGCTTCGTAGGACATCAGATGGGCATAGACATCATCAAGGGTGAGAGCCTCGCTCCTGGTGGTCATGGACGTGACAAACGGATCATAGTCAGAGCCAAGACCAGCCAGGAGATAGGCAATCACCTCATCGTCGCGGAGAGGAGTATCAGCAGTCGCCAGCTCAGAGGCAAGACCCTTGATCTTGCGGAAGTAGTCGGAGGCGCATGATCCCGCTTGGTGGTGGCGAGGTCGACGCGAACTCGACGGCGTGAGCACGGTGGCGAAGAGAACATCTTCGCAGATGTCCCATGCTTCTTTAGAGGTCGTAGCAGACACCACATCACGAAGAACATCTTCAGTCATCGAGGAGAGGAGGCCGCTATGACCTCGTTGATCTTGATCAGACCATCGGTCATAGACCGGGTTTGAGATCGATCAGCCAAAGCCCGCCGAGGCGGTGATGTGCTTGGCGGTGCAGAATAGATCCATCTAGGTATCCCATCACCAGACCGCAGTAGGGGAGGAGCCGAGCACGCCAGAGAAGAAAATTAGTCTTCGTAAGGCGAATTGTGACAGCGTGGTGGAGAGGGATGGGGGCAAAAGTCGACGCCATGGTAGAAGGAATCGTGGTAGAGAGAGTAGAGGGGGAGGAGGAGGAGGAAGAAGACATTGTTCAATGAAGAAATCTGTGCTCTGATACCATGTTAATGTGATTGGCACAGGATGCCCACATAGGGCCATAATCTCTCATATATATATAGACAAGAGTACAATAGGAAAGTTACAGCCATGATCAGGCAATCAAGGAGGCGCAGCTCCGGAAGACAAGGAGAGAATATCTCCTGCCATCTATAGATGAACCATACTATGTTTAACAAGGACTACGATGCTTTGTGTCTTTTTCAGCACTAGAGAGTGGGTTTATTCTCACCACTTTATTGTACCTAGCACAACACACTAACAAAATAACGTAGTCTACGAGTACAGCTAGTAGCAACGTGATACATGCTCTGGGGAAATTTTGTTTATTCACTCAAAGCATTTGGGTAGATCTCTCCGTAGTTTTCTTCATCACATGACCACCTAAACACTCAAAAGAACACCACCTCCCAAGACAGACGCACACCACCCACTCGCTCTCAACAAAGCACACACAACCACCATGGTGGAGGCTGTTGTGGGAGCGCTGGTAGGCAAGCTCGGTGCGGCCTTGGCGAATGAGGCAGCAACCATTGGTGCATCGCTACTCTGCAAGGAAGCGTCCGCCCTCAAGGGTCTCTTTGGCGAGATCCGTGCGGCCAAGGACGAGCTGGAGGGCATGCAGGCATTCCTTACTGGAGCTGAGCGGTTCAAGGACACCGACGAGACTACTGGCTTGTTTGTCAAGAAGATCCGGGGCCTAGCTTTTGAGATTAAGGATGTTGTCGACGAGTTCACCTACAAGCTGGAGGACAAGCATGGGGGTTTCACTTCCAAGATGAAGAAGAGGATCAAGCATGTCAAGACATGGCATCGTCTGGCGCACAAGCTGCAAGACATCAAGCAGAGGCTTCAAGATGCTGATAGGAGAAAGGTCCGCTATGACATGAGAGGGATTGAAAAGGAGGGTGGGAGCAGTGGTTGCTCTAGATCTGCTGATCATTCTTCGGATTCTGCGAGGGAAGAGGATCTTGTGTGCATTGAGAAGAACAAGGACATGTTGATGCATTGGCTCACAGGTGATTTCCAACAAGGGGTCAAAATTGCAACAATTTGGGGAATGGGACGTGTTGGTAAGACCACGTTGACTTCTCAGATGTTCAAGACGGCAAAAACGACATTTGATATTTCTGCATGGGTAACTGTGTCAACAAGTAACCAAGTTGAAGACTTGTTGGTAAAGATCGCCAAAGCATTTGGTATCCCAATCGATGTTGCCAACACGGAGAAGAGAAGCCTGCTTGAGATCATCCATAACTATCTGCGAGGTAAAAAAGAATATCTTTTAATTCTGGATGATGTTTGGCATGTGGACGTTTGGTTTAAGATAAGGAATGCATTTCCTGCAGAAAGAACTGGTCGATTTGTTATCACCACTAGAATTCAGGAGGTAGCATTGCTGGCAACTGAAAATTGTAAAATGGAACTGGCACCATTAGAAGCACAGTATGCGTGGCAGTTATTTTGCAATGAAGCCTTTTGGAAAAACGAGAACAAAACATGCCCAGAGGGACTAGAGAATTTAGCTCAAATGTTTGTGGATAAGTGTGGTGGCTTGCCCATTGCTATTGCCTGCATAGGTCGCCTATTGTCCTGCAAACAGCCAACTTACTCTGAATGGGAAAATGTATACAAGGAGTTAGAGTTGCAGCTCACTAATACTGCGATCCTTGATGTTAATATTGTTCTGAAAGTCAGCATGGATGATCTTCCACATGATTTGAAGAATTGTTTTTTGCACTGCACAATATTTCCGGAGTATTATTCGTTTGGAAGGAAAAGGCTAATCAGGCATTGGATCACAGCCGGATTCATTAAAGAAACAGGGACCAAAACAGTGCAGGAAGTGGCAGAGGGCTACTTAAATGAATTTGTAAACAGAAGCCTTCTGCAAGTGGTCGACCGGAATCCATTTGGTCGTGTTAAGACATGTCGAATGCACGACATTATCCGTCTTCTTGCTCTTGCAAAGTCAAATGAGGAATGCTTCTGTCATGTTTACAATGGCTCAGGTACATTTTCCACGGAGAGCACGCGTCGCTTATCAATCGACAGTGCAAGCATCGAGCAATTGACTCGACCGAGTGCACCTAGTCTCCGCTCTCTGTATGTTTTCGGCAGAAATCTGAGAATTGATTCACTAGAGGCTTTCCTCAAATCTTTCAACTTGCTGTCTACATTAGATCTGCAAGGTGTTCTAATCAATAGACTACCAAAGGTGGTCTTCAACTTGTTTAATCTGCGTTTTCTGGGTCTTCGGGAAACTCATGTTGAATATCTCCCGAAAGAAATAGGAAGGTTACAGAACTTGCAAGTCCTGGATGCTTGGAACAGTAAGCTATCGGCTCTTCCAGTAGAAGTAGTCACACTTCGGAAATTGAAATACTTATATGTGGTTACTATTCGAGAGGGAGCTGGCGATAGAGTAGTACTCTCTTTTGATGGGATACGGGTGCCTGAGGGTATAAGGAACCTCACTGACTTGCTTGCCCTCCAATTTATTGAAGCCAACAGTGAGATTTTTTGTCATCTTGGATGCTTAACAAAGTTAAGAACTTTTTCTATCAATAAAGTTAGGAGTGAACATTGTGCTGATTTGTGCTGTGCGATCAAGAAAATGGTTCGTCTTGTTCATGTTTCAATCGATGCAATTGATCGGAAAGAAGTGCTGCAGCTAGAAGCACTTTGTTTACCTCCAACTATTTCAAAAGTTGAATTAGGAGGGCAGCTAGACAATAAGTTTCTATCCCAGTTCATCTCGGCCAGTTCAAATCTTATTAAACTCACCAAATTACATTTGGCCTTCTCCAAACTCGATGAAAACTCTTTTGCTTGCCTCTTGGGTTTGAATAACTTAGTTGAGCTCTTGCTTAGCAAGGCTTATGAAGGAAAGGAGATACACTTCCATGCCACCTCACTTCCGAAACTCAAATTACTAGAAATATGGGATGCTCCAAATCTTAACAAAGTTGCAATCGAGCAAGGTGCAATGCAAAATCTCACTAAACTATGGCTCAGGGACTGTCCAGAATTGAAGGATCTTCCTTGTGGCATCGAGCACCTTGGAACCCTCCAGTACCTACAGCTGAAAGAAATTTCCAATGAGCTCAGAAGGAAGCTCCAGCAAAAAGGAGAACCACATGAGCAAAATGAAGACTGTATGAAAATTAGCCACGTCAAATGGGTAAGAATTATTTAAGAGTGATTAAGAGGACAAAATGTGATAGGACCATGGTGACTACCGGCAGGGTTGCTACATGCAAGAGGTAAGAGTTTCCGTACTCCTTGTTGTACAGTTGTCATGTAATATCATTTACCAGATGACGCTGTGTTTTCTTGTTTGTAAAAAATGTGAAGCACTTCATTCTTTTTTAAGTCAGCATTCACCATATTAGTGCATTATCTTCTTATTTCTTGAAAGAACTAAAAAATATTTACTTGTAAATGAAACTATCAACTGTTCATGGTTTTGATTTTAATTTAGTATATAGCTACTTCCACCTGAGCAAAACAGGAGGAGGAAATTTTCCCCACACCCAAGTGCATGAACATTATGACTAGGTAACGCACTGTGAGCACTCATGCTTGCTTTCCTTACGCTTACAAAACTGAAATTATATGCTTATATTTCGTGCTGTGTGAATAGCAAATGCAATTAGCAAGTGGAATTTTTGCACTAGGCACAACATGTGTGATTTACTGATTGCGGCATGTTGTTACCACTTCTACTTATGAACATTTTTTTACTTAAGAAGAAATTTGTGCACTTCTACTTATGATGAAACTAGCAGACTTACTCGCATAATCGCACGCCTATATATTATATGATACAATTATTTTTAATATACAACTCTACTTCTAATGATTGAAATATAATTGTAGTTATTATATAACTCTATTTATATATGATTAACTCTGCACCGTTATAATCTGCCCCACCAAAATAAGTAGTGGAGATTCTTTTTGATATACAACTCTACTTCCAATGATTAAGATACAATTGTATCTGTTATATATGATTAATCTACACCATTATAATTTGGCTCTACCAAAATAAATGGTGGAGATTTTTCTCCTTTTCTCCCGATTAATGTGAGAATTTCTAGAACTTAGAATTATTGTGGGATTGTTTTGCCCTTAAAACGAAGGAAATGCCTTGAATTTATATATATAGATAGATAGCGGACCAATTTTTCAACATTTGAAGATCTGACACTTTGTAAAGGATGGTGATAAAACTAGAAGTTGTTCGAGTATTATTGAGCGACTCAACAGCTGACGCCATTTTTTGCTGTATGTATGGCAGTGCATGTTGCCTTGTATTTGGTGGCCTGGAAAACTTTGACAAGGAGCACTACTTTGCAGCTGTTGTTTGGTGTCATACTACTTTGGCATGGTAACACCAGAAAATCGTTTGAAGGTATTCAGCTCGGGGACTCTTGACAATCTTGATAGGTTGGTAATCAAAGAAATTATTGCGACAAGATACCATAAAAGATTTTGCTGACGTGCGGAAGAAATGAACCTGTGTTTGTCTAGTTTGCGTTTTAGCTGTGCCCTGCTTATGTATTGAACTATTTGTTTGATGGATTCTGTTTGTATGCCTGTAAATCTGTAGCTTATTACAGAGAATTGGACCAAATGTACCATCTGCTGTGCTGTAGCAAGCAAGAACGCCTCTGTTTGTCTTTCTGTCATGCCAGGTTTTTTTTTTTTTAAAAAAAAGGAGAGCGAGAAGAAATTTTCTGTCATCTCATCTAGCATCACCCACATAAGGGCCATGAAGGATACATAGCAATGCCCAAAGATACGACACAAGAAATGAAGCCAGGATGATGGGCCTTGCTGGCCCAAAGATACGAGCCAAATCCTTAGAACTAAATACCAAAAATTCCAAATGAAAGCCTCATTACATTGTGTTGCCGCTGGAAAATTTACTGACAGCATGAGACGAGCCAGCTAATTTTCTAGCAACTAGCCAAAGTTGATGATAGGCGTAACTCAAAGCTTGATCAACACATTGATATGAAAGAATATTGATCAAAATCGAATTAAAGATAAAAGATTAGTATATACTACTACAAAACTACGCCTAATACAAAAAAAGTAATACAAAAAGGTTGTAAAGGTTGACCAATGCAAGTTATTCTGTCAGCCAGTGCAGAGTATAAAATAGCCTAAAACTGTCTAACTCAATCTTGGATTAGTCTCATTCTCTTTGTCAGCCCAACCTTTCCTTTGCTGCTTGTTACTTCCTTAGTCAGCTTTCCTTAATCACCCCCAGCACGGTCAACCTTATATTTCCAGTTTTGACATATCTCGACCTTTTTGACCATGGATAATTTTGTATTATCATATCCGACTATTTTGGCTACCAAAATTTGGGCGGCAATATACTGTAGTACATGGCAGCAGGCTCTAGCTGGTACGAATTAGGCATTTCGATGCAAGTCGCATTGTGAGCACTACTACATTCCAACGACTTCTCTTCAGTAATTGTTTTTTGCAAGGGTTTTCTTTGGGAAATTACTCACATCTAGTAATCTAACTTTTGGTGATTTTTCATATTGAAATTTCATGGAGTTACTTCAGTTTGTCTAGTGCCAAGCTGCCTAGACTGGATGATATTTCCTTTACACTGGTTTTTTAAAGGAAAAACTGTAAGTTCATTTCCATTCTTAAATCATTAAATGACCAAGAAATCAAACATTGAGCTAACAATAATGTTATCCCAACGTATTCCCTAAGACTAAAGTTTATGTACAAAGACTAAAGCCATGAGAAAAAAGAACCAAAGAAACGAGAACAAAGAGGGAAAAAAACCAGCACAAGAAACTCAAACAGTGATGAGGACATCACAACCAAGGATACAACCGCTGCCCCTTCTTTCCCGACGACCGCTACTTCGTCCCCGACCGTCGCTGTTTCGGCCGCTACTTCATCTACGACACTTGGAGGGCCTAATCCGGAAGCAAGGCCTTTCCACCCACCTTTGCTGGACCAGCTCGTCAAGGACATCCACCGAGGACAGCCCACGCATCAAAGAAGGCCCAAGATCAAGCCCAATTCGTCTCCGAGTCCGGTTCGGCCATCCAGGAGCAGCAGTACTTCAAACGGACATAACTTGGGCTCTCATACTCCATTTTCAGCGTGCGACCACTCGTTTCAAAGGTATCGAGATAACCTTTCCAATGAATCTAGTCCCAAGGCCAAATTCCTTCTAGAACGATGGGAAATCAAAGAACAATCTTACGGGATAGAATTTCAGGGTGCTGCGCCACCTTATTTTTGGGCTTATGGCCCATATATGATTAGGGTTGCCTGGTGGCCGACCTTAGGGTGGTGGCCTACCCTAATTTGGGCGCCCCAAGTCTGGTCTCCACCCTATATAATGGCCCAGCCGTCGTACGTTGTCATTTAGGTTTTGTTGTGTTTGGTAGACCCCGTGTGCGTCCCTCCTTGTGTTTGCGCGTGTCGACTAGACCGCCTTGAGCCGAGAAACGTAACCTCAACTTGTTCCTTTGATTTTAATACCATATTTTCATATTGCTTCATACTTTGTTCTTATGGTTCTCGATTTCTTACAGAACAATTGATCGCTTGGATCTTGTATCCGTGTGGATTTGGCATTGCGACAGAAGTTTCCGACCCGTTGGAAGCCCTAAATTCGTGCTATCAACACCCCAAGTCGACGATCATCATCTCACCGAAAGATCGGGATCCCGTCCCCATCAAACAGGTTCTAAAGAAGAGAGCCAAATAGTAATAGCAGGCCCAAAAGCTTCCTTCCCTCGAGCTCAAAGGAGACCAGCCCGCACCTTCGAAGCAACAATTGCCGCCGGTAAATTGGTAGAGTTGAAGATCTTTCCATTACGATGAAGTCAATTATGGCAGCATATACGTGAGAACAACTCTTTATAGAACGGCCTATTTAAGTGATTTGCCAAAGCAAATTTCAGCATAACTGCTTACCAATCTTGTAAGACAAATGAAGGAAGAGATGACGCCTATCACATACTTCACAGGCTATCGAACATTGGATGGAAAGATGAACACGACTCTCTTCAATATCCGAAGCACAAAGAGAACAAGATGCACTGCCATTCCATATGCATTTGCGCTGCAACAAACTCCGTGAGTTCAGTCGATCTAGAAAAATAAGCTATAAAAATAGTTTGTACTTTAGTTGACTCTTACTTCTTGAGATTAACTTATGCCCTACAAACATAGAACCAAGTTGATTATTCATATAGTAGGTATAGTAGCTATGCCCTACAAATATAGAACCAAGTTGATTATTCATGTAGTAGGTATAGTAGGTATGAGATGTAAATTTAGGAGCTTGCCAACAATACTTCCAGGAATCACAAGTGTGACAAGATAGAACCAAGTTCCGCTGCTATCGGCGTACTTTACGCCAGGGTACCCTCTCCGCCGTAGATAAGTAAGACCACGTGGTAGCCTAGCGAGCAGGTGGGCGATCATGCCCTGCTCGCCGGGCGAGAAGCCCACGTGGCGGCCTGGCGAGTAGGTGGGCGGTCATGTCCTGCTCGCCGAGCGAGCGGCCTACGTGGCGGCCTGGCAAACAGGTGGGCGAGCAGCCCACGTGGCGGCCTGGTGAGCAGGTAGGCGATCATGCCCTGCTCGTCGGGCGAGAAGCCCACGTGGCGGCCTGACGAGCAGGTAGGCGATCGGGCCCCACTCATCAAGTCACGAAGGCAACCAAAAGAATGAGGAGAAGGCTTCGCCTCGAAGTCTCCTTCCCCTGGCACGCTGTGTCAAAGCCTGACACGCTGTGTCAGGGCCATTGATTGCGAGGAATTCTACTATCGACACGACAACGGCCCATCCCTCTGACACCTCACACCAAACCCATCACAAGAACGTCACATCCCGGGCGGACCAGGCGAAGCCACACAGCGGCATTAAATGAAGCTTGAAGAACAAGGCTACAATGATGGGTGTAATAAATGAGTTGTGGGTCGGTGTGATAAGATCACAGTGATGGGTGTAATTAATGAGTTGTAGATCATATGGCGTCACCTTCTCACCTGCCCGAGCCAACGCCATCTATATAAGGGCGCTCTGGTGCATGAAGAAGGAGGCCGGTCGGTCAGTCGAAAAAGAAAAGAGAAGGAGAACGAACCGAAAAAAGCATTGTAATCGCCTCCATATTTCCTCAACAAAGATCTAGCAGGACGTATGGCTATTACCCACGCTGGGGGCCTGAACCTGGGTACATCGTTGTGTTCTTTGATCCGTTGGTTCCTAGAATCCCTCTCTTGAGAGTTATTAGGGTTTCCAACCACGAAGACGCCCTCTACCTGACGGATACTTATACCCGGGGTGCCCCACAGCAAAGTAAAAATCTATTTCAAGACCTTATCTCTCTAATCCAGGTTGGAAGCACGGATAAACGATGATACGGAGTACCAGGCAAAGCCCCACCTGCCGCAAAGGGTCCCTACCCTCGGTTCCTCCAACCTGACCCCGGGTCGGGTATCCCCGGGACCACGACCGAGACTCAGATATGACGCCGCCGCCGGCTGCGACGGCTGAGCAGGGCCCACGCCAGGCGCCCCTGCAGGGCCCGCTCCATACCCGGGACCGACGCCTCCGCAGGCTCCGACCCAGGTCATGGCAAGGGCCCCCAGCAAGCTCTAGCACCGCAACCTCTGCCACACCGACGGTCTACGCCGCGCCGGACACAACCACCGTGTCGGGCGGGTGGCTCCTTCCCGAGGCGACCGGAGGGCGGCCTCAGCAAAAGCACCTGCCCCTCATACTGCCAAGATCTCGACAGCGCACATAGGCGTGTGCACCTCCCCCAAGGGGCGCCGTCCATTGGGACTACCAACCCGGCATGGGGTGAACAGAAAACTGTTAATCATCAAAGACCAAAGACCGAACACCCGCACGGCAGATATCTCTCACTTCCAAGGTCACGTAACCCGCCCTCTCCGCCTATATAAAGGGAGGCAGGCCCTCAGAAGACCCCGACCGCCAAGTGCATACTCGCACATACGCACAATTTCTAGTTTAGAAACACACCAAGCCTTCCCGACCTCTTAATTCAAACGAAGTGTTGAGGGCCTCGTCCTCAACATCCGCTCAGAATCTCCGTGACCTTTGCGCAGAGTAATACAAAACACCGCCACAAACCGAAAGTAGGGACGTTCACCAACCAAGATACATCCCGGATTTTCTTAGTCCAACCATTCGAGGAGAGGGGACGCGCGACCCCCTGCTACTTACAAATTTACTTGTTGGCTTCACGAAACACCGACAGTTGGCGCGCCAGGTAGGGGCCTCGCGCGTCATCTTCGTGATCTCCGGATTCCCATCTTCCTCCTCGATGGCCCTCTTCACCGACGACGACGCATCTGCGTCAAGGGGCTGGATCCGCTTTGGCTCCCTCGACTTCATTAACATCTTGGCGGGAGAGTTCATACTCATCCTCACCACTTTCCAGGCACGAGCATCCGCCTCGAGCCTGGACTCCGCCGCCCATGCCCTCGGCAACCTCCGGCTTGGGGACCCTACGCGGGCCCCGAGGTGGGAGTCCGTCCACCACGCTACCTCTAGTAGCGGCCCGTGCGAGCCTACGCGCATGACGCTATCGCCCCCCGCAGGCTCGCACCTTGTGGCTACAGTCGGCCATTTACCGACCTTCGCTCACGACCACCGGAAAGCTCCTCCACCTCGACTCGGCCCGACACGGAGCACACCTCCAACAAGACTGCACTCTCGAGTACAACATGGAGGGGCCGAACGCCCCGGCCACCACCTCCGTCAGTCCGGAAACCGCCGCTCTGCACGCCGAGGCGCGGAGGCGAGATCCAGCAAGGCCGCCGAGGGCCTCAAGCTCGCCAGACGGAGCTCCAGCTGCAACGCGAGCAGCTGGAGGCTCAAGAGGCCGAGCTTGCAAGCTCCAGCCGACTCAAGCAAGGTAAGCCCGGGTCACATCGACTGCTACAAGACGCTACAAGAACAAAGTTCAAGAAGAATCGCCGAGGGTTCAGACGATCTTCTCAGATTTCCCTCGGCCACTAATGTCAAGCCAAGAATGCCATGTTGCCAAGGCATTCCCGAGCCAGAGGACCAGGGGCCAAGGCCACCTACCGAACCTCCGGGTGGTAGAACGCGCTGCAATCCAAAGATGTGCAGCCTTCCGTCTCCTTCCGCCGGAGCCTCTTCTAGTCACTCCCATTGGCCGCTGCTTGAATCGCCGGGGTCTGCTACCGACAAGCAGCCGCTTCGAAGCGGCCCCCAGCCTCCGCACCTTTGCCATGAACACCGGGCGAAAGCCACAACGTTCGTGGGCACCGCCGAGGTCTTAAGAAGACGGACGGCGTGGGTCTCGGGCCTCGGCTCGACAAAGGCCGCCGCCACCACCAGAGTTCGAGTCTCGACGGCGGGGTACAAGGGCGCTTGGCGTGAAATTCGCAAGAAACTTCCCCGCCATATTCGGCCCCCACCAACATAACTAAGTACACTGGGCCACGGCCCGTTGTTCGGTTAGAAGACTTCCGGCCAGATGTCGGGCGGAGGCACCGCGACGATCTCTTCGTCATCCAAGACTTCCCCATCTACTCAAGGATTCTACTCGAGCATGGCTCGAGTATTTGCCCGCGAACACCATCAGAGTCTGGGCCGACCTAAAGAGTGTCTTCGTTGGTAACTTCTGTGGCACTTACAAACGCTCGGGAACTCCTCGATCTCAAAGTCGCAGCAAGAAATGGGGAGTCTCCCGGATTATATCCGTGATTCTCCCAACAATGCAAAGAGCTCCCGACATCGCCGACGCCGATGTTGTCGGGCGTTCATCTACGGCACTTCGTCGAAAGCTCTGGTGCACAAGCTGGGCTACGCCAAGCCCAGGACCACCAAGGAGCTTCTTGACATTGCCACCAACCACGCCTCCGGCGAGGAGGCCGTCGGGGCTATCTTCGATAAGGGGAAGGCCAAGCGAGAGGCCGCCCCCGACGCCGGTGTTACCTCTGACCGCTCCGACAAGAAGAAGCGGAGAAGCAGGTCGCGAGGGCCTGTGGTTGCGCCGCGACCGCCTGCTAGGCAAGAGGGCGCGGGACCGACCACTTCAAAAGTTGATGGACAACCAAGTCCGTGATCACGGTACCCCGTCAAGCACAAGTACAGGGATTGTGAGACCCTGAAGCGCTTCATCTCCGGGGCCCCCACACGGGGCAAGGGGAAAAAGCGCGACCCGACACCGGACGCTGAGCCCGAAGAGGCCGCCGACGAGTTCCCGGAGCCCGATGGTTGCCTCATGATCTTTGGCGGGTCGACGAGCTACGCCGACAAACGACAGCGGAAGCTCGCCTTCCGAGAGGTTCATATGGCGGCCCCCGCCGTGCCCAAATACCTTCGGTGGTCGGAGTCGCCGATCACCTTCGACCGGACCGACCACCCGGATCACGTCCCGCACCTGGGGAGATATCCCCTGGTCGTAGCCCCAGTCGTGTCGAAGCGCCTCTCTAAGGTGCTCATGGATGGCGGCAGCATTTCAACATCTCAGACGTTGAGACCTTCGACGCCATGGAATCCCGACTGCGTCTCCGACCGAAAGCAAGGCACCTTCCACGGCATCGTCCCCGGTCCGCAGCCCATCCGCCGGGCAGATCGATCTACCCGTAACCTTCGGGAACCAGGCCAACTTCCGCACCGAGACCCTCACTTTCGAGGTCGTGGGGTTTCCTGGCCCTATCACGCCATCATGGGAGGCCATGCTACGCCAAGTTCATGGCGGTCCCCAACTACACCTACCTCAAGTTGAAGATGCCGGGCCGCGGAGTCATCACCGTAGCGCATCTTTCAGCTCGCTACAACCGCGAAAGCGAGCGCTTGAGAGTTGGCGCCGCGATCGCCACGCCCGCCGAGCTCGAGAGCCCGAAGGAAACCTTGAGTCCGCCCCGACTCCAAAGAAGTCGGGATCGGATCCTTCAAGTCCGCCGAGACACGAAGGAGGTTTCTGCCGATCCCAAGATCCGACCAAGACCGCGCATGTCGAGCCGCGCGCTCCCCGCCAAATAGGAAGGCGCTCTGTCGACTTCTCCGCTCAATCGACGTTTTGCATGGAAACCCTCGACATGCCAGCATCCCGCTGAAGTCGCCGAGCACTCCTTGAACATCCGCCCGGCCACGGCGGTCGTTCGGCATTGCGCCGCTTCGACGAAGAGAAGCGCAAGATCATTGAGAGCAAATCGCCAAGCTTTTGGCCGAGGGTTCATAAAGAAGTTCGCCACCCCAATGGTCGCCAACCTCGTGCTTGTAAAGAAGAAGTCAGGCAATGGAGAATGTGTGTTGATTACACGAGCCTCAACAAGGCTGAGAAAATTGCACGTAAGGCCAAGTGCTATACTCTAGTAGGTGGGGACCTATACCACGAGCGTAAACGAATTCATCAAGTGCATCACTCGGGAAGAGGGGAGCAACCTGCTCTTTGATATCCATGGAGGCATGTGCGGGAGCCATATGTCCGGCCGGACGCTTGTCGGCAAAGCGTTTCGCTAAGGATTCTATTAGCCTCATCGCCTCCGTGATGCTTATGAGCTGGTGAGAAAATGCGGCATACCAATTCTCCGCCAGCAAATCCACCGACCACCCTAAGTAAACCATCCCGCCTCTCTTGGCCGCTCGCAATTGGGGTTGGATATCCGGGCCCGCTCAGAGGCCACGGGGCTTCACCCACTTGTTTGTCACCATCGACAAATTCACCAAGTGGGTCGAAGCCAAAGTAGTATGTGCCATCATGGCTTCCGCTGCTATCAAATTCATCCACGAAATCTTCACCCGCTTTGGAGTCGCCAATCGCATCATCACCGACAACGGCACTCAATTCACCAACGCGGCCTTCCTGGAGTTTTGTGATGAGATGGGCACCAAGGTATGCTTCGCTTCGGTGGCCCATCCAAAAAGCAATGGCCAAGCTGAACGCGCCAATGCGCTGGTGTTGAGGGGCTTGAAGACTAGGGCATTTGATCGACTCCATAAGCGGGGGGCGCGGTGGATGGAAGAACTCCCGACAGTATTGTGGTCGCTCCAAACCACACCCAGTCGGGCGACTGGTGAAACACCCTTCTTCCTAGTTGATGGGGACGGGTGTTCCCGATCTTTCGGTGAGATGATGATACGTCGATTTGGGGGTGTTGATGGCACCGATCTAGGGCTTCCTACCAAAGAAGTTGGGAGCTTCACAATCGCAATGCCAATCCACACGTATACAAGATCCAACGATCAAATGTTCCTGCAAGAAATCGAGAACCCGCAAGAACAAAGCATGAAGCAATCTGAATAGATAGTATTGAAATCAAACGAAACAAGTTGAGGTTCTGCTTTCTCGCTCGGGCGTCTAGTCGACACGCCGCAAACACGAGGAGGGACGCTACACGGGTCTACCAAACACAACAAAACCTAAACGAAAAAGAGCGGCGGCGGCCACATATATAGCGGCGGCCAGGAGGTGTTGTGCAGCCAAAATAGCGGTGCCCACCAAAACCCTAAGATACATGGGCCTTGGGCCCAAAAGAAAGGTGGCGCAACACCCGGGATTTCTGTCCCGTGAGATTATTTTGTGATTTCCCATCGCTTCCGGAGGAATTTCGCCGTGGGACCAGATCCATTGGAAAGATTATCTCGATAGCTTTCAAACGAGTGGTTGCACACTGAAAACGGAGTCCGGGAGCCCAAGTTATGTCCGTTTGAAGTACTGCTGCTCCTGGAAGGCCGAACCGGACTTGTGGACGAATTGGGCTTGATCTTGGGCCTTCCTTGGCGCGTGGGCTGTCCTCGGTGGATGATCTTGACGTGCTGGTCCAGCAAAGGTGGGTAGAAAGGCCTTGCTTCCGGATTAAGCCCTCCAAGCATCGAAGATGAAGTAGCGGCCGAAACAGCGATGGTCGGGGATGAAGTAGTGGTCGTAGGGGAAGAAGGGGCAGCAGTTGTATCCTTGATTGTGATGTCCTCATCATCCTCCCCTTCTTGAATTAGAGTCGTCCTCGACTCCTTCTCATGTTCCTGCAAAATGTTAGGGACAACAGGAGAAAAAGAAACAGATGGTTGCAAACTTGTAGTGATGCCATCATGCGCAATAACATTGGTAGCTAACAAAACGACACCTTTTAATTTGCGATCAGATTTATCACTTGTTGTTTTAGGTGAATTTAGCTCATAAATATTCTCACCATGTGCAGGTGCATCACCTTTTTTATTACCTTGGACGTCCTCTTTAGTTGATGTAGGTGTGATTTCAATGGTTTGACATTCATTTGCACATGTGGCAACAATGCTCTCATCATTCTCCTTTTTCTTGTCTTCATTCTTCTTCTCTCGGCAATGCTTACCTTCCTGCGAAGTGTTAGCTACAAGAGGAGGAGCAACAATGGTGTCTCTAATGAAGCTAAAAATTCTTTCAATGATTCAAGTACCATATTTTCAGCTCTAAGGGCACATTTAAACAATTGTGAAAGAGAATTATATGTGTCATCAATGAGAATATCCCTAATCTCTTTATTTAATCCATAAAAAATCTATTTTCAATTACCTCATCACATTCATTTAACCCACTAAGTTTTAACAAGGTTTTAAATTCTCTATAGTATTCCTTTACCTTCATCTTACCTTGTTGTAAATGTTTCAAATCAATAAAAGCATCGAACTCATCATATTCTTCATATCCATCACTAGAAGGAGATGGAGCAATTGCAAGACATTTCTTCTCATGGCGCCCGTGATGTGTCTGTCATTGTTAGTAGAAGAACAAGAAAATACACAAGTATATATTTTCCTATCAACTACTAGGTGGTATGAAGTGGCAAGCCTCACACACGCCAAACTTCTACCAAGTTCTTACAAGTCCTCGATGTGGCAAGCGATTGCAAATTCCGAATCTGGTGGTCAAGATGGTGGAGCTTGGACAGCAATAATATGTAGCAAAGGAGGAACTAGTACCACCGATCCAAAGTAAGTGAAAAGTAGTTCAAAATCAGTACAATGCTGGTCCTAAGCTAGACCGTGCTAGAGACGCGAGCCTAGACACCAATGAAGTCACAGAAACAGCAACCAGAACGACCTCACCACACAAACAAATGGCTAGGACTCCTTTTTTCACCTTTTAGTGCGGCTCTTTTATATGCACTTGCCTTTTCTTATTTTTCTTCCTTCTATATCAAAAGTGGCACATATGAAGAACTACAACTCAAGCTTTTTTTTCTGCTGCAAACAGATCTACTATGCAGAAAATTTAAATGCTGTTTTCAGTTTTTTATTGGCTTCCAATGCAAAAACGTATAACTGGAAAGTTGTAGATCTTTTCGAGCTGATCAATTTGCATATATGGAACGTCTATTTTGGATAAGGGAAGCCAGAGATATTGACCCCGAAAAACAGACTGCTCAGAAAATCCAGGACGAAGACAGATTCCAATCCGATGGGATTTTGGGCAAGAAGACGGCGTTTCTGGAAAGTTTCACAATGGAAAAAGTTGTAGATAATTTCTCAAGCTTTCGGGAAAGTATAAGAACAGCAAAATCCGAGTTCGTATGAGAGAGTTATGACCAAAATACCGAACTGGACAGAGGAGGATACGAATTTGGACAGGACGACGCGATGGAGTTCAACTCGGTGACAAGAACGTGACAAGAACTCGAAACTCTAAAGGAACTAGACTCTAAAACCAGCAAAGACACGATTATGCATCCGACGATTCAACAAACCAAGAACATGCAGCAAAAGTTAGGGCACAAATTGGCTAGGATAGAAAACCAATCTACTAATTTTTTTGTGGTTCTTTTCGACTCTAGGTGAAAAAATCAGAATTGAGGGAAATCTCACCGAGCAACCTTAAGCTCGATACCACTTGATGGGGACGGGTGTTCCCGATCTTCGGTGAGATGATGATACGTCGATTTGGGGGTGTTGATGGCACCAATCTAGGGCTTCCTACCAAAGAAAGTTGGGAGCTTCACAATCGCAATGCCAATCCACACGATACAAGATCCAATGATCAATTGTTCCTGCAAGAAATCGAGAACTCAAGAACAAAGCATGAAGCAATCTGAATAGATAGTATTGAAATCAAACGAAACAAGTTGAGGTTCTGCTTTCTCGCTCAAGCGGTCTAGTCGACACGCCGCAAACACGAGGAGGGACGACACGGGTCTACCAAACACAACAAAACCTAAACGAAAAAGAGCGACGGTGGCCACATATATAGCGGCGGCCAGGAGGTGTTGTGCAGCCAAAACAGCGGTGCCCACCAAAACCCTAAGATACATGGGCCTTGGGCCCAAAAGAAAGGTGGCGCAGCACCCGGGATTTCTGTCCCGTGAGATTGTTTTGTGATTTCCCATCGCTTCCGGAGTAATTTCGCCATGGGACCAGATCCATTGGAAAGGTTATCTCGATAGCTTTCAAACGAGTAGTCGCACACTGAAAACGGAGTCCGGGAGCCCAAGTTATGTCCGTTTTAAGTACTGCTGCTCCTGGAAGGCCGAACCGGACTTGTGGACGAATTGGGCTTGATCTTGGGCCTTCCTTGGCGCGTGGGCTGTCCTCGGTGGATGATCTTGACGTGCTAGTCCAGCAAAGGTGGGTAGAAAGGCCTTGCTTCCGGATTAAGCCCTCCAAGCATCGAAGATGAAGTAGCGGCCGAAACAGCAATGGTCGGGGATGAAGTAGTGGTCGTAGGGGAAGAAGGGGCAGCGGTTGTATCCTTGATTGTGATGTCCTCATCACTAGTCTACGGCGCGGAGGCTATTCTTCCATCCGAGCTGTCACTCGGCTCTCCACACGTCTCAGCGTTCAGCGAGGAAGGGCAAGAAAACCACTGTGGTGAAGAAGCCAACCTTCTGGAAGAGGTGCACGACTGGGCAGCCTTGCGTGCCACTCGGTACCAGCAAAGTCTCAGACGGTACCACGCCACCCGAGTCCGCGAGAGAACACTAGCAGTGGGCGACCTGGTCTTGCGCAGAATCCAGACGCATGCCGGGCTCCACAAACTGTCTCCTCGGTGGGAGGGCCCTTTTAAGGTGGTCTCAGATCTCGCCCGTATGTCCGGTTAGCATATCAAGATGACCAAGAGCTAGCCAACCCTACAACGTGGAGTTGTTGCGAAAATTTTATCCAAAAGAATCAGAAGTACCCTAGTAGTTCGCCCCGATCACCGCATGGGTGGGCTCTCCTCGGTCGATCGACGATCACCGCGGTCGGTAAAGTTGTTTGCCTTGAAAGCTTCTGCTTTATTCTCCCCACTTGTGCCTTAGTGGGTCATATTTCGCATGGGTGTCATGGGTACCAGCGGTTTGGCCGCTCCTTATCGATATGCAGTAACACCCGGCGTTTGTGTCGGGCAAGGACGGACGACCAGGAGCGTGAGTGCGGCACGGTGCTCAAACGCGGCTCGCACACCTCGGGTTGGCTCTATGAAGCACCGCTAGCCTAATACCACTCCTGGAAACCACCTGCCTTGCCACGCCACGCCGTGGGCTGGTTCCGAGTCACAAGGGCTTAAGCTCCAAAGCAGGGACCATGATCGCCCCGCGCGGGGATTTACATTCCCTAAAATATTTCCTGCATGCTCCGCATAACATCTACTTGTGTTTTTAGTAGCTACGAGCAGCTACAGATGGAGTGCTGAAGCACCAACCTACTTTAAACGATCAAGATGACCCTACAGCAAGCCTGGAGGCTGGTCGCTCAGCGGTCTGTGATCAAGATAATTTGCTCGACATCATGCATTGTAGACTTGTTTCTAACATTTGCGCCCTGTTGGGCTAGGTTGCACGTAGTTGTCACAAGCGTCGGCAACCTGACGGCTCCTTGATTGATAAAAGGAAACCCCCAACGTTTGCGTCGTGCGAGGACGAGCAACTAGGAGCGTGAGTGCGGTACGGTGCTCAAACACGGCTCGCACACCCCGGGTTGGCTCTGTGAAGCACCGCTGGCTGTCACCGCGAGCACCGCTGGCCCAATACCACTCCTGGGAACCTACTGCCTCACCGCGCGACGCTGCGGTTGGGTTCCAAGAGATCACAAGGATATAAGTTCCGAAAGGGTGTGAGCCAGTGACAACCTTGTGCAAGGACTTAGACCTATTCATCTACTCCTCGCCAGATTATGTAACGCTTATTTGCGCTTAGCAGCAAATGCATGCGATCACCGGCGAGCGCCGGTTACCGCTTAACCTGAATGTTCGGGTTCGCATCGTGGCAAGGCTGGGGGCTGGTCGCCCAGTAGCTAAGTCAAGCAAACGCAATCAAACAAACACGCACAGGTAAAACCCGGAAATGCGAACTTCATTACAATTACTAAAATCATTCTGGCATACAGAAAAACAAAAACAAAAAGAAACAAAGAAAACAAAGGAAGCCGCCCGGACCATCAGTGGTCATTGATGACTTGGATGTGCCCATCATCCTCCTCGGCCACCGGCTCCGCTGCCGCCACGTCGAGGTCCGGGTCCTCCACCGCCATAATGCCAGTGACGTGCTCCATGGCCTCGTGCATGCGTTCCTGCGCCTGGGCCTCGTCTCCCTCAATGCCGTCTGCGACGGCCATCGAGTTGAAAGAAGCGTCACGGCTGGCGTAGCACGCCAGCACGAACGTCGTGGTGGCCATGGTGACTTGCCGCCCTTCTTGGGTGGAGCGGGCAGCCATGGCGGCGGGTAGGTAGGAGAGCGCTTCGGCCACCCGAGTGATGCAGTGTGCATACTGCATCGTCGTAGGCTCGAGCGGCTCACGGAGATCCACTCCCAGTGGCTCCAAGGCCCTCGCCATGCGCTGGTAAGCAGGCCGGAGCATGACAGCGAGGTTGTGTAGCGCGCGATGTTGCTCCTCCACCGCCTGCCTCTGCGTTGCCTCGGCCTCCTGTGCCCAGGTGAGCATGGATGCCCCAATTGCCCTCTCCTGGGCCATCTGTTGCGATGTCTGGGCTTCATGCTGGGTGGCTGCCGTGAGGAGGGTGTTCACGGCTGTAAGCACTTCGCCAAGTTCGATAAGCAACAAGACTCAGCCGGTGGCGCGGCGCATGGACGATCAAGCGGTGGGCGTGGTGCTAGCGCTGACGATGTCCACTCCGACCGCTTTGGAGCCGCCAGGTTGCTCCTGAGCAGAAGTCCCCACTGCGTCTGTGGACGCTGCAGATGTTCAAGGGCTGTGGCACCTTGACGGCGCCCCTGAGGTGACTTGAAGTCAAGGAGGTCACCGAGCGGAGCTCCGCCAGTGGGCGTGGCAGCAATTGAGCCGGCGTCGATGGAGGTGGCACCAATTGAGTTGGCGCCATTGGAGTTGGTGCCGTTGAGGTCGACACCGCAGGAATCAACGTCGGTGCAGCTGGTGCCAGAGCAGGGACGGCAAGCGTCGTCGCCCTGGACAAAGACGCCACCGCTCCGAGTGCGCTCTGAGGAGCGGCGGAGCTGGTGGCATAGGAGTTTGATCCTTGGTGCGGGGCCTCTTGGGGTCCACGCCCGAGGCATCCGGAGCGCAAGCCCGTTTGCTTGCGCCGATCGTCACCGTTGGGTCCTCGACACGGGGGACCGCGGCCAAAGAAAGACTACCGGGCGATGGAGTCCATCGCCGGAAACGACTTGATAATCCGAAGATGCTCTGCGAACTCCAAATCGTAGAGCAGCTGAGCCCCGGTAGGAAAATCCAAGCCACTCGGCAATGGTGGGAGCAGTCTGGATAGTCATCTTGAGATGGCGGGGCCGTCCAGGTTTGCTTCACTGTCGGAAAGAAAAGACAAGGATGTCGATTGATAGTGACCATGAAGAGGAATATATATATCTATGAGAAGGGTAAAAGAACTTACGCCTGGGCGCGTGCGGGTCATGTCGTTGCCCTCAGATATCGCCGCGTGGCGTATGTACGACGACGGAGGGGGCTGATTCTCCAAGCCACAAAGTCTCGAACTACCGCTTCGATCAGCAAAGCGCCCCGCAATGGTTGATACGGGCCGCCATCGCCAGAGCTCGCTGCCGCTTCGACGGGCGAAGCTCCAGCTCGCAAGACTTTCTACCAGGCACAAGGCATACCGAGGAGGTCGACCCCACTGTCATCGCCGACGTAGAGCCAGTCGCTCCGCCACGACTTCTAGTTGGATTTTGGCTAGAAGTGAATGTAGCGAGGGGTCACCTGTCATGAGATGTATGGTAGCTCCTCATGACTCACTGCGTCATGTGGGAGGATGTAGAAGTAGCGGAAGAGTGGGAGATTGGGCATTACCCCTACGAACATCTCGCAGAGGTAAGCGAAGATGGAAAGAGTGATGATAAAAATGGAGGACGGTGAAGAAGAATTCGAAAAAAGGCGGCACCAGGCCCACCAAGAGTCCCCAGGCGAAGACAATGATCTCCCCTGGTTCATAGCATGGCACAAGGGTTCCACGGCGAAGTTGGAGGGAACCCTCGGGCGCCATCGTGGCGAGCATGTCCACCCTGTCCTCGCCGACAGTGGAAGGGAGAAGGGGGTGCGCCATTGGATCAGAAGCACGGTTTTTGGGCAAAGAAGATGAAAGGCCAAAGAGCAAAGTGCATAAGAATTAGAAAGCGTGAACTGCTGGTCAGGGGCACACATATATATAGGCCCCCCACCCAGACGGTTCGCGAACAGATAAAAGTACGCGACGTTTTGGGTCCCAAGAAAGATCGGCGAAAGTGGGGAGGACTGAGACGGTTGCGTGCTTCGAAGTGGTGGGCCCATCCAGGAACGCACCAGCATTAAATGAGTCCAAAAGAAACTGGCACGCGTTCCAGGATGGACCCGGGGGCTACTGTCGGTGTACTTTACACCAAGGTACCCTCTCCGCCGTAGATAAGTAAAACCACGTGGTGGCCTGATGAGGAGGAGGGCGATCAGGCCCTGCTCACCCAGCGAGAAGCCCACATGGCGGTTTGGCGAGTAGGTGGGCGATCATACCGCCGCCGG
This sequence comes from Guadua angustifolia, assembly GCA_036346375.1. Classification (NCBI taxonomy): domain Eukaryota; kingdom Viridiplantae; phylum Streptophyta; class Magnoliopsida; order Poales; family Poaceae; genus Guadua; species Guadua angustifolia. The sequence goes on along the minus strand of JAYEVE010000441.1, from coordinate 96,329 downwards.
CGAGAAGCCCACGCTCCGGCCCGGGCGAAGCCAGGGCGATCATGCCCGCGCCACGCTAAAAGCCCACGGGCGGCTCGGGCGAAAGCAGTGGGCGATCATTCTCGCCGTCGGGCGAAAGCGCCCACGGGCGGTCTAGTGAGAAGGTGGGCGATCATACCGCCGCCAAAGCAGAAGCTTACGAAGGCTCGGGCGAAAGCAGTAGGCGATCGGGTCCCACTCGTCAGGCCACGAAGGCAACCAAAAGAATGAGGAGAAGGCTTCACCGGTTCTTCCCCGCACGCCGTGTCGTGGCCATTGATTGCGAGGAATTTTACTATCGACACGATGACGGTCCATCCCTCTGACACCTCACACCAAACCCGTCGCAGAAGCGTCACATCTCGGGCGGACCGAGCGAAGCCACACAACAGCATTAAATGAAGCTTGAAGGACAAGGCTACAGCGATGGGTGTAATAAATGAATCGTGGGTTGGTGTGATAAGATCACAGTGATGGGTGTAATTAATGAGTTGTAGATCAGTATGGCGTCACCTTCTCACCTGTCCGAGCCAACCCCGTCTATATAAGGGTGCTCTGGTGCATGAAGAAGGAGGCCGGCCGATCGGTTGAAAAAGAAAAGAGAAGAAGAACGAACCAAAAAAAGCACTGTAATCACCTCCATATTTCCTCAACAAAGATCTAGCAGGACGTAGAGCTATTACCCACACTGGAGGCCTGAACCTAGGTACATCGCTGTGTTCTTTGTTCCGTTGGTCCCCGGAATCCCTCTCGTGAGAGTCATTAGGGTTTCCAAGCATGAAGACGCCCTCTACCGAACCTTAATCTCCACCCTTGGGAGAAACCCTGTCCGTTGATGGGGTCCTGTCTAGTGAAAAACGCCGACAGCTGCAAATCATTGAGAATCACAAGTTGTTGTAGTCCTGATTCGCTCCCTACCATAGGTAGAAAACGAGTATCCACTTTAGCCTGTTGCATGCCAGGAACAGACACTTGGGGACGACGACATGCCGAGAAGAGCTCGGGCATCTAAGAAGAGAGTGGAGCTCCATTCCAGTATCATCCCAAAAATGTATCACACGTCCACTACTGATAATAGCTGAGCACAAGGCCAAATACTTAGGCATAAGCTTCAAAATTTCCTTCCACCAATAGCTACCTTTTGGGAAAGCATATTGAGGCAAAGATGTCGTGACCTGAATATGCAAATCCGGACCATTTGTGTATTCTGCACTAGTCCAGGATCACGCTAGTACATACAGACTCAACATAGATGAATATCAATATCATACTCAGCGATAATATAATAAAGACTTTATCAAGTTCGATATAACTGTTAAACGACCTTATGGTCCACCTTACATTAATACACCACGCAGGGCTAAGACTGAAATAGAAGTAAACAACAGCGGAAATAGCAAAAGTGTAGAAACCCTTCAACTGCCATAGGCAACTGACAAGGTTCGCACCCTAGTTGTTTGCCTCCTCATGAAACTCCTCCTCAAAAGTAGGTATTGCTTCTTCTCCAACTGATGATGTTTTATTGCAAGGGGTGAGTACATAAATCACTCAATAAGCCGTGCACACAATGTAAGTCTATTTACTATATGCATGACTTAGTACAAAGGATAGGCCACAAGGTTACTTTGCATAAATAGCATTTATAAAAGAATAGTATAAATAAATGGAAAGACAGTAAAACAAATAATGACAGTAATAACTTTTGCATTTGTTTTCAATGACCAATTCACCACCTATTTCCTCAGTTCAGCATCCCGTTCCCACATTTGTTTTGAAAAAATGTAACCCTTGACTGTAATCACCGAGAAATGCTCAATACCGTGAGCACGGCTATTCGAATAGGTTTTACACTCTGCATAGGTTATACACTTTACCCATAAGATACAATCAAACACCACAAAGGCAAGTGATCATAACAAAACCTTTACAATGCCTATCTAAACCCTGTACTATCCGCTAAGGTTTCAACACTGGTGGGACTGATTATCACATCTAGAACCCCTCTCTTGCGCTATGTGAGCCAACCCGTGCGAGGACTGATTACCACTACCCAGGCCTCACACCACCGCAATAGTACTAAAGTTTAGATTCAATAAATTGATTAGCTAGGTCTGTCCCATTTCAGACTTGTGGTTGTATGAATGACTCAGTTCAAATTCTTGCAAGATTAAATCCTTAATTGAACAAGGCAAGACTAACTAAAAATCATCATGTCCATAAACCATAATTATCATGAAAAGCAAATGGTCTACACGCAACGAGAGAGAAAGCAATAAATAACCAAAAAAGAGAGAAAAATCAACTCCAAAAATTAAATACAATTCACTATTAAATACAACACAATTTTACAAATTTTTAGAGAAGGAATCACCTCAATCAGAGTTTGGATACAAAAGATATAGCCTTTCAAAGTTTAAAATAAATGGAAAAACATTAAAATAGAAATTCCAATTTATCCAATTATTTTTCTACGGGAAATTCATAATTATGATGTCAGCATTGCTAATGATGACATCGACAAAGATTTTAATTTTGGCTGAATTATTTTTGTACTGAAAATTAATTATGATGTCAGCTTGGCACGTGGTCCAATCACGTGCTGACACGCGTCGCAACCAGAGGCTGACACGTGTCACGGCGCATGGACTCGGTCCACGGTGGCACTGGTCCATGGTGGACCGACTGCACTGTGCCCGTGCACTGGCTGATGCAAGTACTGATGTCATCGGTACGGCTAGACCAATCAGCGACTGACACGCGGTGCAACGTGGCTGGCCGAGACTCAGTGCAATCTCGTTCGTTCGATTCAAAATGAACGGCCGAGATTGATCGATGCGACTCAGCTCTGGTTAACTACAAACTTGACGCGTGGCTGTGATCTGGCCGTTGATTTCAGATCGAATGGCGATGGCAGCGGCGCGAGGCGCGAACACACGCACGATCCGACCGACGGCGACATCCGATGGCGACAAATGAAGCGGAGTGGTGACGCACTAACGCGGCAACGCCACAACCCTTGATTCTAGATCCGACGGCTAAGATCTACGGTAATACAACTATACATGATGCAATCTCTACCGTGCAATTGAAATCCGATGGTGAGGGGTGACGGAGGAGTTTACTGTGGATGCAGCAACGTGGCGTGATCACGGACGCTAGATGAAGATCAGACGGTGAAGAAAGCTCGGCTCGACGGCGATGGCGTTGCGGGGTTGGTTCACCAAAGTTGGGGACGAAGACCACGGCGAGACGCTAGGGGGTGGCTTCGGCGACGAGGAACGGTATAATCGACGTGGCTCGGCGAGGGCGACACTTTGGTGACCTAGGCAACGACGAAAGGGGACCGGTGGTGACGAAATGAGCGGCGGAACGGTTCAAAACTCTGGCAAGCGACTGCGGGCAGACGAGGGCGTCTGGGCGGGCGAGAGTTGACCAGCAGATGCGGTGCGAGGTGAGGAGCACGAGGATGGTGGCGGCGCATTAAATAGGGGTCTAGGTGTACGTGTCCGTTGCGAAAAACGTGGAGAAGCACGCGGCGGTGGCAGAATCCGGTGGGATACGGATTGAGTGACGTACAAAGATCGTGGACGACACGCGGCTTGATCAGACGACAAAGAACGGCGATAAAGTGCGAACGACGATCCTCTGATCGAGATCGAATGGCCGAGGCGTGAGGAGGCTAGGTTTCAGCATGATCGGTCAACGGCCAAGAAGCGCGAAAATGGGTTTGACCAGTTTGGGTTTCAACCCAAACACTATTTGGTGATTTTTAATTCATTTCCGAATAAAAACAAATCAGGAAAATAAACAAAGCCAAAATAAATAGCAAGAAAATCCAGAAAAATCTAGAAAAATTTTAGAAAATACTTTGAGACATTTAGAACCCAAATAAAATACTTCTATTAAAAGATCAACAATAGTTTCCAGAAAACAAATAAAAGACAACAAATAGCCTATTTAATAAATGCAAAAGGGATTAAAGAAAAACTCAGAAAATTCAAATAAAAGGGGAAACACAATAAATCCAAAAAAAGCAAAATTTGGAATGTTACAAAAGAGCAAGGATATAGAACATGCCAAGTCCATTGCACCCACGAAATAGAATGTCGATGAAACAATTTGTGTAGAAACTTGAGAAAAAGCCCTTTCATTTTGTATAGACAAATTGATTACACCAAGGTCTCCCACTTTTTCAGTTTACAAACATTCTTCCAAGCAACCAAATTACCACTAGCTCTGAAATTATTATTGTCATGCTACAAAAAGTTGTGCCTCAACTTCTTAATAGCTTTAATGATACTAACCGACAACTTGAGAAAGCAAAGCAAGAAGGTCAATATGGCTGATAAAACTGCATCAACCAGGATCAAATGGCTAGGCAAACTCAAATATCGAACCTACCATCCTACTAGTTGATGATCAAATTTTGCCAGAAGTGGCATAAATTCCTGTTTAGTTGGCCGCTTCACACACAAAGGCAAATCCAAGTAAAGAATAGGGAAAGAGTTGACGGTATAGCCTAAAACTCCAGCCACATGGTATGTCAGTTTTGCAGAAACATTGATAGGCACAATAGTCGATTTGTTGTAATTAACAAGCAAACCTGTGAATTCCACCAAAAGAGTGCAGAAATGCCTTGAGGAAAACAACACTGAATTTTGAAACTTTAAGCAGAATAATTGTGTCATCCACAAATTGAAAAACAGGGAATTGCAAACTAGGAGGTGTAGGCATGGGTGGATGAAGAAGACCCTATGAGCATCGTTCACATAGTCCTAAAGAATATTAGCAATTATAGCAAAACGATGTGGAAACAAAGGATCATCTTGCCGAACACCTCTCTTGCAAATAATGTGACTGCCAAGAACACAATTAAGCAAAACTTCTACAGAAGCCAAAAAAGGATAGACTTCACCCAAGCAAGCTAATTATCTCAAAGGCTTTGGAAAAATCAAGCTTTATCAGAATAGCAACCGAGGAGTGAGCAGCATAATGCTCAATGAGTTGTGTGACCATGGTAGCACAATCATGTATAAGTCATTTTAAGTGGCCATAGTCTCCCATATAACATTACACAAATCAAAACCTTGGGCTAGATCAGTGTCATCATGGAAAGATTCAAATATGCATGGTCACTACTATGGTAACTGAGGGCATGTGTTGGTTCCCTTGCTATCCCTTGCCTAGCATGGTCAGTAGGAACGTCTATATGAACCGAACATGTCTTAACTAACAGCAACTTCGCTGGGAAGTGTTGACTCTGGGTTCCAAATATTGGAACCTGGGATACAACTCAATCGGTGTTTCCAATAAATCTTCGTGATTTCCTCCAGAGATTAAAACTTAATTACTATTGTTAGCACCAAAATTTGGCATAATGTAATTGATTTGGTAAGCCAGTGATAAAATTGGATTTCTAGCCGATATCAACTCAAATAAGGAATTTTATCGTTAAGAGACAGAGGCCAATATGACTTATGGATTATGAAGAATCGGAGAAGGATACAATCGGCCTACATCCTATAAAATGGGACATAAGGTGAGGCGAGAAAAAAACCAATCAACAATCAATAAACTCACATCTACTTTTATTTACTTTTTATCGTAGCTTTTAGACTTGTAACCTTTCCCTTTTTTTCATTCTTGATCAATAAAGTTACGCATCGCCGATTTTGATCATCTTCGATTTACACCAGTTATCGCAGGTTTGTTTTTACTGGTCTTGTTGCGCGTCGCCTTTTTCAAAAAAAAACCTACCTTTATCGATTATCTAATCAGCCGTAAAAAGTCGTTTAGATTATCAAATCATTTATCTATCGTCTAATTAACTATAATAGCTATTTAGGTCTATCTCGTTGATCGCATCATCTAATCAGTTATGACATTGATTTTTCAATCAATCTTGGTTTAAGCCAATCAAGTTGGCTAGAATCAATATTGAGACCTTCTTACCGATTGCAAGATCAAATTGGTTGCATATCTCAAACCAAACTAAACCCAGTATTCACGTGTGTTTGAAGCCAATCAATCCTTCATCTTTTTTGCCATTAACACTCTTTTGGCACGCCTAGTGGGACATGATGTCGTCTTCAGAAAAGTCTATTCCCCCATTCGATGTAAGTTTTGAAGCCATAATTGTCCCAATAATGGATGATTTAACTCTAGAACAATGCAAAAATATAGAGGATAGGAAGGTTGCGCTTGAAGAAATAATGTTGAACTATTATTAGAAAACTCAACATGGCATTACTCAGAAAACTACACTGCTGATGGTGAACTTCCTTGACAATACTGAGGCCACGGTTGCATCGGACAATAGACCAGTAAGCCGATACATGCTTGGACAAGCTGAATTAATGGATATGATTAATCAATCTATGAATCATGCCTTGATCAACCAGTCATTGGCTTTGGTAACAACTCTTAAGTCGATGATTGCTAACAGCGTTAAAGCCATTGCTCAAGAGTTAGCATCAGCTAGAAATTTGCTAGATCCAATGCAGGTGCTACCAAATTATCTGGTCTATTCGATAGCGAGAAATACACAAAGTTTCGGGCTAGTAGCCAATCCTAAACCATCGGCTCTGATCCCAACTCTGATGCCGACTTAGCCGACCATAATCCTACCACGTGATCCGAGTGCAAGTGCGATCCCACATTACCACGCGCATACCAATGGCGCAAAATTAGACTCCCAAGCCAGATTATTGCTGTCGGCCCTGTTTTACATTTTTCCACAATTGGCACCACAGCCGACGAAGCCTCAGGTACGTTCATAGTACCATGAGGTGCTTCCTTAAAGGAATCTGGCCCCATATCAAGTTGTAACATACTCAAAGTGTTTTGTTCTGTTGGTTGAGCCGATGGGTAGAAGGCCAAATATCTGCGCTATGAATGTCCAGATCAACCACAGCTAGCCTATATACCATATCAACCCAAGTCTACACTCGAGGGGTAGCATGCCAATTACAATAGTAATTGGCAAATTCCTCAACCTCAATCAGCTCAGGTAGTCAATTGGGCTGACGAGATATCTACCGTATTGCAAGATCAATTCAGTATACAACCAAAGGGAAAGGATTCCAGTTATCAAAAACCATATCCGGATCATATCAATCAGATTCCTTACCCCAATAGCTTCAAGGTTCCTAATTTTGCTAAATTTTTGGGAGATGATTCTACTACTGCCTTGGAGCATAACGGACGTTTTATCACGCAATGCGAGGAAGTAGCTCACTTCGATGGTTTGAGGATAAAATTGTTCCTATCTTTATCAGGAGCTACTTTCACATGGTTCATTACCTTGCCCCCAAATTCAGTCAACTCTTGGGCTGACTTGGAGAGTTGATTCTATACATACTTTTCTATGGAAGTTTAGAACTTATAATTTCATATTTGAGTTCTATCCGATAGAAGTTTAGTGAATCAGTCACTAATTATATTAAAAGATTCAGGGAGATAAGAAATCGGTACTTTAGCATTACCCTGTCTGATAATTAGTTAGCCGATTCGGTCTTCCAAGGGTTAATTCCCTAGTTGAAGGACAAATTTGGCAAACAAGATTTCACCGATTTAAGTCGTCTTTTACATCGGGTATCAGCTCTGGAAGGCCATTTTTATGAGTCAAACGATTCGTCCGATGACAATGAGGCTGTTAAATATAGCTAAGCGGGTTACAGGTAGCAAAAAGTGTTAAGTTTGTTCATTGCTTAAGCCCAACCAAAAACTGGTCGGAAGTGAAATATATCTTTGATGTTTCAAAGTGTGATCATATTTTGACTTATTGCTATAAGAAAGGATAATATGATTACCTGAAGGTCATGTTCTGCCATCGGCTAACGAGAATAAAATGCAAAGGTATTGCAAATGGCATCATTCTTTTTCTCATAATACTAATGATTGCAATATTTTTCGCTAGTAGATACAATTGGCTATGGAGGTTGGCTGACTTAAATTTGTAAAGGAGCCGATGATACAGTTGGATGTTGATCCTTTTCCGATTAACATGGTTCACTGCTCTGGAAAGAAGCCAGAGCCGAGACAAGATCAAAGCCTAGGGTCAGTTCATATGTCATCAACCATAAAAACAACTAGTCAGGGTAACACGCTACGCTGCGTCGTGCGCGACGATACAACGTGTAAAATTTAGAAAATTTGGTCATATTTTTTGTTTTCATATTTTTTAAAAAAGAATGGGTCGTTATAACCCGTCGGTGAATTTATGGGTTGCTATAAACCTTCGATGAATCTGTTTTTTTTAAGAAAACCGCGGCTGCCTTTTTTTTACGTATTTTTGGGTTTCATGTTTTTTTAAAAAAAGGTCGGTAGGACTTGTCGGCGAATCTGTGAGGGAGGACCTAAATGTAAACCGTAGAGGGACTCAGATGTAATTTTATTTTTTTCTAGGTCTTTTTTGCTAAAAACAGATCAGAGGGCCTAAACGTGATTTTGCATTTTCCGAATGGTCTTTTCGTGAACAGCTGAGGTGGCAGCCTGAGGTGCCGGCATTCTTCACCGCTTTAATAAGAAGTATACATGCATCAAGTCGAAGTGCAATCAAGCTCGGACAACAATGAGACCCTTGGATCACTATCGGCTCTATAAAAATAGGAACTGAACTGTGAAGCAAAAAACTCAAGAACAGTTAAGCCAAAGGGAAATTTGTAAATCGGCAAATGGTATAAAGTTGAGAGAGCATTGCCACCCCACAAGCCGATCAGAAGCCAAAGCCCATATTCTCCCAGTTATTGGCAAAATATGAAAGAAGGAATGAAAGGCCACAAAGTCCTTTACATCAACCAAAAAATATTTATTGACCAAGTGGCCCCGGAGAGCTCACCAACAGTGTCCTTTTTGGCAATTCTGTTGAGAGAGGGGATTAGCCTTGCCGTCACCATTTTCTTATCCAATGCAGCATTATCCACAGCAAGATGACAGGAAACGACGGTCGGTCAAAGACAAGATTAATAGACCGACCCAAGATCATCGAAAAAAGGATTTCTAAGCCGATCATGAATCGGGAACAAGATCAAGACAATGGGTTTAGTTCTACGGCTAGCTTAGATCTGGTTGGTAAGATACGAAAGTTGATCGAGCCAAAGTAGAGATGGTATCCTCCAGGGCTGAGCTGATCTCAGCGAAGGAGGTTTCAACGAATAAGGATCCAAGAATTGAGGGCGATTGATCAGCTGATCCTTCCTGATGTATAGGGCCCTTGGATGTGGCCTTCTTTCTTGAGCGGCCGTGTTTTTTTCTCTGATAATAAATTGGCTCAAATTATTTATTTGCAAGGAAAGTTGCAGACAAATGTGAAGTTAAGCCAACGAGTTCTTACTTGGTTGCTGCCCCTCTAAGTCGGAGAGGGAGGGAAATTGGACACCAAGGTTAGCCAACGAATAGCTGGCTATGGTTGTCCCAACGTCTGAACGGAGCCGTTTGTTTGACTGGCCTATGCCCGATGAAGTCCCAGTGGTTTTCTTGCTCACTTGCTTAGCCTGCAAAATATTGAGAGATAGCCGATCAGAGAATGTTGAAGGAGAGCAAAAAATTGCGAGGTAATAAAGTATCTGCCTCATCCGATTCCCCGCCAATAATGTCAATAAAATTTGAGTTAGTATAGCCCAACAAACTAGTGTCGCTACTGGAACTCGAACTATCAGAGTTAGTACGAGCTGCTAGTGCTAGCTGGTAATCGGGAAAGAAATCATACCTTTATTAAACTTCGCAGGATTCGCGACCAGGGAGGAAAGCCACGTCATGGCTCATGCGCAGGAGCCAGCTCAGCTCTTCTTTTTTTCGCGTGTAGGTCCCTAAAAAAATACATAATTACATGTAGGTCCTTTCCGTGGATTTTTACGAAAAGGACCTTCTGGTTCAGAAAAATCATGAAACTTACGTAAAAGGACCCTAAATAAATAACGAAAAAAGAGCGTAGTTACGTTTGGATCATTCCAGCTATTTTTCATGAAAAAGACCTTTCGATTTAGTGCAATCGCGGTTCCTTCGTGAGAGGACCCCAGATAGATGCGAAAAAAACGTGATTGCGTTTGTATCCTTTCAACCGTTTCACACGTTTTCTTGACGATTTAAAAAAAACACCACCGAAAAAACACAAAATTGTTTTCAGCGAAAAACAAAGGCATCGCGGGCGTGTCACCGTTTGCACCAGATTTTAGAAATCACGAGACAAATCGGTAGAAAACACAGGAGTTTGGATAAAGCACGGGGCATCTTCGGAAAGTTTGGATAAGGCACGGTATATCTTTGGAAACCAGAAATCAGGAAACCATAACCGACTCGGATTGTGTTGTCGTGAATAGAGCGGTGACTCGGATCGGTGGACGGGTATATAAAAGCAGCCTAGGTCGCTTGAAGATCCATCCACAAAAAATCACATCTGCTAGCTGCTTCCTTTAGCTTTTTAGTCTTGTAATCTCCCTTTGTAAATCGACATCGATCAATAAAGTTGCGAATCGTCGATTGTTGATTGTCTTCGATTTCTCTAGGTCTGATTTGTTCTGATTTGTTGCGCATCGCCTTTTCAGAATTGATCTACCTTTACCTTCTGATTAGCCTTGATCGGCTAATCTGTTTACCTTTTGATCGGCCTTTGGCTGATTCTAATTTAGCCGATTATTCCCTGATATCGGCTTAGATCGAATTTTATGACTTTTCCTTATCGATTGCAGGGTCAAATCGATTGGCACGCCGAACCCTGTTCGTCCCGGTGTTGCAATCAAAACCCTACTTCACGCTTTTGGTGTTAATACATTTTGACACGACGGGGACACGACGGAAAGATGACCGCAGTAAATCATTACACTAGCCGACGTCAATGCTGACGCCATAATCGTCCCTACTTTGGATGATTTGACTCCGGAGCAGTGCAAGGAGATTGAAGATCGAAAAGCTGCCCTGGAAGAATTGATGTTGGGTTGTTATCAGAAAACCCGATGAGGGGTCACACAAAAGATGGCGCTTCCAACATTGAATCCCCTTGGCGAAACTGGCATCTCAACGAATTCGGTAAGCCGACATTCACGCTCGTCAATTATCTGTTATGATTGAGCAATTCGCATCATGCATTAATCAATCACCATCGGCCTTGGTTACAACCCTAAAGTTGATGATAGAAAACAACGAAAAACCATTGCACAGAGTTGGCAAATACTCGAGGGTTACTAGATCCATTGCGCCACTCCCAACATATCCTCAGATACTCAGGGCACAAAATGCCAACACGATAAAAGTGTCAAAGACCAAAGACCTTCATCGATGCCGACTCAACCCACTGTGTTGGCACTAGGAAATTCTCGCCCGAGTATGGTCACTCATTACCACGCATATACTAACGCTACAAAGTTAGACACAGCTAATATACCCCATCAAAGATCGTGACTACCTACGCCCGCTTGGCTCTCAACGATTGAATCTGATAGAAATCATAAACCCCAAGGACCGGCCCAAGTAAGAAATCCGATTCCACATAGGGTAGTTTCGTATGCAGAGCCCTTCGTTCCATTGCCCGAATTTCCGGCAGTCAGAGCCGATGGGTGTGAACCATGGAACGTTAAGACTCGGTTGGCCAGACAAGCCGACGAATCGAAGTTTGCACTCAAAGGTGGATGCCATTCATCATGATTGGCCAAATCCTGGCGCTACATCGGCCAATAACATTAATTGGGCTGATCAAATATCTATGGTCTTAAGAGACCAGTTCGGTTTGCAGCCCAAAGGAAAAACGATCGGCTATAAAAAGCCATATCTAGATTATATTGATCGCATGCCGTACCCACATAATTTCAAGATTCCTAACTTTGCAAAATTTTCGGGAGATGATTCAGTCACTACCCTTGAACATGTCGGACAGTTCATAGCCCAGTGTGGTGAAGCAGCTCAATCCGATGGGTTAAAAATTAGGTTATTTCCCTTATCATTATCAGGAACTGCTTTCACTTGGTTCACAAATCTACCTCCGAATTCGGTCCATTTTTGGAACGATTTAGAGAGCCGATTCCATGAATATTTTTTCTCTGGCAGTCTAGAACTTAGGATTTCAGATCTAAGTTCTGTCCGGCAAAAATTTGGTGAATTGGTTTCTGATTATATTAGAAGGTTTAGAGAAGTGCGAAATCGATGCTTCAGTGTAGTGTTGCCTGATAATCAACTAGCCGATTTAGCATTTCAAGGATTAATTCCCCCACTCAAGGAAAAATTTGCTGGACAGGAGTTTGCCGACCTAGGTCATTTGCTTCATCATGTATCAGCACAGGAGAGCCGATATTTAAGTAAAGAATTCAAGGATAAATTTAGATTAAATGGGAATGGCAAGGATAAGGCCAAAGTAAACATGGTTGATTATAGTTCAAGTGAAACTTCTGAAGATGAAGCAGACGTGAATATAGCCGAGTGGATAAAGGGTTCCAAGAAACCCCTCATCTGTTCATGGCTTAAGCCGACGAAGAATAAGTCAGAGGTCAAGTATGCTTTTGACGTATCCAAGTGTGATCGATGTTTGATATGTTGTTACAAGAAAAGTTGATACGACTACCGTAGGACATACCATACCATCGGCCGATTTAGATCAAAAACCATTTATATTGTAAGTGGCATCATTCTTTTCTCATAACACTAATGATCAGAATATCTTTCTACAGCAGATATAAGCGCTATTGAAGACAACCGCCCAAATTTGCGTAAGAGCCGCCATGGAAGTTGATGTTATTCCTTTTCGATAAACGTGGTTCAATGCTCAAGCAAAGGAAAGGAGATTGTCGATGAAGAACCTAAAATGACACGGCAAGTCAACGGCGTACCCAGCTTCAAAAGGAGACACTTTGAAGATAACGATCAGCACACTCGAGATAGAAGCCGATCAAGATGGAAAAAATTCAAGGACAATCAAGCCAAAAGGAGAATTACAGGTCGGACGCTGGTACAAAGCTGAACGGCCTCCACTTCGAAAGTCAGCATTCAGACCTAAGCCGACTTTCTCACAGTTGCTTGAGAAATATGAAAAGATAACCCATCGGCAAAGGCAGCATTCTCGCCGACCAGATAACTTGCATCGGCCAAACAGCGTGTATCGGCCAGATAATATTGAAAGAGCTCACCAGAGATGTCCATTTTGGCAATTTTGTTGGGAAAGGGGTGTAGCATTGCCTTCTCCAAGATCATGTCCCATGAAACATTATCCACAGAGGGATTGGCCGAGGCAACCAAGAAAAGAATCCACTGTTTGGATCAAGGCGACGGACGAGTCGGGTACGAAAGTCGATAAGGGAAAGGCTGGGCACGCCAAACCAAGACAAGGATGTAGAGCCTACAGAGAATCTGGCTGGTAAAATTCGCAAGCCAATTGAACCTAACCAATGTGGTGTCCAACAGGACTTAGCCAATCCCAACGTAGACGGCTTCAGCGCCTGAGGACGCAGGAGATGAGGGAGGCTGAAGAGGAAAAACAAAGAGATCAAACATTTAACGAGTTACGGCCGATAAGACCTATCAAAAAGGAATGGAGGAAAAAGGAGCAAGCTGACGATGAATTGGATTCCTCAGATGACTTGCTGTCACCAATGATCTGTGACGATACTCCTCCCATGGATATTAACATGGTCTTTACTTTACCAGCCGAGTTCAGAATCAAGACAGAATTGGTTAAAGACACGTTCGCTCAACTGTGCCTAGGTGAGCAAGACACTGTGTTAGAAAAACTACAAGATCCTCATCGGCACTTAAAGCTGTTGTATTTGAAGGGGTATATCAACAGAAAGCCGATATCCAGGATGTTGGTGGACGGAGGAGCTACTGTAAATCTGATGCCACTCACTACTTGCAAGAAGTTGGGCAAAACCGATGAAGATCTAATTAAGACAAACATGGTATAAAATGACTTCACAGGTGATCCCACTGAAGTAAGGGGAGTGATGGTGACAGAGTTAACCGTCGGCAGCAAAACTTTGCCAACCGCATTTTTTGTGATCGAAGCAAAAGGAAATTACAGCGTACTTCTTGGACGAGATTGGATACATGCCAACTACTATATACCTTCAACCATGCACCAGCTTCTTGTACAGTGGAACGGAGATGAAGTCGAGGTCGTCTCAGCCGATACATCGGCTCATATTGCTATGGCTAGCTCCGACGCAAATTGGCCACATGAAGAAGTGGAGTGCATATCAGGTAAAACTTTAGACGATTGCGACTTCATATGCATTGGGAAGTCAGGATTAATGCCGATCGCTGTCGTGCCGTGCACGCTTGATCGAGCAGCTTAAGTTTTAAGGAGATGGGGTCGAAATAGTCCAAGTCCCGCAAGACAAAGTGCGGTTATCGGCATATGGTAAACTCTTGTGAAGCAATAGAGGATTTCCAGGATGAAAAATTGGGTCAAGATTTTACTTCTGCCGATATGCTTGAAGAAGTCGATATAGGAGAAGGTGATAGAAAGAGACCAACTTTCGTAAGTGCAAGGTAAGGGTTAGAGTACAAGGCCAAGTTGGTTGAAATACTTAGAAATTATAGGGATTGTTTCACCTGGGAATATTATGAGATGCCTGGGTTAAGCTGACAACTAGTGGAACATCGGCTGCCTATAAAACCAGGGTATCGGCCATATAAGCAAAATCCTCGACGTTTTAATCCAGAATTGTATAATGTCATTAAAGAGGAAATTGAGAGGTTATTGGAGGCTAAATTTATAAGGCCTTGCCGATATGCTGAATGGGTGTCCAACATTGTTCCCGTCATGAAAAAGAACGGTAAACTTCGGGTATGCATAGATTTCAGAGATTTGAATAAAGCCACGCTAAAAGATGAGTACCTAATGCCTATAGCCGATATGCTTATCGACGCTGCCTCAGGTAACAAGATTATTAGTTTTCTTGATGGGAATGCTGGATATAACCAGATATTTATGGCAGAAGCCGATGTCCCTAAAACTGCCTTCAGATGCCCTGGTGCTCTGGGGTTGTATGAGTGGGCTGTAATGACATTTGGCTTAAAAAACGCAGGTGCTACTTATCAACGCGCAATGAATTTGATTTTTCATGATCTAATCGGCCACATTGTTGAAATATACATCGATGATGTAGTAGTGAAATCCAAAGATGATTGACAGCATTTGACCGATTTAGAAAGGGTGTTCCAGAACACAAGGGCTCATGAGTTAAAGATGAACCCCTTGAAGTGCACGCTTACGGTTTACCGCCGCCTCGGGTTTATGGATCACCAGAGGGGAATAGAAGTCAACCAAGCAAGGGTTAAAGCCATAGTTAATACAAAACCGCCAACATGTAAAAACGAACTGCAAAAGTTGGTCGGCAAAATCAATTACTTACGACGATTTATTTCTAATTTGTCTGGTTGAATTCAGGCTTTTACCCCACTGTTGAAATTAAAAGATCATCAAGACTTTGTATGGGGAGCCGATCAGCAAAGAGCTTTTGATGATATAAAACAGTATTTAGCATCACCGCCAGTCCTGGCTGCACCGAAGAAAGGAATCCTGTTCAAGTTGTACGTGTCGGCTGAAAACGAGACTATTGGAGCAGTTTTGCCCCAGGAGGTCGATGGTAAAGAGCGAGTAATATTTTATTTAAGCCGACGACTCTTAGAGACTGAGATCAGGTATCCTTCAGTAGAAAAAATATGCTTGTCATTATACTTTGCTTGTACCAAGTTGAGACATTATATATTGGCATCGACTTGCATAATAGTGTGTAGAACCGATATCATCAAATACATGCTGTCTGCGCCAATCTTAAGAGGACGACTTGGGAAATGGGCTTATGCTCTAACTGAGTTCGACCTACAGTACGAATCGGCTAAGGCCATCAAGGGGCAGGCAATAGCCGATTTCATCACGGGACATGATACTATGGAAGGGATGGTTGACCTGGTGCCCTGGCATTTGTATTTTGACGGATCAGTCTACTAAGAAGGAAGTGGAATAGGTGTTGTGCTGATTTCACCAAAAGGGCATAACATTGAGTTTGCATATCGGCTTAATGGCCGATGCTCTAATAATCAGGCCGAATATGAGGCGTTGCTTAAGGGGCTTCAACTATTAGAGAGCATCGGAGTAAGTGATGTAGAAGCTTATGGCGATTCATTGTTAGTCGTCCAACAGATCAACAAGGAATTTCGGTGCAATGATGAAGTTCTGTCAAAATATTTGGAGCGTTGCCTTAGTACTATCAGCACATTTACTTCGTTTTGTATCAATCATGTGCCTAGGGAAATGAATAACAAGGCCAATATGCTGGCTCAAGCAGCATCGGGCTATAAAGAATATAGCCGATATGAAGTGTTTGACTCAGTTGACAAAGCAGTGTTTTGTATTAATACTGCCGATTGGAGAGCAAGGATAAAGGCCTACTTGATGAATCCATCTAGGCCCACTGAACGTAAAATTCGCCAACAGGCATTGAAGTACGTTGTGTTAGGGGATGAGCTATACTATCGGACAATGAAAAGTTTACTTTTATGATGCCTGAGTGACGAAGAAGCGAAGGTGGCTATGGGTGAAGTTCATGAAGGGATTTGCGGTTCACATCAGTCGGCTTACAAAATGAAGTGGATACTAAGACGAACAGGGTATTTTTGACTGACGATGTTAGAAGATTGTTTCAAGTATTATAAAGGGTGCCAGAGTTGTCAAAAGTTCAAAAATGTGCAACTCAAGGCCAAAGATCGGCGTTACATCCGATTATCAAGCCATGGCCGCTCAGGGATGGGGATAGACGAATCGCCAAATATTCCCAAAGATCAAGCAAAGGCCATAAATTCATCCTTGCGGAGCCACAGATTATTTTTCGAAATGGGTAGAAGCCATTCCACTTAAGAATGTCACCAGTGTAGAAGCTATCGGCTTTGTCAATGAGCATATCATCCATCGATTTGGTATTCCGCAGACTATCACAACCGATCAAGGAACTATGTTCATGTCTAATGAATTTCGAAGCTTTGCGGGAAGTTTGGGTATTAAATTGCTTAATTCATCACCATATTATGCCCAAGCTAACGGACAAGCTGAGTCATCCAACAAAACTTTGATCAAGCTAATTAAAAGGAAAATCGATGAGAAACCAAGGAATTGGCATACTACGTTGTTGGAATCTTTATGGGCGTATCGACTAGCGTACCATGGATCGACCAAGCTGTCGCCATATCAGTTGGTGTATGGCCAAGAAGCCATGTTACCTGTAGAAGTGAATATTGACTCAATGAGAATAGCAAGACAAAATAATCTATCGGCCGATGAATACAAAGAGTTGATGCTATGCAATTTGGATGATCTGGTGGAATTAAGGCTGATTACACTAAATCGTCTTGAAAAGAATAAGAAAAGAGTTGCAAGAGCATATAACAAGAAAGTCGTGCCGAAGTCGTTTAACGAAGATGATTTGGTTTGGAAAACAATATTGCCGATCGGATCTAAAGATAATCGATTCGGTAAGTGGTCGCCAACATGGGAAGGACCTTATAAGGTAAATCGGTTTGTTGACGGAAACGCGTACATACTTGAGACGCTTGAAGGGGAAGTGCTACCGAAGGCAATTAATGGGAAATATTTAAAGAAATATTATCCTAGCATATGGATCGGTGCATGAATATTTAAAAAGTACAGCGCAAGAATTTTTAAAGGATAAATATAATCAGTTAAACAACCGATTGAGTACATTGCAAAAATAGCAAAAGTGACATTGTTTCATCAAGCAAATTACATCCACAAGTTTACAGGCCTGATCCAGGAAGCCTAGCCCCTAAAGCCGATAACGCTGCCGCTGCCTTGGCAAGCGCATCTTGAACCCCATCTACTGTTTGCTGGTTGGCTTGAGCGTTGCCAGGCATAGGGATTATCTTGGCCGATTGTTCTTTAACTCTAGCGCCACTATTGATGTTTTGTTTTTGCTCGAGAGGAGGCCGCTTTGACGATACTTTTGCCGCCGTCACCACCGTGTTTGAAGTTTGGCTAGCTCTTCTTCAAGTTGCTTTTTAGCCGACTCCATCTTGAGAATTTGGGCCTTGGTGGATTTTAGGGAAGAAGCGTCTTTGTCAAAATTCTGTTTCATCGACTTCGCCTCGGCCACCAACCGATCCAGCAGTTGGCGATAAGCTTGCTGAACCTGTCGCTGAGCAATACGCGCTCGGGTGGCTTCCACTTTTGCCCTCTGATCATCCAGATGACAAACTCCCAAAAGTGCCCTCATAGTGTCAGGAGGGAGATCGGCTTCCACAGCAGCCATGGCATCCCTTAACGGCTGAGTGTTGGCAAGAATCTGAGCTTCGGGTTGGCAGACTTCATGGAAGAGCCGATTCAACTTGTCTTGCATATTTGGGCCAGACTGGACAACCGTGGCCAATGCCTTCAAGGAAACATCAATAATGTTGTGGATGTCGGCAACATAGTCGTCTGAAGCCATCACCTCGGGGTCGTCTACCTCATCTAAAGTAAATTTGAGCAGGTTGATGGGGTCAGTCGATTCTTCCAATCCAGGCGTGGAGGGAGTTGGTTGAGGCGGTGATGCAACATGAGGCGGCAATGCAACAGGAGTCGGCCGAGAAGATGGCAATGGTGGGCAAAGAAAGTACCTTGGAGATCGGCCAGGATACCAGCTACTTGGACGGATGTTGTCGGCTAAAAGTAAATACTGTAAGAATAGTGATTTTTCAATACACACGAGAATAATAGTGATAAAAATATACCTCAACGAAGGCCGATGCATGGGGGGAGCTCTCAGCGCTTTGTTCCTTGCGCTTAGGATGCTTTTTGCAGGGATTTTTGTAGACTTGGGTTTTTCTGAAATCGGGTAGTAAGGTCAGCAAAAGGAGTATAAAAGGTATTTACCCAATAAAGTGATTCTTACTCGGTAGCCAATCTTTCTCGATCTCCGATACAGATGGGCTTTGGACACGAAGGTTGCCAGATGTGTAACCAGTTAGGCCAGTCGACTGATGTGGCCTCTTTCCTTTCGCCCTTTCCCCCGATGGGCCCGCGGCAGTCTTCTTGACAGTTGCAGTATCCTGGGAAAGAAAAATGAGGTGGTTAGAAGCTGAGGATTGAAAACCAAAGTCGAATAACAGGTATGAGGATCGTTTGAAAGAAACAAGCCGATACCTCTACAGCTACTGATGAGTTAGTGTAACCCGAAGAACTGTGAGAATCTGAGGAACTATCCTCACTTGAGCTGCTGCTGCTAGAAGAGACTACTGTCAGCTCGTGAAAGTCTGGTAAGAATTTTTCTATAATTGCCGATGGGGTGCGATCTAGGTAAAAGGCCTCTGACACGGGTGACCACCAAGCAGAAAATTGGCCAGCCCGATGAGAATTTAAAAAGAAATGTAGCACATCAAGGACTTGAAGCTCGTCGGCTATTTCTAAGACTATTTCGGCTGTTGTCGCATTTCTTACCCTAGCTCTGGGCTGAACCCGGTCGAGAAGTGGCAAGCAAGGGATTACTTGGCCGAAACCCAGCTGGCGGTCGTGGACTGAGGGATGATAAAATTCATATGATGGTTGGAAGGTCCTGTTTCTGGAGTTTAAGCCGACATGAAGTATACAAGGAGAAATAAAAATCCGGTATAACTCCAAAGTCGATTCTGGCATCAATGAACTATCAGCATCCAAGTGAAGGAAAGAGGGCCATTGAAAATCGGCTACATCATTGTAGGAGAAGAAATCCTACTGACCAAAAATCACGTTGTCCAAATTCAAGAAAAAAGACAAGTATTTCTTCAAACCAGCAGGAGTAATTCTGGTATCACCACTTGAGCACATGATAAGCTTTTCCCCGTGTGATCGGCTGGCCCTATACTGCGGAATGGCGTTTTCTGGATAATCTTCATGGGGAAAAGCTGAGTCCTACAATGGTTCAGAAATAAGAGATCGGCTGAAAGCATTGTACAACCATAATTGGATAAACCATAACGGGCCTCCGACGTTTCCGACTACGAACTTGGCAAATCCAGAAAAAAAGCCGACTCCTTATGACATGCATCATCTGGTATACGGCTCCTAAAAGCATCTTTCTAAGAGCAAGCCGATGACCATCTACCAGCTGCTCTGCCACAAACTGATACACTTGAGTCGGCCCAAGAGAAGCTCCGCAGAACAAGAATCTTTCTAACCATAGATTGAGGAACGCCACATGTTCTTCATCCGATACTAGCCCATTCACCTTGTTGTTGTGCTGAATATATTTTGACCATCCTTCGCCTTTGGATCGGATTAGCTTGTACTTAGGTTTACCACTAAAGGTCGATATCTGGGTTCGTCCTACCTAAGGCAAGATAACTCACCACGCCCGTAAGAGTTAATGATTGACCAGTAAGCGTAAGAGAAAAGCATTGAAGGTATCCCACTGTATAGCATGCCGTGGACACCAAAGGCTCATTGGCTTCTGGGTTGGCTAGACATAATGCAAGACATTCGGCTATGCCTATCCTCTCCCATTCCGATTTCTTTTGAGCCGATACTCGAATGTACCAACTTCTCCATCCTTTCAGTGTTGTCGGCCAAGCCCGAAAGCTTTTCCCCCACACTTCTACGTTATAGCCATTGGCCGACAAAGGAAGCCTTGGGATTTCTTCATTAATTACTGTATCGGCAATCAGATTCCCTACCGGTCCTAAGTAATATTCATCATTACTTTCTGGGATTGGGATGAGTACCTTGGAAGAATCTATTCAGCCGACTTGAGAGTTGAGAACCTGGTCGCAAGTGCAGACAAGCCGATTGGAGATGATTCGAGAGCTCAAAAGCATGAAAATGACTGAGGGGGTCCCGCATATATATAGCACGGTGAAAAGTTGAAAATGACGGGAAATGGATTCGAGGCGACACGTACAATTAAACCGCACCGAAATTTTTACGGCGCAATTAATGCAGCGATTACTAGAGCAATTTTTTAAGCTGATAAAGGAAGAAGCCGATAAATTTTTGAAAGATAACAAGTTATCTTTAAAAAATGGGGGGCATATATTTGCACCAGATTTTGGAAATCACGAGACAAATCGGTAGAAAGCACAGGAGTTTGGATAAAGCATGGGGCATCTTCGAAAAGTTTGGATAAGGCACGGTATATCTTTGGAAACCAGAAATCAGGAAACCATAACCGACTTGGATTGTGTTGTCGTAACAGAGCAGGACTCGGATCGGCTGATGGGTATATAAGGCGAGCCTAAGCTGCATGAAGATCCATCCACAGCAAAAATCACATCTGCTAGCTTTCGCTTTTCCTTTAGCTTTTTAGTCTTGTAATCTCCCTTTGTAAATTGACATCGATCAATAAAGTTGCGAATCGTCGATTGTTGATCGTCTTCGATTTCTCCAGGTCTGATTTTTTCTGATTTGTTGTGCATCGCCTTTTCGGATTTGATCTACCTTTACTTCTGATTAGCCTTGATCTGCTGATCTGTTTACCTTTTGATCGGCCTTTGGCTGATTCTAATTTAGCCGATTATTCCCTGATATCGGCTTAAATCGAATTTTACGACTTTTCCTTATCGATTGCAGGGTCAAATCAATTGGCACGCTCGAACCCAGTGTTCGTCCGGTGTGTTGCAATCAAAAACCCTACTTCACGTTTTTGGTGTCAACAGTCACGCTGCAAAAAATTTCCTAGTGTTTCATTAGTTCATATCGTGTTTGAGCCAACATACCAGCATGACAAGATTAAACCTGGCCCGGTACAATCCTACTCGTTTAGCCGGTTTATTCAAAAAATAACTATTTTATAGCCTTTTTAGCTGTTGAAGGGTTTAAAAATTCAAAAAAATCTAAAAAATTTAAAACAAGTCATATTTTTTTTGTAAATAGGGTAGCTGCCCCCTCATTTCCCTACCAGCAAACTTACAATCTATTTTCTTCATTTTCTTATGAAAATTCTCTTGCACTTGGTGATGCCAAAAATCCAAAATTTAGCTTCCGGTTTCTGTCAAGAAATCGAGGTAAGAATTATGATTTAATTTTTCATTGTTCTTATTATTTTAAATGATATTGAAATACTAATTCCGTAATTATTTCTTGCAGTTTTCTTTACGGAGCACCAGGATTTTCCATCCTTCCTGGTTTTTGATTTTGGCATTTCATCCGATGAGTTTCTTGCATTCTATGAAGCTTAAGAAGATGCAATACTTGTATCATCTGTAAGTTCAAGCTACATTGATTTTAGTGTTTAGTTTTAGATTAATGCTTAATCTTTGTTTAATGATAAATCTAATCATTATGAGACTAACATGTTTATCAAACTTTATTTTTATTAGTCCCAAATTTGGATGAAAAATGAAAAACTCAAGGTGTGTACTTGTATTTATTTTATTATCTTATTACATACTTAGAATTCAAGTTAAAAGATGAATTCTTCGATTGTTTATACATTAAAGATGTGGGGATGATCAACTGGGTACATATTGCAATTATAAATCATGTATACTGCAACGTCAAGGTATTATTATTGTTGCCTGATTGCAGAATGATTTTACAAGCTTGTGCCCAATAGATAAAAAATTCTTGGAAGATTCACATCTCCCAAAAATAGAGAGTATAAAATTGGATTTCTAGCCGATATCAGTTCAAATAAGAAATTTTATCTTTAAGAGACAAAGACTGATACGACTTATGGATTATAAAGAATTGGAGAATGACATGATCGGACTACACCCTATAAAAGGGGACATAAGCTGAGCCAAGAAAAAACCAACCAAAGAATCAATCAACTCGCATATACTTTTATGTATTTTTAGTCGATTAGGTTTAGCTTTTAGACTTGTAATCTTTCTTTTATAATTCGTTCTTGATCAATAAGGTCATGCATCACCGATTTTGATCAACTTCGATTTATACCAGTTATCTCAGGTTTATTTTTACCGATCTTGTTGCGCATTGCCTTTTTGAGAAAATCTACCTTTATCGATTATCTAATCAGCTATAAAAAATCATTTAGATTATCAAATCATTTATCTATCATCTAATCGACTATAATAGCTATTTAGGTCTATCTTGCCGATCACATCATCTAATCAACCGTGATAATCGATTTTTTCGCTCAAATTTTTTTTATGATTTAGTCCTTTTGTAAATTACTTAATAGGTTCTTCGCGATTTTTGTGAGAGGAAGATTTTTTCTCGAAATTCGCGCTCGGGTCCCTCATACGCCATTTTACTTAAAAGAACCCCGTTAAATTCAAATCGCTAACAAGCCCTTTTCTA
Source organism: Guadua angustifolia (assembly GCA_036346375.1). Taxonomy (NCBI): domain Eukaryota; kingdom Viridiplantae; phylum Streptophyta; class Magnoliopsida; order Poales; family Poaceae; genus Guadua; species Guadua angustifolia. The sequence goes on along the minus strand of JAYEVE010000441.1, from coordinate 73,099 downwards.
ATTTTTAAGGATAGCGGACAGTCCAAAAACGTAATATCTGTGTCCTTACTCTTTACGCCTAAATCTTTTCTCCGCTTTTCTGAAAAATGTTTGTCACTAGAAATATGTGTGCAGCTCTATCTCTAGACTTTTTTCCCACCTCAATTTCCCATCTCGATCTCTAATATTTTTAAAGCATGTATTATTACTCCACCTAACGCCGCGGTCTCTCGATATTTTTAAAACATGTATTATTACTCCGTGAACGCCAGAGAGTGTTAAGCTCGACAAAAGAATGTTATCATCTCTAATAATTTTTCACCCTTTTCCCTCTAGACTTTTTCTCCACCACGGTTTTCTAGCTCGGTCTCCAATATTTTCCAGATAATTCATCGAAAGAGATATTTCTACAGCTCTATCTCTACTTCTTTCCCCGTTTTGCTCATTATTTCGACGATTTAAAAATAAAACGTCACGAAAAAGAAATCCCTATGAAAAACGACACGCAGGCGGTTACGCCGCTAATCTCTAATATTTTTAAAACATGTCCTTTCTCCATTTTCCGGAAAAAGTTTTCGCCGCCGTAAATATTTGTGCAAATCTATCTCTAGACTTTTCTCCCAAATCGATTTCCCATCTCGATCTCGATATTTTTGAAACATATATTATTACTCCGCTTAACGCTACGATCTCTAATATTGTTTAAAACATGTATTATTACTCCATGAACACGTAGAGTGTTAAGCTCGACAAAAGAAGATTGTCATCTCTAATAATTTTTCACCCTTTTCCCTCTAGACTTTTTCCCCGCCGCGGTTTTCCAGCTCGACTTCCAATATTTTCCAAATAATTCATCGAAAGAGATATTTCTACAACTCTATCTCTCTATTTTTCCCTCATTTCGACGATTTAAAAAATAAAACGCCGCCGAGAAAAAAATAAATTTTTTCTACGGAAAAACGACACACGCAACGTGTTTCGCCGCGAGTTTTTAATATTTTTAAAAACATGTATTATTACTCGGCGAACGCGTAAAGTTTTAAACTCGACAAAAAGAAGGTTGACATCTCTAATAATTTTTCACCCTTTTCCCTCTAGACTTTTTTCCCGCCGCGGTTTTCCAGCTCGGTCTCTAATATTTTCCAAATAATTCGTCAAAAGAGATATTTCTACAACTCTATCTCTCTATTTTTCCCCCGTTTCGCTCATTATTTCAACGATTTGAAAAATTAAACACCGCCGAAAAAAACATTTTTTCTTCGAAAAAACGACAAGCGCGGTGTGTTATGCCACGGAAAATTTCCTAGTTTTTCTCAGAGCAAGCAGAGGGAAGACGGAGGGGAGGAGGGCCAAGTGCCCAACAATAGGAGCTACCTGGTGTTCTTCCTCTGCATTCTTCGTGGTATGGATTGCGATCCGCCCGTGTATTTGGTGTAGCTGCGAGCGAGCTGCGAAAGTGTGGTTTTGACTTTTGATCTCTCGTTTTTTCCTTCGACAAGGAAGCGGAATCTGTTTTTCTGATTTTGATTTATGTGAAATCATATGTTGAAAAATTTGTTTAGTGATGAAATTAGTATTGCAAAGTGGTTATGCTCATAGCATGTATGGTACTTATGCATATGTTGTTTTAGATAATTACTTGATATGCTTGTGATAGCATGGTAATGGTTTTGTTTGATGCAATATGTTCGTGTGAGTGGTTATATGAACTGATCTTGAATCAAGTTGTGGACTTGTGCTTGTACACAGTTTCATGTTTGTTCATATGCAGGTATTGCTTGAGAGCGAACGTGGTCGGTGACGAGACCGAAACTAGATTCATAGAGGAACTGAGCTTCGAGGCTAGGTTAAAGGAGGAACTGATGTCCTAACGGTTAAAGATGTCATGCGAAACGTTCGGATTAGAGAATAGTGCACGTGGAAATGAGTGAGTCATGCGAGAGCGGCAGGTGGGTCGTACGCGTGTATGTGTAAATTTTGGACTATATGTATGTATTAAGCCATATGTTACTAGATTTGATGTGCTTGCATGTATATATAATTTAGGGTAAGTGGCATTGCGGCATGGAAAGTTTCTAGCGGCGAGACTTCCTGGTGGCCTGAATCTTTTTCTTGCGTCTGACTGTGTTTTTTTTGGCGGCCAGAGTATTTCCTAGTGCCTGGAAGGCTGGAAGTCCTTGCGCCTGTGTTGCCTGGCGACTGGGAAAGCTAATTGCGGCTAGAAAGTCCTAGTGCCTGCGTGTGTTCGTGGCCGCAAGTCCTAGCGTCTAGAGGTACTAGCGCCTGATTTTCTTCCTTGGCGACTGGAGGCTTGTTGGCGACTAGAAGCTACCTAGGCTGCAAATTTTTTGGTACAAATATTGAGCTCACGGCCAAGAACTCATGCATGTTGACCTGAGGCATCTTATGAACACATCTCGGTGTTTGCACCTAAATTCGGCAAGTGAGGTCAAGATCGGTAGTGTGAGGTCAACGGAGTATGAATAGCACATGGCTTGAAAATATTTGGAAACGGAGAGGAGTATTTAGGAAGCCAAGGCTGATACGGATTCTGCTTGTCAACATATTATACTAGGACTCGAATCGGCCAATGAGTATAAAAGATGAACCTAGGCCGGTTAAGAAACACACAATCCAACCAAATTCGCATATACCTTTATTTTTCTGTCGACTAGTTTTAGTCCTGTAATTTAGTCTTGTAATTTGATCTTAATCAATAAAGTTGCGCATCGCCGATATGTATATCATTGCCTATGTACCAATGGTGACGAGTCAACATCTCGTCACCATTGTTTTTGTATTCAATCTATCTTGTAAAAGAAGCCAGACAAAGATTCATAGTTTAGGTACACATTTGCTTTGCCAAATCCATTTAAGGGGAGCATGAGCAAAGAAGTTTGAAATTGATGGCAATAAAATCTCCTTGAGCTATGGCCCCAGATATGTGCCCATGTGTTATTTGTAGTTTAGCTTAGATGTAAGTCCCCCAACAAATTCTGGAGCTCATCAAATTCAGTATAAGCCTCAATTGAAAAAGGTAAATTGAAATGTTCCGTTGAATTGTCTCTAATAGGTCTTGTTGAGTTTGAGTGTGATATGAACTCATTTACTATCTCAAGTAAGAGTTCTACTACTATATGGAGTTCTTTATATACCACTTTAAATATGTACTTGTAGTCCATAGAATAGAAGAACAAGCGAAAAGAGAGCCTCATCATAAACATTTACTCGTATAGTGATATTAGCTTTCGTGCTTTTATGGTTTTTCCTAATAGCGTTTTTAACATAAAATTTATGCATGTCAACCGTTCCTAGTTTTATTGCATTATTTACAATAAATACATTTCCCGCAGATAGCATTAGTTGATTTGTTATCACCTGAAGAATCCACGAGGCAGCATTGCTAGCAACTGGAAATTGTATAGTTGGACTGCAACGTACCATCAGAAGAACAACACTCATGGCAATTGTTTTTCAAGGAGGCGTTCTGGATGTTAGAGTTAATCTTGAGAGAGGAGTTCGAACCGACTAGGATAAGGAGAGAGTTTATTTCTGATTTGGTTTCTTGAATCTTTTTTAATTTTTAGAGCTGTAGAATATAGGTATAAATTCCTAGGTAGTCCTGAGATTTGTAAGCAAGATGAGAAAGGGTGCAAGAGGACAAGAAAATAAGAAAAGGTGCTAGTTGTATCGTACCCAAAATATTTGTGTTCGTGAGTTCTTGTGCTTCTTTTTTTGCTGTCATATGTGTGTATTGATCTTGGACTAAAACTAACAATTGGTATCAGAGCGAGTATCTAATCTTGGTGTCACGCTGACCTGTGGGAGGCCACTACCATCGCGCCTCGAGGCAGGCTATCGTCGCTAAGCGATGCGGTGTTGAGTTGGATTCAACGGTGTATTGAGCGTGGCTGCGGCAGTGCATGTAGCTCAGTGAGCCATCGTTGAGATACGTATTGTACACAATGTGTGGTGTACATGCATGTGTATACAGGTCATTGTATTAGTGTCCCATATGTGTATGAGTACTTGTGAGTGTGTGTCCAAGTGCTTGCATGTGTAAAGCTCTCATGCGAGTCTTCATGCCGTCGAAGTTGTGTCACGAGTGGGGAGACTCGAAACGAGGAGATGCTATACAATAAGTTGTGTCATCGGTGGTAAAGAGGTGACAACAATGGCATGGAGGCCATCATTGCAAGAAGAGCTGAGGTCATCAAAGCTGAAGTCACCGACAAGTCATGTCACTGGCGACGAAAAGGCAGTGACAAAGATATCGTGGTGAAGGGTAAAGAAGGTGTGTCTCTCTGATACTTGCTATTGACGAGTGTCATCGATAACCTATGTGACAAGATGGCATGGAAATCATCTATGTGTCTCATTGACAAGACAACAAAAATACACATTCTCGTATTAGTTGTATCCACGAGATACTCTATATGATCATGTGAGTTGTGTCCACAAGATAAATGTGTGTGAGTTTCTTCAAACATATCATGCGTATCAGAGAGATCATGCTATAAGAGAAGATCAAAAGGAAGTTGCTATGTGTACCAAAAAGGTGTTTAGGATGTTGAGGAGATGTGTTCAACGTCCTAAATTGGGTTTGTAGGAGATGTGTCTAGGAATTTAAGGAGGTGTGTTTGCTTTTCTGAGTCATGTCCATCGAAGATGAGTCTAAGACGTTGAGGAAATGTGTTCGTCATCCTATGTCAAGTAAATGTCGTAGTTGAGACCGATCGCCTCAACAAGTTAGAGTTGTATCTGAAATTAGATATACATGATGTTACAAGATTAGGGGGTGAAAGTTAGAGTTAATCTTGAGCGAGGAGTCTGAACCGAGTAGGACAAGGAGATCGTTTCTGATTCAGTTTCTTAAATCCTTTTCTGATTCTTAGAGCCATAGGTTATGGTTATAAATAATGCCTTTCCTAAATCCTGAAGGATTCGCGGCACTAGAGGCATTTGAGCCGAGCCGGCAGCTCGGCTTGGCTCAAAAAATTTGCGTTTTAGTCCTTTTATAAATTACGAATAGGCCCTTCGCGATTTTTTTGTGAGTGCAAGATTTTTTCCTCTAAAATCACGTTCGGGTCCCTCGTGCGTCATTTTACGGAAAGAACCTCCCGTTAAATTCAAATTGTGAACAAGCCCTTTTCTAATTTTTCAGAAAAGCGGACAGGTCCAAAAATGTAACATTCAGGTCCTTACTCCTTACGTCTAGGTCCTTTCTCCGTTTTTCCCAGGAAAAAATGTTTTCGTCACTAGAAATATCTGTGAGGCTCTATCTCTAGACTTTTTTCCCAACTCGATTTCCCATCTCGATCTCCAATATTTTTTAAAACATGTATTATTACTCGGTGAGCGCGTAGAGTGTTAGACTCGGCAAAAGAAGGTTGTCATCTCTAATAATTTTTCACCCTTTTTCCTCTAGACTTTTTCCCGCCGCGGTTCTCCAGCTCGATCTCCGATATTTTCCAAATAATTCGTCGAAAGAGATATTTCTACAGCTCTATCTCTCTATTTTTTCCCCGGTTTCGCTTCATCGATCTCTAATATTTTTTAAAACATGTATTATTACTCGGTGAGCGCGTAGAGTGTTAGACTCGGCAAAAGAAGGTTGTCATCTCTAATAATTTTTCACCCTTTTTCCTCTAGACTTTTTCCCCGCCGCGGTTCTTCAGCTCGGTCTCCAATATTTTCCAAATAATTCATCGAAATAGATATTTTTACAACTCTATCTCTCTATTTTTTCCCCGTTTCGCTCATTATTTCGACGATTTAGGAAATAAGACGCCGTCGAAAAAAAAGAAAATTTTCCTACGAAAAAACAATGCGCACGGCGTGTTACGCCGCGAAAAATTTTGTGTTCTTTCAAACGCTTTCGCCATTATTTCGATGATTCAAAAATAAAAAAAGACGCCGGAAAAAGAAAAATTTCTACTTAAAATGCGTACAAGGCGTATTACGCCGCGAAAAATTTACTAGTTCCTAAGTAGTCTTGAAATTTGTAAGCAAGATGAGAAAGGGTGCAAGAGAGCAAGAAAACAAGAAAAAGTACTAGTTGTGTCGCACCATCAAAATATTTGTGTTCATGAGTTCTCGTGCTTGATTGAATTTTTTTTTTTTTTTTTTTTTGCCATTGTCCGTGTGTGCTGAGCTTGGGCTAAAACCAACACTAGGGAGATCAAAACAAAACATGCCCACAGGAACTAGAGTATTTAGCTAAAAAATTTGTTGGTAACTGCAGTGGCTTACCCATTGCTACTGCATGCATATGCCGCCTATTGTCCTGCAAGCGACCAGTTACTCCGATTGGGACAATGTGTACAATGAACTGGAGCTTCAGCTAACTAACAATGTAATCCTTGATGTTAATATTATTCTAAAGGTCAGCATGGAGGACCTTCCATAAGATTTGAAGAAGTGTTTTTTGTACAGTGCACTATTCCGAGAAGATTATCCAATAAAGAGGAGAGTAATGAGGTACTGGATGACCGCTGGATTTATCAAGGAAAAAGAGAACAAAACAAAGGAGTAAGCTCTATCTTAATGAACTTTTTAACAGAAGCCTACTACAAACAGTGGTGAGGAATGCAGTTGGACGAGTGAAAAGTTTTCAATGCATGATATTATCCGTCTTCTTGTGCTCAAAAAAAAAAATCAAGACTGCTTCGGTAAAAGTCTATGATGGCTCCAGGACATTTTCAGTGGATGGCGCACGTCGCTTATCAATCCAGAGTGCAAATATTGAACAAATGAGTAGATCTGGTGCTACATATCTACATGCACTCAATGTGTTTTTGAGAGAGCTATTAATATTGAGTTGCTGATACCTATCCTGTAATCTTCAAATTTTCTGTCGAATTTGGATCTGCGAGGTGCTCGTATCAAAATGTTACCAAATGAGGTCTCTAGCTTGTTCAATTTGCGTTATTTGGGACTTGATAATACTGATATTGAAACCCTACTGGAAGGAATAGGAAGATCGCAAATCTTGATCAAAGTTCTTGATGCTTTCGAAACTAAACTATCGTCTTTACCAAATGACATGATAAAACTTAAGTAGCTGATATATCTGTATGCAGGTGGCATTTTAACAGAGAGTGACAGAATTGTTGTTTTCAGAGGAATCAGGGTGCCGAATGGCGTAAGGCACTTGACAGGATTGTGGGTTCTTCAATGTGTGAAAGCAAGCTCAGACATTCTGCGAGAAGTCGGAAGATTGACAGAACTAAGAATATTTGGTGCCTCCAATGTGAAAAGTAAGCACTCTGCTAACTTGTGCAATGCTATCACCAGAATTAGACATCTTGTTCATCTAGAGATTACGGCAATAGATGACAAGGAAGTGTTTAAAGAATTGAAATGGCGATCAGAGGGGGTGAATGATCATAAATTAAATTTTCCCTAAAAAAAATCAAACTCTCAAGAGACCAGAACGAATGATTGTATAATACAGACAGGTGGTTAGATGAATAGTACCCTTGACTAGGAGGTTAGATGAATAGTAGATAAACAAAGAAAACTGTACTGGTTGGACGAATAGAAAGCAACAAACTGGTTGGATGAACGGTACTTGTTGAACAGTATTTGAATGAACAGTAAAAATTGCACTAGTCGGACGAACAAGATCGCGAACTAGCCAAGAAGATCGTTGATGAATAAGAGTGTTCAGCGTGACCAAGATAATCGTGACCGCCGATGAACAACAACTACAAATTGGGCGGATGAACAATGCTCAGATGAATAGTATTTGAGTGAATAGTAAAAATCAGCACGATCTCAAAAATAAAAATCGATGTAACTTTTGATCGGCTGATCCAAAACCCGTGAAACTTTGTGCGCACCTTTCTATGGATGTCAAAAACCTATTCTAACCTTCAATTGCAAGGATTGATGTCAAAGTTCTGACCTTTTTCTGGTTTAAAGATGTTGTACCAAAACTAAGTCAAAAACACAAACTTTACACTTAGGTTGCTCATGGGGAATTGATGATCAGGATGATCTTAAATGACCTATCACATATCACAGCAAGTAAGAACACAAATGAATAACCCTTCAAATAAACAAGAACACGATATACAAGAATCTTTCTTTGTCCGAGCACAAGGATCAGTTTCTTACAAAAATTGAAAAAAAGGTTGTAGATTGCTTAGATGATGGGATATGATCTATAGAAGATTCATCTAGCAATCTTTCATCCTTGACACAAGGTCCAAAAGTACTTAGAAGGAGGGAAGGTAAATCCAAATGTGTGGAAAGTAAATTACAAGAATTTAAATGTTGAATTTAAAGCATAACAAAAATACTAAAGTAAATTCAGAATAGGAAAATGAAACTTTTATTTCTTAGAAGAAAGGGTCACAATAAAATGGGCAAAGCTCAAATGAGCACCAGAACCTTCAAAGGAGCGACAACCCTCTTCCCCTCCATTTATAGCACAGTAGGAGCAACTTCCACCCTTAGATGACAACTTGGCCCTTAACGGACTGAGATCTATCCCTCACTCATACGTGGGCTAACCCGCAACCCAACGTCATAACGAGTTTTGACACACACCTCTTAGGGCACCACTAAATTAACCACTACTCTACCCACGAATTTGTGATCCAATGATCATCCTTTGCTTGAGTAGAGCTTAAGTTAGCATTTGTACCATCCACTTATCTTCTCGGCTTGCAGCTACCTTTTGATCTCAGTCATCTTTGGCGATACCTTGACCGTCTGAACCTCAGCTCTCTCAGCCTAGTCCCGATCTCTTCCGCCTCAACATGACCTAGCTCCGAAATCCTGCAACCATCATAGACAAGGAAAACACATCATATAGCAATTTTCAACAACATATGCAATCAAATCAACACATAGCCAGAATGATATACAATTTGTCCTGACAAATCTTTCCCGACCAGTTTGCAAATTGTCCTGATCAATCCACAACTAGTCCTAACCAGTAAACAAACTATTTAACTCAAACTCAAACTTGTGCACCACAAGTTTAAAAACAGTCAATTGCTCATCACAAACATAGATAGACCACCACATGGTCTTTCAATGTTGCACCTGTAAGGGCTACATTTGCCTCCAACACTTTCTTGCCTTGGTTTAGAAGGACATCTAGAAAAAAACATCAATGTATCAAGTTCTATCTTGTTCCCACCAGTAAGGCGTCAATCGGTCGGGCTGACATTCTCAAAACTTGATGAAGACTCCTATTCCAGCCTCCTGTCATTGCATGGTTTATGTGACCTAAGTTTTACAAGGCTTATGAAGGGAAGAAGTTGCACTTCTCTGCTAGGTCGTTTCCAAAACCTCGTTTCCTATTATGCGCCGCAGTTCAACCAAGTTGAAATAGAAGATGATGTATCGGCAAGCCTTGTTGGGGTATTGTTTCAAGACTGTCCATAACTAAAGCTTCTTCCTTACAATCCTTGAGAAATCTAGGGTTTGTTTGGTTGATGACCTGAGCACCGTGCATGAGAAAATTGTGTGCCTGTGACTACCTGATTTGTTGAAGAATTTTGACTGGCCTGGCATCCTAGAACCTTATATTGTTTGGTTGGTGATCTAAAAACTATAAGTGTGCAACTACACAATAGGATACCATTACAACGGTATAACAACAACTTTCATACAGTTTCAGCAAGTTTCAAGATAACATTCAAAATGTTTCATGATTCAGTGGGTTTCACTTATTTTTAGAAATTTCAAGAAGATTTTGAGCCAAAATTTTCAACGAGTTTCAGGTTTTGAACCTCAAGTTTTGATAAGTTTTAGTCGATGAGTTTGCAACAAGTTTCAGCAAGTTCCAACCCAAAAGTTTCAAAAAAATTAGCGAGTTTTAGAAGGTTTCATCAAGTTTCAACTAAATTTTTTTGACAAGTTTCATAAGCAAAAACAACACAAAAAAGAGCAAAAAATACTGACATGCTCACCAGGCAAGGGTCGTGAGATCTGACAAATCCAGCAGCTGGCTATGAGGAAGGCCATCAGATCCAGTGGATCTCACAACCGGTGACAAGCAAGACGACCAGATCTGGTTCATTATGTCACTGGCAATGAGGAAGACTACCGAATTTGGTGTACTCGCCTATAGCCTCTCAAAGTCCGTTATATACCCTGCTAACCCATAGTCTGTTGCCATTCGTCGCAACCACACAAGCCCACGGCTGTCTCACAACCGCTCCCACATACTCACACCCCAAAGCTCACTTGCACATGCTTGCCTGTTTGTTGCAGCTCTCTGTTGTCGCTACTAGGTAGGCTTAGATGCACTCATGACGCTGCTCTTTGCCGATTGAGCCTAAGAGAGAGAGATGTTGCCTTGTTGGTTCATATGAGTTGGGGGACAAGTAGATAAGGTCGCATGTAGGCGTTGTGAATTCATGGTTGATACAGGGGGTGCTCGATCTTCACTATGTAGGATTAGGGATAATTTGCACACTCTCTTAATGAAAACTAGCTGATCTCCCATTGCCAAATGCAATGGGATTGCAACTCTTTCGATTCGTCAAGATCACATGTGTGTTGAACTTCACGAGACCACCAAGTGAATTGTTATAGATCTATCAATTCCCAGTGGAAAGACAAAATGATCTTTGAAAGAAATAACGTTCAATTCCTCTCTCTATTATGTATACAACATCAATGAGAAAGAACAAGTGTATATGATGTATACTATCAATTGTGGTCTTCCTTTACAAAAGAAAACAATACAAATATATAAAAAGACTATGGGGGCGTGCAACATAGCCTAGGGTTGGCCAAAGTAGATCGCACCCACCTAGACTCTATCTCTAACTCAACTTCCTAATCTAATTCAATCAATCTGGAAGCTGATATTGTCAGTCAATTTACAGATAGAACAATGTCGATTTTAGAAATCTCATTTTGGGTCAAATAAGAGGATTTCTAAGCTTTCAAACAAGTATAAGAATGTCACAATCCGTGTCCATATGTGAAAATTATGACCTTTTCAAGTTCAACTTGTCTAGCATTTCAAATTGAGCTCTTTTGCTCTCCAAATCAAATTCGGTCTTATCTCTTTGTTTGCTTGCTTGTCTTGTCTGAATTGGGCTTCAGCCCTACTTCCTCCCACATTTGATACATAGGCTTAATCCCACTTGGGCCTCCTTGGTCGCAAGGTCCTTGTGCCTAGATTGCTTGGGCTGCACGGGGTAATCTCCCATGTGGTCCACTTTGTCTTTTGGGAATTCCATGTGGCTCCCATCCTCCCTCGCCTCCTGTTGGGTTTCACCATTGTCCATCAACATAATTAAGCTCTATTTGATGCTTGGCCATCCTTCATAACTAACAACAACTAATAACCCGCTATTAGGTAGTATATTATTCTCATATAATAAAGTAAATTGCCTAAGGAACAAATTGAACTATTGATATTTGATGTGGCTTAGTGATTCTTTTCAGTTAATTAAGATATTGAACTTAAAAAGTATTGGACGTATGCATATCCGCGTCTTCCTCCCCTTCTTCAACAAAAACCGTGCTCGGCTGTTGCCTCAACCTCTGATAATCTGAAAATGTACTAAACAAAGAGGACAATGTATATGCATGGTATATGTATTCATCATCTGTCTTGACATTCCCTTTCAATATAGGATTATATGTAGCACAACAGAAACTATATGATATATAAGTCAAATCAGCAATGACAAGCATAGGAAACAATGTATAGGCATGATATATATAACTATCAATTATGTTATTTTTCCCATATTCTATACAGGACAACCATATGATATTGATAGATATATCATATCCACATCAACTTGCCATAGAACAACTCTTGATCTTGATCTAAACCTAGAGCTTAAGTCAACTCTTCACCTTCGAACGCTCTTGGCACTTCAACGTCTACGTGAAACGAAAGATGAAAACCAAAATAAATACAAAATAGAGAAAAAAACTTCAAAAATAAAATAAAATTTACCAAAATAAAGGCCTTGAATTTAGAAATTTGAATGGACTCAATTGGAGCATGTATGAAGGAGAATAAACTTTCGAAAGATTCACAAAAAATAAAATCTACAAAAAGAAAAATGAAAAATAATATTCATGATAAGTGAGCCCACAGATTTTATTTTTTGACAGAAATATTTTTCAGAAAATAAAACTCCCAAGATGCTAACATGTGGGCCCGACATGTTAGCTAGGGTCGTTAACGCCAACTCGATGTAATTTGGACACGCGTCAGATCCGGATAAGGCCACGTCGGCCGGTGGCACTTGGGGCCCTAGTGTCGCCAGTGAGCCTCCTTGGTGACTTCGGGTCATCACGCCAAGAAGCTCTTGACGAGGCACGCCAATGATGCGCTTGTCGCGACTTCGTGGCTCAAAAATGCCTGGTAGAGATCTCAGAGGCAGCGGTGGCTCTGGTCGACAAGGGCAACGCCTCCGATCATCCTCTCGCTATGAAAACGTGCACCGTAGAGAACTCGTCAGAATTGGGAGAATTGAATCCGAATCAAGGTGGATGGTTTTATTTCAAGAATCGAACGGTTGGAAGTGGAAGATACCCTTTTGCATAAGTGAAATCGTGTGGCCAGAAGATGATATGAAGATCCAAGGGCTCACGGGTGAAGATAAAGTCTCCTGTTCAATCTGAAGGCTGATAATGAAGTAGAAATTACATTAGCAGTAATTGGTAGTCATTTACTGTTTTACAACTAGCTTTGTCGCTTGTGGTTAAAAGTGGTTGAACCCAGTATAAAAGGGAAAGAGTTTGTTATGAGGGATATTCTGGAGAGAAAAACTTGAGTCGCAAGTTCATATTACTTCTTATATGAGGGATATTCTGGAGAGAAAAACTTGAGTCGCAAGTTCATATTACTTCTTATCAATCTACTTTCTAGTTTCTCTCTTGCGCTGCTACCTTTCCTGTTGCTTGTTCCTTGTTGTGTTTTTGATTCTTGAATTAGAAAGTAAGTCGGATTACCAAGGGGGCCTGACATTTGGTATCAGAGCAGGGTGGTTCTCGGCCAAGTTGGTGGAGATTTGGGGGTAAGAAGTTCTATTTGGTGATTGATTAAATAGTTTGGTTTGGAAGGCTTTCTATCTCTTCCTGTAAAATTCCAAGATCAATTGATTGATCAGTCATTTGAAGCAAAAAGGGGTGATGCCGAAGGGAGTAAAGATTCCAGAAGAAGAGATTCGACCAATGTGGGAAGAAGAAATGGAGATGATGAAGGCCGATCTGGTTCGAATGCAACAGCAGATGGGGGAGAATTCTGCGGTTGTTCAGGAACAAATTGATAAAGTCCAGAGACAGTTGCTAGACAACTCGGAAAAAGTGGATCAAATGATGGAGATGATTAAATCATTCACAGAAAAATCGGTACAAACAGAGGTGAATAGCAATTGGGCTCAATGTGAAGGTGATAAGAACTCGTCGATGGCATCCAGAACAAGAAAGAATACACCAGGAAGTGGTCAATCATTAAACTGGAGCTCTTCTGTTAATACTATGGTGAGTGAAATACCCCCTATACCATTCAATTTACCACCAGTAATGAACACTACTCCTGTAGGAGTTTCGAGGTTTATTGATGGGGTGGAAATGACGGGTGGAAGAACATTTGGTTATAGTGTTTACCCTCCAACCATATCTTATGGAGCCTTTGCACCGCAATACAGTGCGTCAAATCCACCATATATTCCTGCATATAGGCCACCTTTCAGTACTTTTCCACAACTTGTAAATCATGCAACCAATGTTAGAACTGGTCAAGAAATTCATTGGGAACCTCCCTTACCTCGAGTTACATAGTGGCCGATGGTCAATACTGTTGACAGAGTTAAGTATACCAGCAATTATAGCAAAGGACCAAAGATAGAATTTCCAAAGTTTGATGGAAGCAACCCGGAAGCTTGGATAAGGAAAGCTGAAAAGTGTTTTGAATTGGGAAGGACTCCTGAGGAACAAAAGGTGATGATTGCTGAAATTTATATGACAGGGAGAGCTGATCAATGGGTGAGTAGTAATCAGATCAACACAAGTGAATTGAGCTGGCCTCAATTTTGCGAGATGATCTGTATGAGATTTGCTGTTGAAACTCGGGTGGAGATAGCTGAAAACTTTAGAGGATTGTCTCAAACAGGAACAGTGGAAAGTTACATTGATGCTTTTGAACAGATGATGAGTATTGTGAAGAGAAATACTCCAACATAGACAGAAGATTATTTCCTGGATTATTTTGTGTTGGGCTTGAAGAATTATATTAAGATTCCTCTGAAATCTTTAAGTCCAAGAAGTTTGGTAGAAGCCTATGCACATGCAAGGAATTACGAAGGCAATGTGAATTACAAGAGATTGGTTGGAGTAAGTACTGGCAGTTACTCAAAATCTCAGCAGTTTGGAAATTCACTTCCATTTCAAAAGGGAAATATAATATCAAATAAGAAGGAGGGAAATGAAGCTAACAGCAGCAACAAGTGGGCTGGTGGAAGATGTTTTAAGTGTCAAGAGTTGTGGGTTCCAGGACACGGGAAGGTGTGTAAGTTTCAAAAACAAATTCACTTGGTTACGATGGAAGATGCAGAAGAGGAGAATGAAGCTGAGTATAAAACTCCTCCAGGCAGCCCTATGCACCAGTCACAAGGGGGAGATATCAACCAATTATCAGTACATGCCTTGACAGGTATGAGCTCAAGAGCAACTACTTTTACCTTGAAGGTGCAAGTGGGAAAAATTAGTGATGTTGCCTTGGTGGACAGCGGAAGCTCAGCAACCTTTATAACTCCTGCGCTAGCTTTAAAAGCTCACTATGAAATTCGAAGCAATCCAACTATACAGGTAGCAGTAGCAGATGGAAAGAAAATGGAATGCAATACTATTTGTATGGGTTGTCATTATAACATTCAAGGGGAATCTTTCCTCTCTGATCTAGGAGTGTTGGCTCTCAAAGGGTATGACATTATACTAGGAGCAGATTGGATCTTCCAGCATAGTCCAATTTGTCTGAATTTGAAGACCCGAGAACTTTGTATACATAAGGATGGCGGCAAGCAAGTGATATTCAAGGATGAGACTGCTCCTAAGGGAGGTTGTGTAATCAATGAACTCAAATTCATGAAGCTAATGGATAAGGGAGTAGTGGGAGCAGTGATTTATGAGAAGAAGATCCTTAGTGACAAGGAGAGTTCACAGGCAGAGTGCGTGGAAATTCAGGAGATCCTAGATCAATATTCTGATGTATTCTCTGAATCGTTGGAGTTACCTCCAGCTAGAGAGTGTGACCATGCTATACCATTGGTCCCAGAGGCTAAGTCAGTGAATGTGAGGCCTTACCGACTTCCACATTACAAAAAGAATGCAATGGAAGATTTGATAGAGAGTTTGCTGCAGTCTCAGGTAATCAAACCCAGCGTTAGCCTTTTTTCCTCACCTGCTATATTAGTTAAGAAGAAGGACGGTTCGTGGAGATTGTGCATTGATTATAGGCAATTGAATTCTCAAACCATTAAGAACAAATATCTAATACCTATGATTGAAGATTTGCTGGATGAATTACATGGGGCCAAATACTTTTTCAAGATCGATTTAAGGTCTGGTTATCATCAGATTAGAATGAAGCCTGAAGACATTTATAAAACAGCTTTTAGTACCCATCTCGGTCATTACGAGTATGTGGTTATGCCTTTTGGCTTAACAAATGACTCAGCTACCTTTCAAGCTTTGATGAACAAGTTACTGGCTAAATTCTTGAGGAAAAGTGTGTTAGTATTCTATGATGATATTTTTGATTTATAGCCGCAGTTTAGAAGAACATTTGACACACCTCCAGCAGGTATTGGAAGTTCTGAGAAGAAACAGGTTATTTGCAAAAAGAAGCAAGTGTGTTTTTGGCAGATTACAAGTGGAATACTTAGGTCATATTATCAATGGAGAAGGAGTTGCCACTAGTCCAGAAAAAATCGCAGCAGTACAAGAGTGGCCAGTCCCTAAAAATGTGACTCAATTGAGGGGATTTTTGGGACTAGCTGGTTATTATAGAAGGTTCATTAAGGGGTTTGGAGCAATTTGCAGGCCATTATTCAATGCCCTTAAGAAAGATGCCTTCCACTGGGGTGAAGAACAATTACAATCCTTCACTGTTATTAAGAAGGCCCTTGTTAATGCACCAGTGTTAGCTCTTCCAAATTTTTCTCAACCTTTTGTGTTAGAAACAGATGCTAGTGGAAATGGATTGGGAGCAGTTTTGATGCAAGGTGGTAGGCCAATTTCTTATATGAGTAAGGCAATAGGAGCTAAAGCTGCTGCAATGTCAATCTATGATAAAGAAACGTTGGCTATATTAGAAGCTTTGAAAAGGTGGAAACATTACCTTGGAGGATCAGCTTTGATTATAAGAACAGATCAGCAGAGCCTTCGGTTTCTAACAGACCAGAAACTAATTGATGGTCTTCAGCACAAGCTTTTGATCAAGCTTTTGGGTTTCAATTATAAGATAGAATACAAGAAAGGGAGGTGATTGAGCACCGATTAGCTCGCTCCCGGCGCGGGTTGTTCGGCAGAAGATCCGCGGCAAGCTCGGAGCGCAAGATGCTATTCGGCAGAGGTGGAAAACTATTGAGCGCTGAATCATCAAGGAAGTCACTCATTACGAGTGGCTTGCCAATCTGTGCTCGTGAAGAAATCCAACGGGAAGTGGCGAATGTGTGTCGACTTCACCGACCTCAACAAGGCCTGCCCGAAGGATCCTTATCCCTTGCCGCGAGTCGACCTCATTGTGGACTCTACGGCAGGTTGTGAGTCACTATACTTTCTGGATGCGTACTCTGGGTACCATCAGATTAGCATGGCGGTGGAGGACGAAGAGAAAACTGCTTTTGTAACCCCTATGGGTGTTTATTGTTATATTAGGATGCCCTTTGGTTTGAAGAATGTTGGTTCCACTTACCAACGTGCTATGCACATTACTTTTCGTCCACAGATAGGACGTAACCTTGAAGTATATGTTGATGATCTGGTCGTGAAGGTTCAAAAGGGTGAAGAATTGATTCAAGACCTGGAGGAAACCTTCGCCAATCTCCGGAAGAATTGCCTGAAGTTGAATCCAGAGAAGTGTGTGTTTGGCGTTCCCTCCGGCAAGTTGCTGGGATTCCTGGTTTCCATCCGGGGTATTGAAGCCAATCCGGATAAGATAGCAGCAATTGAGCGTATGAAGCCTCCGGCGCGGCTCAAACAGGTCCAATGCCTGACCGGCCGTCTGGCCTCCCTAGGGCGATTTATTGCCCGGCTGGGGGAAAGAAGCTTACCCCTGTTCAAGCTGTTGAAGAAAACTAACCATTTTGAGTGGACTGATGAAGCTCAGAAAGCCTTTGAAGATTTGAAGCGGTACCTCACCTCTCCTCCAGTGTTGGTTTCCCCTGCACAAGGTGAACCGTTGCTCTTGTATATCGCTGCTACTCTGGCGGTCATTGGTCTTTAATGGCGAGAGGGAAGGTGTCCAGAAGCCAGTTTACTATGTCAGCAAGGTGTTGCATGAAGCGGAAACTCGATATCCTCATGCACAAAAAATGTTGTATGCAGTCCTGGTGGCGTCTAGGAAGTTGCGGCATTATTTCCAAGGGCGAGAAGTCACCGTGGTCACAATGACCCATCGAGAAACTGTTCAACCGCGGAAGGTATACGCATTGCTAAATGGTCAGTGGAATTGGGAGAGTTCAACCTTAAGTTTGTCCCCCGCACTGCCATCAAGAGTCAAAAGTTGGCGGAGTTCGTTGCCGAGTGGACTCCCACCACTCCTGAAGCGGAAGAAGCCCCCGCGTCGCCTCCTTGGACTTTATTTTTTGATGGCTCGTTCAGATTGGAGGGCGCAGGGGCTGGAGTTGTTCTAGTCTCCCCAACTGGTGACGTTCTTCAGTATGTTGTTGCCCTCAATTTCAAAGCTACTAATAATATTGCCGAATATGAAGGCCTGCTGGTAGGGTTGCGTATTGCCTCGGCGCTAGGCATCCGGCGTCTCCAAGTCAAGGGCGACTCCCTGCTGGTCATTAATCAAGCGAGGAAGGAATTTCAATGCCCTGACCCCACCATGGCGGCGTACTTGGCGGAGGTCAGGAAAATGGAGCGACGTTTTGAAGGATTGGGATATATTCATATCCCCCGGCGTGATAATCACCTTGCGGATGAGCTCTCGCAGCTTGCATCCTCAAGGGCTTCATTCCGGCCGAGTCTTGAAGAAAGACTATCGCGACCGATCCATCGCAGCCCACGATCCAGGTGGGAATGATGGTGTCGCTGTCACAGCCCCCGATTTAGGTGGGGACGATGGTATGGCCGTCGCGGCCTCGGACTCAGGTGGGGAGGGCGGTCTCGCTGCCACGCCTCCCGCCAGGAGGAAGCGGCTAGACATCCGCCCCCCAAGTCCGGAAGGGAAGCGGCGGTCTTGCAAAGACCAGGGAAATGCTTGGCCCAAGAAGTACCCGGCGAACACCGAGTGCTCGCCACACTTGGCCGAAAGATCGATGGATGGATCTCGATCCTAGCCTTCTGCGGGACCAAGTGATCCCGACGATGATGCCTCACCGAGAAGATAGCACGTAAGGCCAAGTGCTATACTCGGTGGGTGGGGACCTATACCACCGAGCGTAAACGAATTCTCTTGAAGTGCATCACTCGGGAAGAGGGGCGCCTCTCTCGATATCCATGGAGGCGCAAAGGGAGCCATATGTCCGGTCGAGCGCCGGTAGGCAAAGCGTTCGCCAAGGATTTTATTGGCATATCGCCCTCCGTGATGCTTATGGCCGGTGAGGACATGCGAAGCTTGTCAGTTCTTCGCCAGGCAAGTCCACCGACCAGCCCAAGCTCTGCAAACTATCCCGCTCTCTTGGCCGTCATGTGCAGGGGCTAGATATCCTGGGTCCGTTCCCGCGGGCCACAGGGGGCTTCACCCACCTCTTCGTCGCCATTGACAAATTCACTAAGTGGGTCGAAGCTGAAGCAATACGTGCCATTACGGCTCCCGCTGCTGTCAAATTTATGCATGGGATATTCACCCGCTTTGGAGTCGCCAACCGTATTATCACCGACAATGGAACTCAGTTTACGGTCAAAGATTTCGAGTTTTGTGATGAGATGGGCACCAAAGTATGATTTGCTTCGGTTGCCCACCCCAAGAGTAATGGTCAAGCTGAGCGTGCTAATACATTGGTGTTGAAGGGCCTCAAGACAAGAGCATTTGATCGACTCCTGCTGAGGGCCTTTGGATCGAAGAGCTTCCGCCAGGCTGTGGTCGCTTGCGTACCACACCCACCGAGCATCTTGCGAAACGCTTTTTTCTGTATATGGGGCGAAGTCGTTCTCCCTCCGAATCGTCGCTCGGCTCCACACGTCTCGGTTTTCAGCGAGGAAGGCCATGAGGATATCCGGCAAGAAGATGTCAACCTCTTGGAAGAAGTTCGTGACCGGGCCGCCCTTCGCGCCGCCCGATACCAGCAAGGCCTCAGGCGATACTATGCCACCCGGGTATCTGAGAGAACACTAGCAGTGGGCGGCCTGGTCTTGCGTAGAGTTCAGACGCATGCCGGGTTGCATAAGCTGTCTCCCCGGTGGGAGGGCCCCTTTAAGGTGGTCTCAGTATCTCGACCTGGGGCGGTCCGGTTAGCCACTGAGGACGGTCGGGAATTGGCGAATTCCTACAATGTGGAGTTGTTGTGAAAGTTCTATCTATGAAAAACTGTAAGTACTCGGTGATTCGCTTTGATCAGCCTTAGGATGGACCTGTCCACCCAGCTGATCGGCGGCCACTGGTTGTTAATAATGTTGTTATCTTGAGGATTTTCTACTCTATTGTTGTTTCTCTTTTTGTGTCATACGGGACAGTTTGCGCATGGATGTTATTGGTTCCTAAGTTTTGGCAACCCCTTGTTGGTCCATAATTATGGTCGTATCCGTCTTGCGGTAAGAACGAGCAACGAGGGGGAGCGGTTGTACGGTGCTTAAATGTGGTTCATACACCTCGGGTTGGCTCTCAGAAGCACCGCTGGTCGTTACCGTAAGCGCTGCTGGCCTAATATCCTTCCTGGGAGTTCGCTGCTTTACCGCACAATGCCATAGGCCGTGTTTTGGAAAAACGGCGACAACATGGAAGCCAAAACTAGTGAACCAATATTACCCCATGCGCAGACTTATGTTGTCATGATCTATATTGTATGTGCCCTGCGTGATATTCATCCACCTTTACAATAGCCGCATATGTGCGCGGGTAAAACTTTAAAGCTTTGGCTCAATTCGAAAAGAAAAATTTAATGGCGCTCAAGAATCCATTTGGTCGCCTGTTGCTTGGGGGCTGGTCGCTCAAGACTCGATCGGTCACCAGTAATTGGGGGCTGGTCGCCCGAAGACTCCGGCTGGTCGCCCAACTGCTTGGGTTGGGCACCAGCTAATACATAAGCCAGATAAGTGTTTTAAGTAACACTCCCGATTGTTCGCTTATGTGTATGCTGAAATTAATCAAATTATGCATGGTTATCACGGACGTCGCAAACCCGACGGCTCCTTGGTGATAAAAGGAAAGTCTTCAGTGTGAGCGTCTAGTAAGGCTAAGTGACCAGAGTGTAAGTTTGGCACGATGCTCAGACACGGCTCGTACACCTCGGGTTGGCTCTTAGAAGCACCGCTGGTTGTCACCGTTGAGCACCGCTGGCCCAACGACCACTCCTGGGAACTTATTACCTTCTGCGCCACACTGGGGTACAATTCTAAGAGATTACAAGGATTTAAGTTCCGAAAAGGCTTGGGCCAGTGGCAACCCTGCATAAAATCTTAACGGCAAAACTATTCTGTGCTCAAGCACAGACTACTACGCCTCAAAGTCGTTTTTGCCTAAGTTCTATGTAACTTGCGCGTATTGTGCTTACATTTGTGGTTAGCAACATGCAACATCTACAGGAATTTTGGGACGTTGCCTGGACTTAGAAGTCTAATTGGCGCCTCAACTGAGTTTCAAGTTGGTCGCCTGGCAATTCCAGCATGCAATACCAAGTAAACGCAGCAAGCAAGCGTGAAGGTAAAATTAGGAAACATCCATTACAGCTAAAGTTGGTTAAAGTGTTTGTACAGACAAAAGAAGCAAAAACAAAAGAAGTAAGGTGGCCGCCCGACCCTTCACTCATCGCCCACATCAATGTCGCCAGCGTCTTCTTCCTCCGCCACCGGGGTGAAGACCTCCATGACCGGTCGCACTTGCAATTGCCCGCCAAAGTGCTTTCGGTGGTCGCCGCACACGCAGATCTCCTCTGCTGGCGTCTCCCACGATGCCGGTCTCCATTGCCGCCATCGGGTCCAGAGAGGCGTCGCGGCTGGCCCAGCAAGCCAGCACGAAGGTCGCGGTCATCACCGCAACCTCTTGCCCCTCCTTGGCGGAGCGTGCGGCCAGGGCGGTGGGCAACCCCGGGCGCTGCAGCTGGTTGGTCGCGTAGGCGTCTCGCAGGCGGTGTCTGGAGGGCGTCTCGGCAGACCACGCCCAAAGGTTCGAGCATTTTGATCGTTGGAAGGCTCCCTTAAGCATGGTGGCGAGATTGCGCCTGAAGCGGTCAGCCTCGTACTCGGAGGTCCTCTGTGCCGCCTCGGCCCTCTCCGCCCGTTGCTGCATGGTAGCCAGGGCGGTCGCGGTGGCCCTTTCTTGTGCTACCATCGTGTCCGCCCTCTCCCACTCCGTGCGGCTGCCGATGGCCCTGTCAGTGCCTCGCCGTCCGGCTCCATGCCCACGGCCGTGGCCGTCGCGCCAAGTGAGCTGTGCAAATTACTGAGCTCTGTGAAGAGCTCAACGGAACGCACGGCAGGAGTGGTGACAGTGCTAGCGGCGAGTGGGCGAGATGCGCTGGTGTCGAGGCTGCTGCCCGTCTGTGGTGGCGGCGGCGGCGGTGCTCGACAGAGTCTCCGCCAGCGCGCAGTGGCGTCTGCTCCCTTGGAGCATCTTGAGGGGCCGCCCTTGGCGTCGCCCTCAAGCTGAAGCTGGCCTTGGGGACCTCAAGCCCGCCATGTCGAGTGGCGGCATGGGTCCCCGTGGCAGAAGGTGGTGACGCCGTGGAGGATGAGACCGGCGCCACGGGAGGAGTCAGGGAAGGAGAAGATAATGGAGTCGGCACGAGATACTCTATATGATCATGTGAGTTGTGTCCACAAGATAAACGTGTGTGAGTTTCTTCAAAGATATTATGCGCATCAGAAGAGATCATGCTATAAGAGAAGATCAAAAGGAAGTTGCTGTGTGTACCAAAAAGGAGTCCAGGATGTTGAGGAGATGTGTTCACCATCCTAAATTGAGTTTGTAGGAGATGTGTCTAGGAATTTAAGGAGGTGTGTTTGCTTTTCTGAGTCATGTCCATCGAAGATGAGTTTAAGACGTTGAGGAGATGTGTTTGTCGTCCTATGTCAAGTAAATGTCGTAGTTGAGACCGATCGCCTCAACAAGTTAGAGTTGTATCTGAAATTAGATATGCGTGATGTTACAAGATTAGGGGGTGAAAGTTAGAGTTAATCTTGAGAGAGGAGTTTGAACCGAGTAGGACAAGGAGATCGTTTCTGATTCAGTTTCTTAAATCCTTTTCTGATTCTTAGAGCCATAGGTTATGGTTATAAATTCCTAGGTAGTCTTGAAATTTGTAAGCAAGATGAGAAAGGGTGCAAGAGAGCAAGAAAACAATAAAAATTACTAGTTGTGTCGCACCATCAAAATACTTGTGTTCACGAGTTCTCGTGCTTGATTGAATTTTTTTTTTTTTTTTTTGCCGTTGTCCGTGTGTGCTGAGCTTGGGCTAAAACCAACACTCGGGAGATCAAAACAAAACATGCCCACAGGAACTAGAGTATTTAGCTAAAAAATTTGTTGGTAACTGCAGTGGCTTACCCATTGCTACTGCATGGATATGCCGCCTATTGTCCTGCAAGCGACCAGTTACTCCGATTGGGACAATGTGTACAATGAACTGGAGCTTCAGCTAACTAACAATGTAATCCTTGATGTTAATATTATTCTAAAGGTCAGCATGGAGGACCTTCCATAAGATTTGAAGAAGTGTTTTTTGTACTGTGCACTATTCCGAGAAGATTATCCAATAAAGAGGAGAGTAATGAGGTACTGGATGACCGCTGGATTTATCAAGGAAAAAGAGAACAAAACAAAGGAGTAAGCTCTATCTTAATGAACTTTTTAACAGAAGCCTACTACAAACAGTGGTGAGGAATGCAGTTAGACGAGTGAAAAGTTTTCAATGCATGATATTATCCGTCTTCTTGTGCTCAAAAAAAAAAAATCAAGACTACTTGGGAAAAAGTCTATGATGGCTCCAGGACATTTTCAGTGCATGGCGCACGTCTCTTATCAATCCAGAGTGCAAATATTGAACAAATGAGTAGATCTGGTGCTACACATCTACATGCACTCAATGTGTTTTTGACAGAGCTATTAATATTGAGTTGCTGATACCTATCCTGTAATCTTCAAATTTGCTGTCGAATTTGGATCTGCGAGGTGCTCGTATCAAAATGTTACCTAATGAGGTCTCTAGCTTGTTCAATTTGCGTTATTTGGGACTTGATAATACTGATATTGAAACCCTACTGGAAGGAATAGGAAGATTGAAAATCTTGATCAGAGTTCTTGATGCTTTCGAAACTAAACTATCGTCTTTACCAAATGACATGATAAAACTTAAGCAGCTGATATATCTGTATGCAGGTGGCATTTTAACAGATAGTGACACAATTGTTGTTTTCAGAGGAATCAGGGTGCCGAATGGCGTAAGGCACTTGACAGGCTTGTGGGTTCTTCAATGTGTGAAAGCAAGTTCAGACATTCTGCGAGAAGTCGGAAGATTGACAGAACTAAGAATATTTGGTGCCTCCAATGTGAAAAGTAAGCACTCTGCTAACTTGTGCAATGCTATCACCAGAATTAGACATCTTGTTCATCTAGAGATTACGGCAATAGATGACAAAGGAAGTATTTGAAGGATTGAAATGGTGATTAGAGGGGGTGAATGATCACAAATTAATTTTTTTTTCTAAAAAAACCAAACTCCCAAGAGACCAGAGCGAATGACTGTATAATACAGACAGGTGGTTGGATGAATAGACCCTCGACTAGGAGGTTAGATGAACAGTAGATAAACAAAGAAAACTATACTGGTTGGACGAATAGAAAGCAACAAACTGGTTGGATGAACAATACTCGTTGAACAGTGTTTGAATGAACAGTAAAAATTGCACTAGTCGGACGAACAGTACTGCGAACTAGTCAGCAGCACTGGTCGGATGAACAGTGTGTAGGATCGGATGGCGACAATCAGAGGGGGGGTGAATGATTGAACGGAAGCTAATATCAAATTTTTGCCTTTTGAAACACTCCAGACAAACTCAGATTGCTTAATTTGTATTCAACAAGAACCTTGTTAAACCAACTCAAAT
Organism: Guadua angustifolia; assembly: GCA_036346375.1. Taxonomy (NCBI): domain Eukaryota; kingdom Viridiplantae; phylum Streptophyta; class Magnoliopsida; order Poales; family Poaceae; genus Guadua; species Guadua angustifolia. Next base: position 48,694 of record JAYEVE010000441.1, on the reverse strand, counting down.
TTGCATATGTAGGACGGACAAAACTTTAGTTCGGACAGAGAGTTGGACGTGTATGACGGACTAAATTTCTACTGTAGCAAAGGAGTTACAAGTGTATGACGGACTAAAATTCGCCTCGATGCTGAGATGCATGGGTATGACGGACAAAATAAAAACAGCCTGACACACGTTCACTAAAACAATAATTCCTAAAGATCCAACCGTTGGATTGATGTGAAATTTAAACTGCAGAAACTAGACTCTATTCCGAAGCTAATGCAACAAAAATCAACTCGATCGGATCTATGAATCAAAAGATATTACCTTCGCAAGATGACTGAATCAGGTGATGATGAAAACTGATCTTGAAAGGCTATAACGGACTAAGTACCAGAGAGAACTAGTTGCCACAGATCTATCTCCAGAGGGAACACAGCAACTAAGAACTTTTGTGCTTCACGTGATCTTCGTTGCATGCAGCAGCCGACCAATCTTCGATGAAAGATCAACAAGAACACGCCGATTGCAAGAGCAAAATCTCTTGCCAAACGTCTGATCGCCAAGAGCAATATGCAGAAAACTTTACGAAGATTATTTTTATTTCATTGTCTAAAATACTCCAACACAAGAGTACAAAACCCTAAAACCCAAAACCTCTCTCTCCAATAAACAGAGGAGACCTCCCTCTATTTATACAGAGCAAAAACACAGAGATAGAATACAACTCTACTCCCAACATGGAAAGAGTCCATATTTATCTCAATTTGGCCCAACAAAGCCGAAACAAATACCTTGCACGCATGATCAGCCCACCTGCTGCACATACGTGACTAACCAGCCTTCATGTGCATGTTCTCTAGCCCGAACGTCCCGCATGACATCCTTGACCACCAAGACCTCGATTCCTCCCTGAGCCTAGTCCCGAACCTCAGTTCCTCTATGAACTTAGTTCCGGTCCCGTCATCGACTACATTCACCCTCGAGCAACACCTGCACATGAATAAACACAAAAATCGTGCACGAGCACAAGTCCATGACTTGACTCAAGGTCAATCCATGCAACCACTCACGAGTGCATTGCATCAAGCAGATGTATCTCAAATAATGTATGCTATAACCAAAAACACTTTGCAATGCCAATTTCTTTCCTAAACCAATTTTTCATCACATGATTTCACAATCTCCCCCTTGATGAAAACATTGGCAACATCGTTTAGAACAGAACATCGGCATTCTCTTCACAAGAAAAAGATTTTAAGAAATTTCATTTTAAAACAAAAAACAAAGTGATAAAAAAAACACAGTGAAAATCTCTCCTAAAAAGAAGCGAATGTGCACAAAATTTTCTCCCCCTTTGACTCCAAAAATTCTCCCTTTTGCCAATAAAACATTTTACTTCTCCCCTGAATGTAAGCTTTCTTCTCCCCCTTTGACAATGATTTCAGCAAGGAAAAACAAATGAGTGCCAAGAAAAGAACCAATGAGCTTTCTTGATCATATAACCGTATATATCACATAATAAGCATAATACATGAACTTAATATTATTTAATCAAGTTAGGAAGTGACATGCATCTCAACCTCCATTTAATCAACTATAGCCAAGTACTAAGCACAATCTTGGCAAAAAAACTAGGCCCAAAACTGAAGCAACTAACAACTCAGGGCAAGTTTCAACTCCATCTAGTAGACCAAAATAATCTTGATAACGAAGAACAAAGATGTGGCATGCTTGAAGCATACTTCTTTTATTTTCAATGAATGGCATGCTTGAAGCATACATCTTATCTTTCAGGGAATGGCATGCTTGTAGCATACATCTTATCTTTTAGGGAATGGCATGCTCAAGCATACATCTTGAAGCTTTTGCACATGTTGATAATTTTGACAAGCTTCTTGCAGATTTGAGCCCCTTTTTTATTCCCTTTCTTATTGTAAACATGCAAAGATATTAAATGGTCTATGAAAGAGTAAAGCTGAAAAACACACATGCTTCATAGCCCAACTTTGTCAAGAGGATTCAATATCAGGCCTATAACAGCAAGATATCACTATAGACAATTAAACTAAGGGATTCCACAATGTCACTTTTAGTTCAAGTAGGACAATTTAGATTATCATATATAAGCTTAATTACATAATATATAAAGAAATATGATAAAGTAAGCTCATTAAGTAACAGACTTGACATAAAACTCCCCCTCAAAACAAGCTCATGGGGTGCACAACGCCCAGCTCTCCCCTCAAAAAGGCAAATCGAGAAGTATCAAGTGGTTTTGTGAAAATATCAGCGATTTGCAACTCAGAATCAACAAAATGCAACTCAACATCTCCCTTTTCCACATGATCTCGAAGAAAATGATAACGAATATCAATATGCTTTGTTCGAGAATGTTGCACTGGATTTTTAGCAATATTAATAGCACTAGTGTTATCACAGAAAAGTGGAACACTATCTATAATTAATCCAAAATCCTTTAAAGTTGATATCATCCAAAGCACTTGAGCACAACATGCGGCAGCAGCAACATATTCAGATTCAGCAGCTTGAGAGAGCAATGAAACTTGTTTTCTAGATGACCAAGCAACTAAAGATGTACCAATAAAATGACATGTTCCAGAGGTACTTTTCTGTTAATTCTACAACCCAAAAATCAGCATCGAGAAGGCTCTAAGTGATAAATATGATGATGAGGAGTACCATAAGCCAAACTCTAAAGTGGATTGTAAATAGCGAAGAATTCGTTTTACCGCTTGTCGATGAGAGGCACGTGGGAAGCTTGAAAACGAGCACATAAACATACCGCAAAGTGTATGTCCGGTCTTGAAGCGATGAGATAAAGAAGCGATCCAATCATGCTTCGATACTCCTTTTGGTTAACCGGTTCTCCTTCTTCATCCGAATCCAAAGTAGTTGTTGTGCCAATAGGTGTGGAAATTGGTTTGCATGATTCCATCTCAAAACGTCGGAGGAGATCTTTTGTGTACTTCGTTTGGTGAACAAAGATACCTTGCCTTGTTTGCTTAACTTGTAAACCCAGAAAGTATGTGAGCTCACCCATCATACTCATCTCAAATTCCCTGCTCATAGTGTCTGAAAACTTGGCAACCAGAGCATGAGAAGTACCACCAAAAATGATATCATCCACATAAATCAACAAGTAATGATCATTGCCATGCTTGAGAGAAAACAAGGTTTTATCAACTTTGCCCATTTCAAAATCATTTTCCAAAGAAATATGATTTAAGCCTATCATACCAAGCCCGAGGAGCTTGTTTTAAACCATATAAAGCTTTGGACAACTTAAAAACATGGTGCAGGTATTTCGGTTTTCAAATCCAGGAGGTTGTTTGACATACACTTCTTCAGAGATAAAACCATTTAGAAAAGCACTTTTGACGTCCATTTGATACAATCTAAAACCTTTAGATGCAAAGAAAGGCTAACAAAATTCTAATGGCTTCAAGTCTAGCAACAGTGCAAAAGTTTCATCAAAATCAAGTCCTTCAATTTGAGAAAAACCTTGAGCAACCAATCTAGCTTTGTTTCTAACAACAACCCCATCTTGACTTTGTTTATTCTTAAAACCCATTTAGTTCCAATGATATTCGACCTAAAGGAGGTGGAACTAAAACCCAAACCTTATTATGCTCAAATTCTCAAGTTCCTCATGCATGGCATTAATCCAAGACTCATCGATAATGTGTGACTTACATCTTGGGGTTCAAATGATGCAACAAAAGCAAGATGAGCATATGAGTCATTAGTATTGTACTGCTTGAAGCACACGCACATTTAACTCACCAATCATTTGTTCAGGAGGATGTCTTCGTTGAATGTGCAATGGTGCTGAAATTTCTGAAGTTGCCTGAGGTCCAGTATCATGTGTGTTTGCTGGAAGAATTTCGAAGATGCTTGCGATTTTCTCCTGTGGTTGAATTGGTGAATCGAGTTGCCACTTGATTACCACTTTCATCTTCATCTTCATCATCACTTTCTTCCAAAAAGATACTTTCAAAATTGCAAGTAACTTGTGTCCCTGAAAATTCGGGTCTAGTACCAAGACTAGCCTCATCAAAAGTGACTTCACAAGTCTCAACAATTTTGTTAGTTTCTAAATTCAGCACACGGTAACCACGAGTGTGAAGAGCATAACCAAGAAACAATCCATCTGAGCATCTTGATTCAAACTTATCAAGGTTTCCATGTTTGAGAATAAAACATTTGCAACCAAAAACACGCATGTGAGAGATGCTAGGAGTACGTCCAAACCGAAGTTCATAAGAAGTTCTATGAAGCTTTGCTCTCAAAAATACTCTATTTGAAATGTAGCAAGCAGTAGAAATAGTTTCAGCCCAAAACTTCCTAGGAGTAGAATATTCATCAAGCATTGTCCTAGCCATCTCAACTAGTGTGCGATTTTTCCTCTCAACAACACCATTTTGTTGAGGAACTCGAAAGGAAGAAAATTGATGCTCAATTCCATGTTCGTAATGTAAAGAAGCAAAAAGAGTGTTCTTGAATTCTCCTCCATTATCACTCCTAATTACTTTAAGTGCTTGAGCAATTCCTTGAGCAACCTTAATGCAAACTCTTGAAACAATTCAAAAGCTTCATCTTTGGTAGTCATGAAATATACCCAAGAGTACCTCGAGTAATCATCTACAATCACAAGAACATACCATTTACCTCCTGCAGATTTTACTCTTGCTGGTCCAACCATGTCCATATGTAGAAGCCGACCGGAGCATTAGTCATAACAAAGAAATAGGAAAATGTGGTGGTGCGTCATTTTTCCATGTTGACAGGGAGAGCAAGTCAAATTACTTGTTTTGTCATACTTTAATTCAGGCAAACCTCTGAGCAAGTTTGATTTACTAATGCGTGAAAGGTGATCAAGACCAATATGACCAAGTCTACGATGCCAAAAAGTTAGATCTTTTGAAACATGAGATACAAGACATGTCATTTCAGATGTTGAACATGAAAAATCACCTCTAAACAAACGACCAATGCGAGTGATGTTGCATACTAGATTTTCAGAAACATCTAATATACGACAAGAATTTTTCTGAAATCTTACCTCAAGATCTTCATCAAGCAACTGAGATACTGAGAGCAGATTATATTTGAGCTTGCTTACCAAAGCTACATCCTTGAGAATGAAGTTTTCATTGACTCGCACAATTCCTCTTCCAAGAATTCTTCCCTTTGAGTTGTCGCCAAAAGTGATGACCTCATCACCAGAACTTTGTATGAGGGAGGAGAACCATTTTGAATCACCAGTCATATGTCTTGAACATCCAGAATCTATGAACCATATGTTCTCCTTCCTCTCTTTCACAACCTACACAAAAGAGAATGTCGATGTCTCAGTACTGGGGTTAGATAAAAGGCTTTTAGGAATCCAGCACTGAGACACACGATGAGTAGGCACAGCACGAGTATACTTGTATACAAAATCAGTTTTGTTGTTTCTCGTGTTTCTTGCAACAAAAGGTGTTCGCATCACCTTAGGCACATAATGAGGAGTAAAGCGAGCCTGTCTGAAATTAGACCTAGCCTTAGCTTTTTCTTGCTTCTGTTGTTTGGTTCGCCTAAAGCAAAAATCTACTAGATGTCCATCTCTACCACAATGAGTGCAAGTGTACTTAACAGAATGCTTAACTTTAGAAGTAGAAGCAACATTTGCATTCATCACAAGAGAAAATAAAACTCAATGATTTAAAGACGCTTTCTTAGGCTCATTTGCAATTTCAAACTTTTCACTTTCAAGAGCTTTGACAACAGTGGGAACATGTGTTTTATGATGAGCATAAGAATCAAAACCTAAACCTTTGTTATGAGTGCTGACTTTTGATTGATCCAAAATCATGTTTAGGTTTTTCTTTCCTTTAGTGAAACGTTCTAACGATTTTTCCAAGTAATCAACCTTTCTAGACAGAGTTAAACAATTGTTACAGGGAACATCCACTATTCCTTTCTGTTTTCGACAATTTGAGCAGGAAAGAACTTCATGAGTGAGCAAGGCATCTGTCATTTGAGAAACTCTAGCATTTACATCATGCAACTTCAATTCCAGTATGGAGCATTTTGAACAAGAGATTGAATCATGTAGATCAATGGTTGAACAAATTAGCATTTTTCATTTGTTTCTCATTTTCCTATCTTGCTTTAATAGAGAAGCATGTTCTTTCCTAAGTGAAACAAGCTCATTGTGAATTAAGTCACATGACTTACGAGCATCATCATCGTGAATCAAAGATCTAAGCCTTGCAATTTCGAATTGGAACTATCAATTTCTAGATCTTTTTCTTTAAGAGCCTTCTTAGATTTTTTAAGCTCAAAAGCTAATTTAACCATAGCATACTCAAGTTCATCATAAGAAGGACCTACCTCATCAAAATCGTAATCATTGTCACTATCCCTTTTGCCATAAAGCACATGCCGTGAAGTCATCATCAAGATCTCCTTCTTGTCCCGTGGCTCATTGTCACTCTCAAAGTCCACATCACTAAGATCGCACTCCTCCAAGACAGCTAAAACTTTCTTAGCGACTTTTCAAAATTGGAACGCCTAGAGTAGTACGCCTTGAGTCTGCGTTGTCTTTGGTTCCTTTCTTCCTTCTTTTTCAACTTGGGACAATTTGCTTTGATATGCCCGGGAAGACCACACTCAAAACAGTTGAAAGACCCTGAAGTAGTACCTCCACGCCTCCTCATCCTCACATTGTTGAGTGCTTTGACAGCGCGTGAAGAAATGAGTACAAGATCTTCTTCAGGGAGCATCTCAAACTGTTCATCTGAAAAAGAAGCTAATGCAGATAAGGAGACAGAAGATGGTAATCCAGAAGACGTGCTGGGGTTAGCAACAAGTGCATGTGTAGAGGTTTTATCAGCTCTAGGTGATAAAGAATCCATCTCATAAGTTTTCAACCTAGAATATAGATCATCCATGGTCAATGTATCCAAATCAACAGTTTGATTGATTGCAAGAACAACCATGCGCCATTCAGAGTCGAGATCTCAAAATCTTACTAGCATTCTCCTCATTGAATTGTTAACTCCAACACCACACAAATTGCACAAGATTTTCTCAAATCGAGAGTAAAGATCATCAATTGATTCACCTGGTCTCATTACAAAATCAGAAAAGTCCTTTTGGTAAATATTTTTGCGCACTTTCTTAATCTTAGTTGAACCTTCATGATAGTCACATAACGTCTTCCAAACAGAATGTGCAGAACGTAAATGAGAAACTCGATCAAATTCTTTTTCAGAGATTCCTTGAAAAATCAAGTTTTTAGCTTTAGCATTTAAATCAACGTCTGCTTTATTATCATTAGTGACTATATCTGGAACATCATATGCAGTAGAAACTTTGCGCCAAACATCATTACCTTGAGCTTCAATATAGGATTGCATGCGACTTTTCCAGTAAGGAAAATTTGAATCATTAAGCATAGGAGGATGATTAACATACTTATCAGACGGCATACCTCAACCTTGCTCTGATACCACTTGTAGGATCGGATGGCGTCAATCAGAGGGGGGGTGAATGATTGAACGGAAGCTAATATCAAATTTTTGCCTTTTGAAACACTCCAGACAAACTCAGATTGCTTAATTTGTATTCAACAAGAACCTTGTTAAACCAACTCAAATTTGCATATGTAGGACGGACAAAACTTCAGTTCGGACAGAGAGTTGGACATGTATGACGGACTAAATTTCTACTGTAGCAAAGGAGTTACAAGTGTATGACGGACTAAAATTCGCCTCTGATGCTGAGATGCATGGGTATGACGGACAAAATAAAAACAGCCTGACACACGTTCACTAAAACAATAATTCCCAAAGATCCAACCGTTGGATTGATGTGAAATTTAAACTGCAGAAACTAGACTCTATTCCGAAGCTAATGCAACAAAAATCAACTCGATCGGATCTACGAATCAAAAGATATTACCTTCACAAGATGACTGAATCAGGTGATGATGAAAACTGATCTTGAAAGGCTATGACGGACTAAGTACCGTGAGAGAACTAGTTGCCACAGATCTATCTCCGAGGGAACACAGCAACTAAGAACTTTTGTGCTTCACGTGATCTTCGTTGCATGCAGCAGCACTACGACCAATCTTCGATGAAAGATCAACAAGAACACGCCGATTGAAGAGCAAAATCTCTTGCCAAACGCATGTACCGCCAAGAGCAATATGCAGAAAACTTTCGGAAGATTATTTTATTTCATTGTCTAAAGTACTCCAACACAAGAGTACAAAACCCTAAAACCCAAAACCTCTCTCTCAATAAGCAGAGGAGACCTCCTCTATTTATGCAGAGCAAAAACACAGAGATAGAATACAACTCTACTTCCAACATGGAAAGAGTTCATATTTATCTCAATTTGGCCCAACAAAGCCAAACAAATACCTTGCACGCATGATCAGCCCACCGCTGCACATATACGTGACTAACCAAACCTTCATGTGCATGTTCTCTAGCCCAAACGTCCCGCATGACATCCTTGACCACCAAGACCTCGATTCCTCCCTGAACCTAGTCCCGAACCTCAGTTCCTCCATGAACTTAGTTCCGGTCCTGTCATCAACTACGTTCACCCTCGAGCAACACCTGCACATGAATAAACACAAAAACCGTACACGAGCACAAGTCCACGACTTGACTCAAGGTCAATCCATGCAACCACTCACGAGTGCATTGCATCAAGCAGATGTATCTCAAATAATGTATGCTATAACCAAAAACACTTTGCAATGCCAATTTCTTTCCTAAACCAATTTTTCATCACATGATTTCACACAGTGTTCAGGCGTGACCAGTACACTGCACTGTCAGATGAACAACAACTACAAACTGGGCGGATGAACAATGCTCAGATGAATAGTATTTGAGTGAATAGTAAAATCAGCATGATCTCAAAAATAAAAATCGATGTAATTTTTGATCGGCTGATCTAAAACCTGTGAAACTTTGTGCGCACCTTTCTTTGGACGTTAGAAACCTATTCCAACCTTCAATTGCAAGGATTGATGTCAAAATTCTGATCTTTTTCTAGTTTAAAGATGTTGTACCAAAACCAGGTCAAAAACACAAACTTTACACTTAGGTTGCTCATGGGGAATTGATGATCAGGATGATCTTAAATGACCTATTATATATCACAACAAGTAAGAACACCAACGAATAACCCTTCAAATACACAAGAACACGATATACAAGAATCTTTCTTTGTCCGAGCACAAGGATCAGTTTCTTACAAAAACTAAAAAAAAGGTTGTAGATTGCTTAGATGTTAGGATATGATCTATAGAAGATTCATCCAGCAATCTTTCATCCTTGACACAAGGTCCAAAAGCACTTAGAAGGAGGGAAGGCAAATCCAAATGTGCGGAAAGTAAATTACAAGAATTTAAATGCTGAATTTAAAGCATAACAAAAATACTAAAAGTAAATTCAGAATAGGAAAATGAAACTTTTATTTCTTAGAAGAAAGGTTTACAAAGGGTCACAATAAAGTGGGCAAAGCTCAAATGAGCACCAGAACCTTCAAAGGAGTGATAACCCTCTTCCCCTCCATTTATAGCACACTAGGAGCAACTTCCACCCTTCGATGACAACTTGGCCCTTAACGGACTGAGATCTACTCCCTAACTCATACATGGGCTAACTCGCAACCCAACGTCATAACGAGTTTTAACACACACCTCTTAGGGCACCACTAACTTAACCACTACTCTACCCACGAATTTGTGATCCAATGATCTTCCTTTGCTTGAGTAGAGCTTAAGTTAGTATCTGTACCATCCATTTGTCTTCTCGGCTTGTAGCTACTTTCTGATCTTAGTCATCTTTGGCGATACCTTGACCGTCTGAACCTCAGCTCTCTCAACCTATTTCCGATCTCTTCCGCCTCAATATGACCTAACTCCAAAATCCCGCAACCATCATAGACAAGGAAAACACATCACATAGCAATTTTCAACAACATATGCAATCAAATCAACACATAGCCAGAATGATACACAATTTGTCGCGACAAATCTTTCCCGACCAGTTTGCAAACTATCCCGATCAATCCACAACTAGTCCCAACCAGTAAACAAACTATTTAACTCAAACTCAAACTTGTGCACCACAAGCTTAAATACAGTCAATTACTCATCACAAACATAGATAGACCGCCACATGGTCTTTCAATGTTGCACCTGTAAGGGCTACATTTGCCTCCAACCCTTTCTTGCCTTGGTTTAGAAGGACAGCTAGAAAAAAACATCAATGTATCAAGTTCTATCTTGTTCCCACCAGTAAGGCGTCAATCGGTCAGGCTGACATTCTCAAAACTTGATGAAGACTCCTATTCCAGCCTCCTGTCATTGCATGGTTTATGTGACCTTAAGTTTTACAAGGCTTATGAAGGGAAGAAGTTGCACTTCTCTGCTAGGTCATTTCCAAAACCTCGTTTCCTATGATGCACCGCAGTTCAACCAAGTTGAAATAGAAGATGGTGTATCGGCAAGCCTTGTTGGGGTATGTTTCAAGACTGTCCAGAACTAAAGCTTCTTCCTTACAATCCTTGAGAAATCTAGGGTCTGTTTGGTTGGTGACCTGAGCACCGTGCATGAGAAAATTGTGTGCCTGTGACTACCTGATTTGTTGAAGAATTTTGACTGGCCTGGCATCCTAGAACCTTATATTGTTTGGTTGGTGATCTAAAAACTATAAGTGTGCAACTACACAACAGGATACCATTGCAACGGTATAACAACAACTTTCATACAGTTTCAACAAGTTTCAAGATAACATTCAAAATGTTTCATGATTCAGTGGGTTTCACTTATTTTTAGAAATTTCAAGAAGATTTCGAACCAAAATTTTCGACGAGTTTCAGGTTCTGAACCTCAAGTTTTGACAAGTTTTAGTCGATGAGTTTGCAACAAGTTTCAGCAAGTTCCAACCTAAAAGTTTCAAAAAAATTAGCGAGTTTTAAATGGTTTCATCAAGTTTCAACTAAAATTTTTTGACAAGTTTCATTAGAAAAAACAACACAAAAAAGAGCAAAAAATACTGACATGCTCACCAGGCAAGGGTCGTGAGATTTGACAAATCCAGCAGCTGGCTATGAGGAAGACCATCAAATCCAGTGGATCTCGCAACCGGTGACAAGCAAGACGACCAGATCCGGTTCATTACGTCACCAGCGATGAGGAAGACTACCGAATTTGGTGTACTCGCCTATAGCCTCTCAAAGTCCGCTATATACCTTGCTAACCCATAGTCTCTTGCCACTCGCCACAACCACACAAGCCCACGGCTGTCTCGCAACCGCCCCCACTTACTCACACCCCAAAGCTCATTTGCACATGCTTGCCTGTTTGCTGCAGCTCTCTGTTGTCGCTACTATGTAGGCTTAGATGCACTCATGACACTGCTCTCTGCCGATTGAGCCTAAGAGAGAGAGGCGTTGCCTGGTTGGTTCATATGAGTTGGGGGACGAGTAGATAAGGTCGCATGGAGGCGTTGTGAATTCATGGTTGATACAGGGGGTGCTCGATCTTCACTATGTAGGATTAGGGATAATTTGCACACTCTCTTAATGAAAACTAGCTGATCTCCCACTACCAAATGCGATGGGATTGCAACTCTTTCAATTCGCCAAGATCACATGTGTGTTGAACTTCACGAGACTACCAAGTGAATTGTTATAGATCTATCAATTCCCAGTGGAAAGACAAAATGATCTTTGAAAGAAACAACATTCAATTCCTCTCCCTATTGTGTATACAACATCTATGAGAAAGAACAAGTGTATATGATGTATACTATCAATTGTGGTCTTTCTTTACAAAAGAAAACAATACAAATATATAAAAAGACTATGGGGGCGTGCAACATAGCCTAGGGTTGGCCAAGGTAGATCGCACCCACCTAGACTCTATCTCTAACTCAACTTCCTAATCTAATTCAATCAATCTGGAAGCTGATATTGTCAGTTAATTTACAGATAGAACAATGTCGATTTTAGAAATCTCGTTTTGGGTCAAATAAGAGGATGTTATAAGCTTTCAAACAAGTATAAGAATGTCACAATCCGTGTCCATATGTGAGAATTATGACCTTTTCAAATTCAACTTGTCTAGCATTTCAAATTGAGCTCTTTTGCTCTCCAAATCAAATCCGGTCTTATCTCTTTGTTTGCTTGCTTGTCTTGTCTGAATTGGGCTTCAGCCCTACTTCCTCCCACATTTGATACATAGGCTTGCTCCCACTTGGGCCTCCTTGATCGCAAGGTCCTTGTGCCTAGATTGCTTGGGCTGCATGGGGTAATCTCCCATGTGGTCCACTTTGTCTTTTGGGAATTCCATATGGCTCCCATCCTCCCTCGTCTCCCGCTGAGTTTCACCATTGTCCATCAACATAATTAAGCTCTATTTGATGCTTGGCCATTCTTCATAACTAACAACAAATAATAACCTGCTATTAGGTAGTATGTTATTCTCATATAATAAAGTAAATTGCCTAAGGAACAAATTGAACTGTTGATATTTGATGTGACTTAGTGATTCTTTTCGGTTAATTAAGATATTGAACTTAAAAAGTATTGGACGTATGCATATCCGCGTCTTCCTCCCCTTCTTCAACAAAACCGTGTTTCTCATTGTTGCCTCAACTTCTGATAATCTGAAAATGTACTAAACAAAGTGGACAATGTATATGCATGGTATATGTATTCATCATCTGTCTTGACATTCCCTTTCAATATAGGATGATATGTAGCACAACAGAAACTGTATGATATATAAGTCAAATCAACAATGACAAGCATAGAAAACAATGTATAGGCATGATATATATGACTATCAATTATGTTATTTTTTCCCATATTCTATACAGGACAACCATATGATATTGATAGATATATCATATCCACATCAACTTGCCATAGAACAACTCTTGATCTTGATCTAAACCTAGAGCTTAAGTCAACTCTTCACCTTCGAACGCTCTTGGCACTTCAACATCTACGTGAAACGAAAGATGAAAACCAAAATAAATACAAAATAGAGAAAAAAAACAAACTTCAAAAATAAAATAAAATTTACCAAAATAAAGGCCTTGAATTTAGAAATTTGAATGGACTCAATTGGAGCTTGTATGAAGGAGAATAAACTTTCGAAAGATTCACCAAAAATGAAATCTGCAAAAAGAAAAATGAAAAATAATATTCATGATAAGTGAGCCCACAGATTTTCTTTTTTGAAATAAATATTTTTCAGAAAATAAAACTCCCAAGAGGCTAACATGTGGGCCCCACATGCTAGCTAGGGCTGTTAACGTCAACCTGATGTAATTTGGGCACGCGTCCAGATCCGGATAAGGCCACGTCGGCCGGTGGCACTGGGGGCCCTAGTGTCGCTGGTGAGCCTCCTTGGTGACTCTGGGTCATCACGTCAAGAAGCTCTTGACGAGGCGCGCTCAGTGATGCGCTTGTCGCGGACTTCGGGGCTCAAAAATGCCGGCAGAGATCTCAGAGGCAACGGCGGCTCGGGTCGACGGTGGCAACGGCCCTCTGATCATCCTCTGGCTATGAAAACGTGCGCACCAGAGAGAACCTCGCAAGGCGAGCTCGTCGGAGTAGGGCTATGGCTTCGGTACTCACCCATGAGGAATCGAGGCATTTTCTCCGGCAATGACACTTGGATGAGATCCCAAATTCCGGCCAAACAACAATGCTCCGGTTCAAATAGATCAAGGGCTCGGGTTTACGACCTCAAAGCGAAGCAGGGACGCGCCTTTTATAGTACTCGGAGACCGAATCGAGCACGAGACGGTGATGGAGGCCAAGATAGACATGGCAATGCTGCCAGAGTCCCGCTCAGACTCGGGGAGGACAGCCTGACATATAGGGCCCACATGTCAGCCTCCCCGCAGCGCTGGCGGACTGGGCCGAACGGTTATTTCCTTTTATTTTACCACATTTTGAGGAGCACCCAAACAAGCCAGTGCTATAAATTTAAAGTTTAAAAGAAATGACAACCTTATTTTTTTTTTTGACAATAAATGACAACGTTATCTGTACCTGAATTGAAGCTAAAAAAAAAATCTCGGTGGAAGATTAGTTTACTCTTTTTGAGTAAATCCATCTTTTCATGTAATTCAAATTTTCATCAGGAAGTATCTAGAATGGAAGAAGTGCTGAAAGTTTCGTGTTTGGGATTGCAGTTTATTTCTACTTCACAAGAAGTTGTCATCAAAATTTGCGACATATTGTTTGTTTGATAAGTGTCTTTGATGGATTTTCAAGCAGATTCAGATGCCCAAGACAACGAGGTTTTCAGTTCAGTTTATGCAGAACTGTTGATTCAAGCAGAACTAATAAAACAAAAGTTCTTCCGTTACAATTTGGAGGTCTCAACTGCACCTTTCTACTCTGATACTTTACAATTCCAGTCTGTTAGATCCTTTATTGACACTTTATCCTGATGTATACTTTGATTCTTTTTTAGAGAATCCATGCATAATTCAGCTAGGACCCTTTTTCTGTCCTCCGATTAGCGCCTTCTCTTTTGTAAATTTGATTGAATCGTCAAATGTCAACAAAGTTGTGCTGATGACTGTAAGGCAATTCATGTATATTTTACTTTACAGAATATGTTATTATAGAACAAATCATCAGCTGTTTCAGATATCATCCAGGCATGTACAATGTCCTGTAAATAATTCACACTGATTTGGATGAGAGGGAGGTCATGTGTTGCTGATCAGACGATTTAACAGCGTGAATGAATGTTAGACATTGTCAGGACCATTGTAGAGAGTTTGTGTTTCTCTAATTTGTGGGGGCCCGTTAGAGCATTTTAGGTGAGAAATGATGTGGAGGGCTATACACACAGCATTTTCTCTACTGTTGTAGATGCCCTAATAGAACTGCCATTTGTAAGCATTCTAGTGCTCCCCAAGCATCCGAGTGACAACAACAAATGAGCGGTAAATTAGCTGATTGAACCACTTCAACTCTGTCACAAAAGACTATAGGTATAAGTCAACTGTACAAAAGAATTGGTCGGCCTTTGCCAGCTCACAATAAACTAACGTATGCATCTTTTCTTTCTAACTAAAATTCAGAACATTGATCATGTCCCGGCACAAGTATTACTAGTTTTTTTTCCCGTGTGTTTCTCTTCAAACTAAACAGGGTCACTGCTTCTAGGTATTATCCGTACAGGAAGGCTGGCTGGCGTAGAGCTATAAATATCAGCTACGCTGCGGCCATCATCAACTTCATCGTTCTGAGGGGCATCAGCAAAGTGGAAACTCAGGCCTTGCTCTATGTCGAAGCCATCATCCATGTACCCTGTCTTGTATGAGGACTGGGGGCTTCTCCAATTACCGTTGCTTCTGGTGTTGCTTTGACCTGATTCTACGCTTCCCTTCAACATGTCATCACTGTGATGGCTAGAATGATGGCCAGAGATGTAATGGTTTCCAAAGTTCGGAGGCTCAAGGAAACTGTCCTGTGGACCAGTCGGCCATGCAGAGGTCAGCGCCCAATCGCTTTGATGGCTGGAATAATGGCCAGACTCATAATGATTTCCAAAGTTTGGAGGCTCAAGAAAACTGTCTTCTGGAGGTTCAAGAAAACTATCTTGCGGACCAGTCGGTCGTGCAGAGGACTGAGCCCACCAATGATGGCTCATAGAATTTTGTTCCCTGTCCTGGCGCTTGAAGGTGGCACGCTGAAAGAATGCACTTGATGTTGATGCCTCCAAGTGGCTTCGAGCTCTCTCATACAAATTGGAATCCCAGATTTGCTCCTCTTCAACTTCTGTTAATGGTTTGCTCAGAGGTGGCCATATATCCTCCCCAGGCTCAGGTGATGCTTCATCAAGGTGGGGAGATGAGTCCTCTTCTCTATCTGAGTGTGGCAGGTGATACCTGTAGTACCAATCCAGGATATATGGACAAGCTCCTTGATCTGTGTCAAGCAGTCCTAAAGGGCCAAAGTTATAAATAACCCCACTACTGGGATGAATATTCCTGGGGAGCAGTCGATGGAAGATACCAGCACTTTGACTTGTACTCGACCCAAGTTGTGATGCTTCCATTGCTTGAAAGGTATGTTTGCGGATTTGCTTTTCCTTGAATCTCTGGAGGTTGCACAAGAATTTCTTGCCATCTACATTTGGCTCCCATGACGTATAGGTGCTTTGGAAACTGTAAATAATGAAACAGCATAGTTATGTCAAGCCAGCTGGCACCAAAAGTAAATTACCTTTTGCAACGTTTCTTTTGTCAAAGCACTTTAAATATCAGTTTTTATTTGTTGTGGTGTCCATGCCAATGAGATTAAGATTGGAATTGTTTATTTGTTCTGGATGGGAAGCACTCTTGGCCACTACTTAAATAAGAACACAGCATATTATATGCAATGATAAATGCTACTTTTGTTGCTTCAACCCACCATACATGTAAACTCGTTCAAATCTTACATTGAAACATTTTACATCCCAAATGTTAAATAAGCATTCTTGAGAAAATTATCAGAAATGAATTGCCTTCTTGATCCCTCTTAAATTTTTTTGAACATATTATTATGTGCACCAAATCAACCAAAATTGATATAATGGAGATGGAACTTGTGACAGAAAATACGTAGACAGGCAGGGAATTCTACAAAAAAACTTAAGGACCTATTGACAGTAAGCTCCTAGTATATTGTGATCAAAGGACTCAAGGGCCAATGAGTAGGCACGGAAGTTCTCCAGTTATGGTGGTTCAAACAAACAGAGCCCTCAGTCAAGAAATAAACTGAGTAACAACAAAAAAGATCTACAAGTATAGCATAAGCATTCCCTTTGAAAAGCAAGCCAGAGTGGCTCGTGAGTCGTGAGTGGTTATAGGAAATGCACAACTGCACAGACCAAATGAATTGGCACATGGCACATACTTATATCAAATGCTAAAAGTCCTTAGGATCTAAAATCTACTACATGAGTACATGTACAAATACATCAACGACAAAAAGAAAGAAAGAGATTATTTAGTATTAAGTAAATCAGAAGGCACAGCATGGAGCACGCAAGTATGCAACAGTATAAGGTTGCTGTAGGCAACAAAAAAAGAAGAAAAGAAAAAAATAGTTACTTATAATCTTATATAATCCCCAAGCCACATTTATCACAATAATCAAAATAACAAGCCATTATGTAAAAAATGGTAAGAGATATATTTAGTGTTAAAATGAAGGGCACCTCAATAATGATTTCTCCATTTTTCCTTGGGAACTCCTCATACTTTTAACTGCATCAAGTGGAGAACCATAGTTTCTGTTTCCATGTCTTCTGAAGTCAAACGAGCTCAAACTGTTGAGATGTCAAACAGAAATGGTGTTAGAAGATGCAAAGTAAGTATATTGTGATAATTACAAGACAGAAACAAACCTGCATACATCTCCCACTCCATCTAAGTAAACTGTGAAGTCCGAAATGAAGAGCAGAATATCATCAACACGCTGTAATTAGTAAAAGGTCAACCATTACAGAACATAATTTAGAAATCTAGAAGTGAAATTGTAATTATCTAGCTCAAAATATTACCTTTGGTACCACAAAAATTAGCAGGTAAGGAGTGATGAAAATCGAGGCCATCTCTTCTAGGAGCATTGTTATGGTATACTGGAATTGCAATTTACAAGAAGTCAGCTAGAGCACAAGTAAAAGCAAATTGCACAAGTAATAGAATTCAATACTGGATCCCAGACAAGCTGCACGACTAAAAGCAACTAACGTGTAAATGCACAATACCGAATGCAGGTAGACAGCACTTTCTGATTTGTATCAATCAACCCTTATTTTAGTATTTCTAATCATGTTAGCAGTTGTAGGCATACAACCCACAAGAATTTATCATTTAACATTAAAAATGACAAAAAAACTTGAAAGCGCCAATTTTGTCTAAGTACATCCAAGAAAAAAAAAGCTATAGAATATTGAATATCCTCTATCAGTGCATTGATAAATGCATCCTATTCAAATGGGGCCAATTTATAGAATAGGCTTTCGCAAATAAGTCTAAACATAGGTTCATGAAATTGAACTTTCAAAGGAACTGAATCACTGCAATCTATAAATTATTGAAAGGTAATTTTATGTTAAAAAAATTGACTCCAGAATTCTATATATGCACTGTTTCGGTGCCAAACTGACTGGTGGTTATTGTCAAGAAAGATCACATGGCCATGTAGTTTGCATGAAATCAATCAAATTAGTTACTTTGGCAATTTAACAGCAACAGCAGCAGGAGTGAATTACCTGGAACAGTGTTTCAAATTCTCTCCGCACAAGTTCACTGTTCTCTTTACCACGCCACCTCTTTGGCATGTGATGCATCTGCTGGACAACAAAGGACATGGCTCCTTCTGGATCAATCACTTGAAGTTCATCAGCCACGACTTTCCGCTTACAGTTGCTATTGTTCCAAAAACAATAGTATACCAGAATAGATTTCGGCCAAAAACCTTCACAAATTATGAATATATGAGATTTTAAAAGGTGAAAAAGACATTCATCATGTGGCACTAAAAGCATGAGCATGTGGAAACAAACTACTTACATGGCCCTCAAGGATAGATTCACCCAGAAATCCAAGGATGAGAAGAATGCCAGCCAAGCCACCAGATGCAAATGATATGAATTTTGCGACAATAGATACTAGTGGAGTTGGAAACTGCTTCAAATAATTTAAAGAATGGGTAGTGCTGTTGTTCATCCTATGTTTGAAGAAATGCTCAACCTGAAATTGTTAAAAGTAGTGGTGTTGATAAAACAGGAACAGGTTTTACTACATATGATCTATAGGCCATAAAAGGGTACACATGTCACAAAGGTAGGACACGTGATCATTGAGATTTCAGAATATTCAAAGTAGTAAAATTTCTCTGCAGAAGAAATTTAGTTTTACAAGAGAAGCTACCTCATTGTACTCCCTCAAAATCCACCTTGACAGATTAGACCATCTTCGAGATGAAGCCGTACTAGGATTATTGTAGAATTCTTCAGCATGTCTCAGAAACAGGTATACCAATGGAAAGAGTACAAGGCAGGGTGATAATAGAAGCATTGCAACGCCCATAAATACAAGCCGTTTTTTCAACAAAGATGGGCTTGTTAGAAAATCTTTTCTAACACAAAATTTACTGCAAGAGAAAAGGACATGAGTTTCAAGTGCAAATAAAAACAGCATGAACTAACATCTAGAAAAGGTAGAAAAACATTAATAAGCTTACATTTGAAGAAACAAAAGAAATGATCTAAATAATCAGGAATGCAAAGGTGATAAATTTAACAGGACAACTGTAGATATATACAACACCTAAATCTATTAGGACAACTGTAGAACAGATTCTGTGAGAAAAAAGTACCATGCAACTCTTAGACAACTGTAGAACAGATTCTGTGAGAAAAAAGTACCATGCAATTCTTAGACACTAAGTAATTTATTGACAAAGATATATGATAGACAGCAATAAATGTCGTATCTATTTTGGCATGAAAATTTTAAAATTTTTTTCCTAATACATCTCCAATTGTCGATGTTCTATGCCATATTGAGTCCATTTACGGTCATAACTCTTACTTGAGCTGAAGATATACCACGTGGTTATTATATTGATTGCTTTCAAATACTTGAATAACTTTGCTGAATAAATAGTTTGGAATAGTAATGTAATATGATACTAACACCAGAAGCGGAAATACAGACTTCCGTACCTATCAAACATGCTTTCGAAGATGCACCAATTCAAAGTCCACTCCAGGGTCTTTGGAAGCATCAGATAGCTTTTCTTTCCATGCATACGAGAACCGACCGTTGGACCAGCTCCAGGAAGCCAACAGGGAATCGGAAAAGCAATGATGCCTTTATTAACCATCCCAATCAAATAGTTCTCTTTTCGCATTATTCGCATGATGATATCATGCTCTGAGAGATCCTTAACAACACAAATCTGTTGTGACTTCTGGAGAAGGACGACCTTCTCAACTACTCTAGGCCACGATATAGTTTGAATCTCGATATCTGTAACCTTAAGACTACACAAAGAAAAAAATGGAAACATATATCACCTATCTTACTCAGCAAAAGTTAACAGTGTATGGTGCATGAAGCTGAAGTCTTACCTGTTATAGTAGAAGTTGCGAACATTGAGTGTGCTTCTCAGTTTTACAAAGAACTTTAGAAAGTTAATAAGTCCATAAGTCGTCAATATAACCATTGATCCAATAGTGATCATCTTCATAAATGTGAAAGGAACTAGTGGGTCATTCTTAATGACTTTCATCAAGTCACATGGTTTCTCCCCTGACTCAAGTGCTTCCACACCACATTTCAAATGGCCAAGGGCACCCCAATCAACAAACAAAAAGAAAAAACCAATAGAGCATACCATAAATGTCACATTAAGAATCTCAATTATCCACTTGACGATAATGCATCTTAGACCTTTTGCGCAGAAATATTCATAAAGCCTTTCAAAGAAAATATCCAGGTCAGGAATCAGCTCATCCTTTAAGTCATCTACATGGAGAAGTCTTGATGGGCTCTCACTACCAGAATCCGGCAATCTTCGGTAGTCTGATAATTCTATCTCTGGTGGAACATCAACAAGCAGATGTGCTGACAATTGTGATTCGCTTCTCCATGGCCACTTAAAAACTGTTTGAGTATGTGCGCCCTTCGAAAGGAAGGACATCATTTATGAAAATAAATAACAACACAAGCTGAAGGCTTCCTTGCCATGCCACAGCTGATCACCTGCAAGATACGGATTTTTTTATAAACAAATCATTGCTTCAGACTTTGCATCACAGATTCTAATGAAAATGGCAAAAATAATAAACTTCAACTAAATGAGTATTTCCTTTCACCCAAAACTACACTTACGCATAAGCTACTTCAGGAGGTAGTTCCGAAAAAAGGAATGAAGCATTACTACCAAGGTACCCTGGATTGGCTTTCCAAACATAGAAACAACACCCAATTATAGAAAAAAAGTTTAACTCCTATTGCATTAAGGACTAGAGTCCAACTCCACTTAGTAACAACTCTAACACAACAGTGAAAATATAACGGAGGCCGAAAGACCAATTCCAACACCATGCACATCTAGGCCGGTCAGAAATCCAGAATCAAGGAAGCCACCGATTAATCATCCAAATGCAACAATCTGCACCAAGCAAAAGAAGTACCCTTCGGCACAATCCCTGCCTACCAGATACACAAAGTTCCAGTTATTCCAGTGCCGCGGGCATCGTCTAAACGAGCAATTACCAATCCAATCTCTAACCTTCCAGAGCGATTTCTACCCCGATGAAGCCCAAGAGACCGTAATCCGTGCCCTACCGCATCAAACCACCAAACGAATCCGCGACTAATTGGGTGGATTGCAGCATCCCAGAAACAGAGATTCGGGCCTTATTGCTCACAGCAAAGAAAAGAGCAAAACTCACAAGACAAATATTAGGGCTTCCTTACCAGCAAAAGTAATCAGCTCTGATGGATCTCATCTCCGCTCCACGCCAATCCAACAGAGGGAAGAAGAATTTCTTCGAGGCGGAGGAAGGTCTGGAGGCGTGCTCGGCGGCGCCGGATGGTACCGACGGGGGTTGCGGGAGGCGTGAAGGGGAGGGGAAGGGTTCCGAGAAGAACACTGGCGCAGCCGCCCGCGAATTTCGTCCTTTTCTTTTTCCTTTTTAATCTTCGATTTTTCCGGACTTTATATTTCCTTTTAAGACCTAGGTTGATCGACACATGTAGTGGTCTTTTCATCTGAACGGTAGTAGGAATTTGCCTGAAAATAAAAGGTTTACCCGAAGCTGACTTGGAGAAGGATTGGGACAGCCGCGTTTCGGCTTTTTATCGTTGAGATATAGTTGGAGACTTGGAGTACGAGTACCAGTGGTAGTTGTTTAAATACATTTGAACACTATTTTGTTTTGTATGAAATCTAATTTATCTCTTACTATTTTTTACTATAAATATGATATTTTTTTATAAAAAAATTAATTAAATAAAAAGAGAGTTTTGTGTTTCTATATGAATTGTACTTTCCAATGATGTTAATAGATCAATGTATCTCTACTAATATAAATTTATAATAGAGTAACAAAATTGCTTTTTCTTAACCCTTCGTCATATCTCCAATAATGGCCGGGAATTATAGCTAATTATTCTTTTCTGATTTACAGCCAGTCATATCTCTTTAAATATGGCTGATTATTATAGCAAAATCCCTGATTATTGTTGGTAATTAATAGTCGACCATTTATTCCTTTTGTACTCTATATATACTGTACAATTTTCACAAAATCAATCAAGAAATTCATTCAATATCTCCCATGTCGTGCCACCGCAGTGAATGAACTCGACAAACTGATCAATAAGACCGACGTACATGGCCGTGAGGCGCAGGAGGCCGAGCGTCATGATCGAGTAATCGCTTCGGCGAAGGACGGCTAGAGTGTAACGCCACACGGTGTCGTGACCCAGCCACCCGATTAGACGTGAACAAATCGTACGACGCTTCGGTGCAGTTACCCGGCGTCATCGGTGGGACGTCGTCGGCGGTGAGAAAGTCATTGACATACCCCTTGGAGATAAACGGATTGATCCAGCTGAACATTACGAGAGAGAGGAACGACGCGGAGGGACACGTCGTGGCGGACGCCTCGGCACTGGTGTTTTCTGGTTTATCTTCATGGGCTCCGGCGTTATAACCAGTGAAGTCAGTGATGGCTAGGTATGCCAGACGTATGGAGACGAGTAGGTCGGCAAATGCGAGAGGGTCATCTGGGATGAGCAATAACCATCGAAGACAATGAAAAACCGAAGCGAGAAGAGCGGCCGAGAGGTGGTGGCGATCCAAAAGACGTGGAGGTGCAAAGGCTGGGTGGCGACGGTGGCCTCTTTCTCTAAGGCGAATGACCACGCGGCCATGGCGTGCGCGACGAAGTGGGCGGCAAGAAAGGCGGACTCCACAGCACGCCATGGCGTGCTCGGTAGGAGGAAGAACGCGAGCGCGAGAAGTACGGCGGACGTTGCGGTGAAAACGGCGGACGCCTCGAGCGCGACCGCGTAACGGCCAGTGGTCCGGAATGGCGGTGACTTCGGCAGCAGCGCCTCATGCTCAGGGGAAACTCCTATGTCGCCCATACGAAGACGGTGGATGACGAAGACAAGTGAGGCGACGAGGAAGACGAGATTGACGGCGCCGAGGAGCGCGCGCTGCGAGCATAGCGAGAGAAAGAGAAACACGAGCTGGTAATATAAATTGCAAAGAGGGATAAAAATGATTGATTGATTTTTGAGATAGGTAATATATATTACTACGTACAATATATATGGTTTTAATTCACACCGGAGAAGAAAGCATAAAAATTTTTGTAATCGGGAGAAATAGATGTTTGATCTTGTAGCAATTTTCTTTTATTGCTTGACCTTTATGTTTTGTTACCAATTTTATTTTTCGTAGCAACACACGGATATTGATCTATTGTATTTGATGTACGACAAGCATAATCATTTTATAACACGTTATCTAGCATGAGTCTCTGGAATGTATTGAGTTGATTTGCATGTTTCACGCATCGAGGTGGCACTAAGTTAATCCCATCTAAATGTTTTTAATCCTGCCTATTAATTCTCTAATTACCTAGATTACTTGTTTAACTAATCAGAAAGCTAGGCTTTTTCTTATTACTGTTCATCAAACAAAATTAATTACGCTGGCCGAGCCACCGCTGGGGCGACGCCGTCGCTACTCCCGTCGAGCGAGCTGGGCGTGCACCCACCGTCTTTTGCTCCCGTCGGGCGTCGATGCTGTGACCGCCACTTGCGTCGGCCACCACCGACGCTTTTGGCCCGCCGTGCACACTGCTCCCATCGAGCGCTGTCGCCATGGCCGTCATACTCGCCAGTCGCCACTGTCTCTTCAGCACTCTGCCGAAGAAACTTTGCGGCTGTGGGCCGTATTTGCAATTGTGGTCTAGCCAGCCCATGCCCATTAAAAGGCCGAGATGGCACGGGCAGAAGAGGATTATGGTACCCATGGGGATTGCGGGAGGCATGAATGGGAGGCCAAGGGCCCCGAGATGAACACCACGCAGCCGTCAGCGAATTCTCTCATCCTTTTCTTTTTCCTTTTTACACTTCGATTTTTCCAGGCTTTGTATTTTCTTGTTTGGATGTTTTTTTTAGAAAAAGGAGTTGTCTCCGGTCTCTATCAAACCACACAGCCCGATTTTATTACAGAGTTCTAGTGCGAAAGAATCATTACATAAATAATGCAAAACTTAGAGATAACAAAGTCTATAATTATGCTTCCATCCATTATTAGCAAGAAACTCCATTGCAACAACTTCCAGACGAAAGCACACAAAACGAATGGTCTCCCGTGCTTCCTCACGCTGTAAAAGCGCCCAGAATCTTAACCAATATGTTCCCTTGAAGATGACTTGCAAAAATGAAGCACATCGTTTCTTCTGAAACACAATATCATTGCGACAATACCAAATTGACTGAAGTATGTGGTTTATCATTCTGCGAAGCCAAACACACTCTCGGGAGGCCTCATATAATGCAATTATTTCAGAATGATTGGTAGAGGTAGCCACCAAAGTTTGTTTGGAAGATTTTCAAGAGATGGCTGTTCCACCTTGTAAGTATACAAAGCCGGTCTGTGATCTAGCATTATGGGGATCAGATAAATAGCCAGCATCTGTATATCCAGTTAAAGTCGAATCTCGGTTTCTTCCATAGAAAAGACCAAGATCTCTTGTACCATTGAGATATCTAAAGACATTCTTCACTCCAGACCAATGACGCTTGGTGGGAGCAGCGTTGTATCTTGCAAGTAGATTCACTGCAAATGCAATGTCCGGCCGGGTACTATTTGCAAAATACATAAACGCATCAATAGCACTGAGATAAGGGTACTCGAGTCCCAATATCTCTTCTCCATCACCCTGAGGTCTAAAAGGGTCTTTCTCTACGTCTAGAGATCTGACCACCATAGGAGTTCTGGATGGATACGACTTATCCATATTGAATTTCTCCAATATTTTCTGAATATAAGTAGCTTGGTATACAAAAATTCCTGAAGGTAAATACTCAAGTTGCAAACTTAAGCAAAATTTGGTTTTACCCAAATCCTTCATCTCAAACTCCGTCTTTAAATGATGGCGTGCTTCATTAATATCGCCATAGTTGCGATGATGTTGAGGTTATCAACGTACACTGAAATGATACAAAATCCTGTAGAAGATTTCTTAATGAAAACACATGGGCAGTCATCATTATTAGTGTACCCCTTTAAAGAAAGGAATTCACTTAATCGATTGTACCACATGCGCCCTGATTGCTTTAAGCCATATAATGACTTTTGCAATTTTACACAATACGTGTTACGATTTGCCTGTGGATCCGGTACATTGATTCCATCAGGAACCTTCATGTAAATATCGGAATCCAGTGACCCATATAAGTATGCTGTCACTACATCCATCAACTGCAAAGATAGACGATTTTGAACTGCCAGTGATATCAAATATCGGAAAGTTATGCCACTCATAACCGGAGAATAAGTCTCATTATAATCAACACCGGGCCTTTGCGTAAAGCCTTGAGCTACTAGCCTTGCTTTATATCTCACCACTTCATTATTTTCATTCCGTTTCCGGACGAAAAGCCACTTGTATCCTACAGGGAAAGTGCCACGAGGTGTAGGCATCACTTCCGAGAATACTTTTCTTTTATAAAGCGAGGCAATCTCTGTTTCGATCGCTTCCTTCCATTGATTCCAGTCCGAGCGTTTTCTACACTCTACCATGGATTTAGGATCTGGATCATTCAGGATGTCAGCAATCTGCTCAAAAAAATAAGTGTCGACAACTGTAGCTTTTCGGTCAAATAATTCTCCAGTCTCAATATAATTTGTAGCAATTTCGTTCACCCTAAGAGATTCATCATCATTTCCCATAATGATGGATCTGGGGTTATCCGATGTCCCAAGTTCAGCAATGCGCGCAGCCGAAGAGGGCTGTGGATTAAGTCCAATTTGGAATCTATCCACCATAGGTTGATCTGCATTTACTACCTTTTTCTGCTTATAGGCCTTACTCCTCCCCCTCTTATTGCTAATCGGGGGTTGAGTGGTTTTATTTGGTACCTCCACTCTTTCAGGCACATTCCTTGCAGGAATAAAAGATTTCATGACACATTTATAATCTGTAAATGCATCTGGCATGTTATTTGCAATATCTTGCAAACCAATTATTTTCCGAACTTGGAATTCGGTTTCTTGAGTATGTGGATCCGAGGATGAAATATTTTGAGCATTCCAATCAATTTCACGGCATTCTTTCTGGTACTTGAAATCTCCCCCTAATGCCAGAAAATGTTCCTCATTGAATATACAATCAAGATATCTGGGTAGTAAATAGATCCCCTGTAAGAGGTTCTAAATACTTAATGATTGACGGAGAATGAAATCCCACATAGATCCCCAATTTTCTATGAGGGCCCATAGAGGTACGCTGGGGTGGTGAGATCGGAACGTACACCGCACATCCAAACTTACGCAAATGGGAAATACTTGTTGGATTCCCACGTACTAACTGCATGGGGGAAGAATCTTGATATGCAGTTGGTTGAAGTTGGATTAAGTCAGCAGCGTGTAAGACCGCATGACCCCAACACGACGTAGGCAATGAGCAATTCATCAGTAATGGACGCGCAATGAGCTTGATTCTCTTAATCAACGATTCAGCCAAACCATTCTGAGTATGGACATATGGAACAGAATGTTGTACCTGAATTCCTAAAGCCATGCAATAATCATTGAAAGCATGGGAGGAAAATTCAGCAGCATTGTCCATTCGGATTGATTGAATCCTATGTTCAGGATAATGTGCCTTCAGCTTAATAATTTGAGACATTATTTTGGCGGAGGCATGGTTTCGTGTAGACAATAAGCACACATGTGACCATCTAGTAGATGCGTCAATCAAAACCATAAAGTACCTGAACGGTCCAGAAGTTGGCTCAATCGGACCACAAATGTCATCTTGAATTCTTTCAAGAAACTTAAGTGGTTCAGCCCGGATTTTAAGAGTTGAAGGTCTTAAAATCAATTTCCCAGTAGCACATGTTGTGCATACAAAATCCGAAGATTTTGGAAATTTTGTAGCCGTCAAATCATGACCGATAGAATTGGTGATAATTTTTCTCATCATCCCAACACCGGGGTGCCCAAGTCGATCATGCCAAGTTTGGAATGCACCGACGTTTTGAAAAATTACCTTGTATGTAACATGTTTTATGGGCTTAATGTATGTATAGTGCAATCCAGAGTCGAGAGTTGGAATTTGTTTCGCATATTTGCTTACCATATCCAGTAAGTCTAGTTAAGAGAAGATACTCCTCTTTGTTTTCTTCATGTGTTTCCACATGAATACCATTCTTACGAATATCTCTATAACTCAACAAGGTACGAGTTGAATCAGGATACAATAAAGCATCCTCGATTGTAATCAGTGTACCCATAGGGAGGGTGATTGTGGCTCGACGAGCCAACGATCAACGATCACGACCAATGATCGTTAAAACATTTCCTTCTCTTTTCTTAAGAGTTTGGAAATATTTTATTTCTATGAGTATAGAGTTTGTGGTACAATTATCCACAAGGCATAATTCCTCCTCCGAGGGATTGACTTCAAGAGACATCTACAGTAAGAACAAGAATTAATTAAAACTCTTTATTCTACACATATAGTGATACATACACATTGTATTGAATATCTAACATAACGAAGATGCAATATTACAATACATATGAGTTTGTATAAATAAATATACAACTCCAAATTACAAATAAATTTTCAAACTCTAATTATTACAACACATCATATTATTTTACAATAATCACGGACAGGGAGATTTTAAGATAAATCTCCATACATGTCACCCGAAGCATACTCAATGAGCATGTCGTCCGTGGAAGGAAGGTCCACTTGCTGAGTAAGGGCTTCATTGTTTGGCGATTCTTTGGGAACCAAAGACAAACAACCAGCCTCCATAGAAGTCTCAGTAGTAAGATTGAAGTGTGCTTCATATCTTGGTGCCTTCTGTTTGCCATCACGGAGAGATTTCTGATAAAGATCAACCAAGTGTTTGGGAGTACGACAAGTCGCGGCAAAATGCGTATTACAACCACACTTATGACAAAGTCTTTTGTTGTCATAGGTAGGTTGTGCATTGCCACGTGCCTTCTTGTTAGCACGGTGTCTACGGTTCTTGTTGAATTTGCGTCTACCAGGATGGTTCCTTGGATTACCAGATGGAGATCCATTGAACTTTCTTTTATTCGGAGCGTTATTCTGAACATTATGAATCTCAGGCAAAGGTGCTGACCCAATTGGGCGCAACTTATGATTCTTAATAAGAAGTTCATCATTCTTTTCAGCCTGAGATAATGTATGAATAAGCTAGGAATAAACCTGATATTTTTCTTTTTGGTATTGATTGCACAATACCCTATCCGCTGGAAGCATAGTAGATAGAGTTTTCTCTATCTTTTCTGCCTCCGTCGGTTCTTTTTCGCAAAACTTCAACCTACTACAGATGTTATGAATAGCATGATTGTATTCAGCCACAGATTTAAAATCTTGTAAGCGTAGATGATTCCAATCATGTTGTGCATCAGGGTATATAATTTCATTCTGCTGTTCATAACGATCTTTAAGAGCAACCCACAGAACACGAGGATTTTCTTCCAAAATATACTCTTTCTTGAGATCTTTATGGATAGAAGTGCGTAACAAAAGTAAGGCAGTGTACTTCATTGTTTCAAGGACCGGAGGGCCCCCTTCAACTGGTTCATTTATCGCAGCTGAAATCCCTCGGGATGCAAAACTAATTTTAATATCCGATGCCCATGAAGGATAATTGCTCCCATCAAGGGCGAGTTCTTCAAACTCTTTTTGCATTTCCTACATGGCATAACCATCGATTTTATTAATTCACCAAATAATGGTAAATTTAAAACCTTAATGGTGGTGTTGTAATATTTAGTTGCAAATTTTAAATCATGTCTTATATTTTGGATGGTTGGAGGTAGTCCATCCTCCAAAATTATCGGTAAATACTATAAAGTATAACCATATAATTAAGGTAATCTCCATAAAATGGAGTAGACCATATAATTAAGGTAATCTCCATAAAATGGAGTAGACCATATAATTAAGGTAATCTCCATAAATGGAGTAGACCTTATATCCAAAAACATTATTTTGAGATAACACTTTATAGGTAATCATCAAGTTGGAACATGATGTAGATCTCATAGTGATGGGCAATTTTCATTGCTGCTCAAAAAGGCATGGTCTTCAGGCAGAAATATTCAGAAAACTGAATAAAACGCAGCCAATGCCCTAGACTCCATCACCTTGTGTTTATTCTCAAAAGTATGTAAGGCATGTTTTTAAATTTGCTTAAAATCCTGGACAATTAAGTGGTACTTAATTGTGAGAATTTTAAAGTTATTAAATTGCAATTTATTTAGTTGCAAATTTAATAACATACAACATATACATGTATGCATAAGAATATACACAAACACACATATATATATTTACAAATTATAGATAATATCAGGGGTCTTAAAACATAAAGACACAACACTGATAAATACTGTAAAATACAGGGACTAAAATGCATAAAATACAAGCAATACTGAAAAATAAAATAGTAAATAGGTAATTGGCTACGGGCCAAAATTTTGGCCCGCCACCATTTCGGCCCGCGAAAGCCTGTTAGGGGCGCGGGGGAAAATTCCAAAAACCGGAGCATGAGTTTGGGCGCCATTTATTTAACTTGCTTCATACGTGTGGAGGAAAAGCAGCCTACGTGGACCCGGCCGCCATTTCATTAAGCGCGCCGACGCCAAGCGTCTGCCTCAGATCAAATGAAAATCGGGCGAATCGGCTGGTTAGGGTTACCCACGCCTTGCTCCATCTGCCACCATCACCGACCGTAGAGAAGATCCTAGGCCATGGCGACGTCTCCCCTCCCCCTTCACTTGCGACGCTCAGTGGTGAGGGCCCTCCCCTCATCTGGGGAGGAGAAGAACCCATTGCCGCCACCTCCGAAGCCGTTTGAATGGGCGGAGGTGCCGTTGTCGGTGAAGAAGGGCGGCGCCCCTGACCTGGCCGCCATGGTGGGGCGCAATCCAAAACCGGGCGGAGCCGGGTTGGGGGCCTCCACCTCGGCGAGTCCTCTTCAGTCGGTGTTGGCGAGGGTAGCCTCGGGGCTGCCACAGTGGCGAGAAGGTCAGGCGGGTACCCCATCGGCATGAAGGGGAAATCCATCGCCGTCACCGAGGCTGGTGCTGGTGCCGGCGCTGGGTGGAAGAAGGGGCCTGTCCGAGCGCGTCAACGACGAGGAACACCATGGTGTCGGGGAGCCCATGCGCCAGGAGGACGGGGGCTGATCAAGGCGCGGTGGATCACCATGCGAAGACGGTGACGATCCAAGAACCCACGACGTGTTGCACAACGGAACTCACGGGCGACCTCGTCGAGGAGGATGGAGACGGCGTAGTTGATGGTAAGTATCGGCATTCTTCTTACCGTAATGGTTGCCGTCGTTTTCTCTTCTATGTCTTACTTTCAGTAACTCAGTGAAGAGTAAAGTGCGTGATAACGTGTTTAGATTAGGAAGTTAAAGAACAAATGATGTGTGAACTTGTGTCCCATTCCATTCATGATCAAATGTATATATACATGGTGAATGGGTGGCAATGCACCCGTTCAGATTACATGTGAGAGGGAGAAGTTAAGAGATTGTGTAGACATCTCTTCGTAGATAGGTGCCTATTCGTAGATAGGTGTCTATTCCTTTTGCTTCGCGTCGGTTGCTTGTTTCATGAAGAGGTGGATGAGATCATCCATGTCTGTTCGTAACAGCGTCCACCACTGGTCGCAACACATCTCGACATCAGGTCATCCCCTATCTAACTGTCTCCGTCTCTAGCATAGTTGATTGGCCATTTAGTTCGACTTGCAGCTGCATTTTAATATATGAAAACCTGCTCTTTTTAGACAACTTTATTGTCAATTCCTCTGAAATCTTTATAGGACCGTGTCACTTTGCTTGGTTTTCTTGGAAAGGTGCATGCCGGATCATCGTAAATTTTAAACCTTAGGGTAGTCCTAACCCATAGTTTCCATGAGCAGTGTCTAGAGGAGAGAGAAAGCAATGAACCAATGCATAGTTTCCCAACCCATGGTTTCCATGAGCAGTATCTAGAGGAGAGAGAGAGCAATAAACCAATGTATGCATCACAAACACAGCTTGGTAAGCGCGCAGAAATGTCCAACCCCGATTTTGCTCGTTTCTTGCGTCATGGTACCCACGCCAACCCAGTTTCTTACATGAGACACGGTTTCTTTGTTTTTTCTTCTCTCCCTTAATTCCTATGCCACATCAGATTTTTGCTTAGTTGGCATCGTAATTAATTCTATGGACACCAGCTGAGGTGGAGGGTTAAGACTGCCCTTATAGCCTTCGTGTCGCTGTGTGCATAAGTCCTTTTAGGTTCCTGCCAAGTTTCTCAGGTGTGGTTATACGAACTGTATTTTTTACCTTGGCTAAGGTGTAAATCATCCAGGTTTCTACAACGATCTGCTCTGTTGATCTGACTAATAATTCGACTTGTGCAGTGAAATTTATGGACTTCCACTTGTGGTCCTTATCAAGTATTTTGTTAATGCATTCTATAACAGAGGAACTGAAAAAAAAATTTATCACGAGTCCACATATTTAATTGTAATTTGTGTAGCCAAGAACCAGATATAAGACATTTTTTTACTATGATACTGTCATCATATGATAGCATTTGTACATTCCTATATTTCCTTCCATTTGTATTTAACTAACAGGAACATCATTTTTTTTTGGGTTAAGAAGAGCATTTTCCTATGTGCTATTTCAAGCTCGGATAGATTTAACGCGAAGACAAGTTGCGCATGCAGAGCATTTGCATTTCCAGGTATAGGTGATTATGTTCACTTTCTTGATCGTAAACATAGTGATTAAATAGCGTTTGTATTTTCTTGGTAATTGTATTGTTTGGTGCAGGTACTCTGATTGAGATGTCCACTAACCACCGTTACAGATATTTGTGCGTGCCTCCCTCTATATATTTATGTATTATCTTTTTAATGCACCTTAGTATATTTATATATTATCTTTTTAATGCACCTTAGTAGTCAACAGACAAATCATTTCAGTTGTAGTCCTCTTTTGTTTCGTTTGCACATTTGGAATTGTTCTTCTTTCTCAATTGTTCATACCAATCCACATATTTGAAATTGTTATAGGAATATGATAATACAAATTATAATATCATAATACTACATCTAATGTACTTTTTGTGACAAATCTATCAATATTATTTTCATATGATCAATCTAAATATGTTTGTATATAATAATGGTCAAATTTTGAAAAACTTTGATTGCTTTCTAAATCGGCATCTATCACAAAATTGAGGTAGGAGAAAAGTAATTAACATACGTAGTAAATAGCTTTACTGAACAAATGCACTATTATTATATGTTACTCCCTCCGGCCAAATTTATAGGGTATATTTTCTCTTGGCATATAGATCAAAGAGATATTGAAATGACTAGACTATCCCTAATTATTATCTCTAAGCACTATATTCAATGCATGCATATAGAGAATATCAAGTAAATTTATATATTTATTAGAGGTAAAAAGGAAACATGAGACTAATTTGCATTGGAACAATAATACGCCCTATATTTATAGATAACACCATTCAGAAAATACGCCCTATAAACTTGACAGAGGGAGTACATATAAAAGTTACCATTAATTGGAAATGCCAAATCTAGAAGCAGCTTATTATAATCACACTATCAAATGAGATATATTGACATATATATAACATGTAAGATTCATATTTTTATTATACGACCATCTTGAATGCACATGATACTACCAATGAAGATTACTGACAACAACATGTATGCTATACGAGTATTTTATTTAAACTCACCTGAGCAAAATAACCGATTGTTTTATTTCCTTCTTTAGGCAGAGGTACAATTCAAAATAAAGCCCAAAAATTTGCAAAGAAATACCCCTGAAAATGATCCATGCACAACATACCATGTCTCAACAAATTGTACTATATTAATTCTATTAGAAATTCAACTTGCAGCCATACACATTTTTCTGGTATGCATAGATAAAAAATTGTGATGTCCTTTCCTACCATTTTTGCATTTTTGCTCTTTATTATTGCCTCAAAATAATAGAGTGAAAGTGCATTTTTGCCGGGAGAGTACTAGTGGGAAGATCCTGGAGATTCATCTACATCCCTCTCGTGTCAATTTTTGCTCTTTATTACTGCTCTTGTATTCTCGTGTGATTGATCTTGTAATTGCATGCAGTTTTATCATTGTTGATCATTGGCAAGAAGACAGCTAATTCTCGTATTGATCGTTGACATAGGCTGGAAACTGAAAACAAGAAAAAATGGAAAAAAAATATAAAAACGGCACCGTCCGATGTGCAACTTCATCACCAGATCGAGGCGTGGTAGCATGCTATGGTTAGGATCATACACAGAGGAATGCTACTATCCTATGTCAATTCTTCTACGAAGGATTCAATTACAAAATATTATTGTTTTTTACCATTTGGATCCAATACAAGAAATAGAATAAATCTTGAAATGATCCACATCATTTCTCAGCAAATTCTATCCTTCAGAAAATAACTAAAGGAAGGGGGAACAATATCATAGCAAATGCGCCAATTTCAATTAGAAAAAGTATCCGAAATATTTGTATTGATTTTAGTACAACAAAATAGTTTCAAGTTTCTGAACTATGAAGGAGAAACAAGATTCAGTGACTTAGGTACAAATAATGCCAATTTCCCACATTGTATATGTAGGCGCTTGTACGGAACTTTAGCTAAAAATAGATTGTTTAAAAGCAGCGTATCTCATGCACAGAGCCTTCCGTGATGTCACACACGTACACCAACTAAAAAAAGTCGTGAAAAATTCTGAAAAAATTGTAGATGTACTTTATAGATTACTCTACTTATGTATAAAATTGTAGGTTCAAATTCATTATATATGAGAGTTACAAAATTTTTAAATTCTGATAAGTTTAATTCTTTAAATTTATCAGAATTTGATCTTGAAACTTCATGCATAGGTAGAGTACTCTATGAAGTATATCTATAATTTTTTTCAGAATTTTTCACGACTTTTTTAGTTGGTGTGCACGGTGTGTATATGGGAAGACCTGTGTGCACATGATATGTTGCCTTGTTTAAAATGTATCAAGTGCATCCTATTCCTTATTGTGCACCTGTACTTGCACCACCAATAAAAAATGTACAAATAGTCATCAAAGATCTCAAAAAAATGTGTTGACAAAACCCAATCGACCATGTCATAAAAAACTGGGGAAACTTGGGGAGATTTTGCCTCTCCATTAGAAACAACCATATTCTACTAAAAACGAAATCCAGAAATAAAATGAAAACAAACATGATCAATGATTAAAAGCCCGCTGAATAAAAAAACAAGATATTGATGTCCAACTCTACAGAATGTCACAAGTGTTTGTCCAACTCTGCAGAATGTCACAAGTTTTACTTCCATTTGTCCACTGGAAACTAGACATGGAATGTCTCGCCAAACAATGCTGAGATTCGCTACAAATTTTCACCGTCATCACCACAATTGGTTAGCATGAGCTAGCTTTCAAATCATGCCCACCCTGCTCGTCACCGTTTGTGGTGTCCTGCTTCTGATTGTCAGTCTGCGCTGCAGCTTGCTGCAGCTCCTTCCCTTTTCCCCACAGATATGCGTACAGCCCCACAACGACGAACAACGTCCCCAATATGCTACATAGCAATCATGGCAGTAAACGGGCAGTGTCATCAATGGGTACATTTACGTTTGCCGTATTTGCTACAGTGTACAAGTACAGAGCTCTGAAGAAACTTATGTAGGATCGGATGGCGTCAATCAGAGGGGGGTGAATGATTGCGCGGAAGCTAAAATCTTATTCTTAAACTTTTTGAAACACCCCAATTCAAACTCAAATTGCTTGAAGACCGGTTCACGAAGTTGGGAGAGACCAGTTTAGAAGTCTGGGCGACCAGTAGAGCACTTGGGCGACCAGTAGAACACTTGGGCGACCAGTTTGAGCACTGGCGACCAAGAGGACACTTGGGCGGCAGTTTGGGCACTGGCGGCGGTAGGGCACTGGACGACCAATGAAGACACTTGGGCAGCAAGAGAACACTTGGGCGAGCAGAGGACACTTGGGCGAGCAGGTTGGGCACTTGGGCGAGCAGTTTGGCACTTGGGCGAGCAGGTTGGGCGACCACGTGAACAGTTGGGCGACCACGCGCACAGTTTGGGCGAGCAGACCGATACACATCCACTAAAATAGAAAATCCCAAAGATCTAGCCGTTGGATTGACGTGAAATTTTAACTGTAGAAACTAGACTCAATTACACAGCTAACACAAAAAGAATCAGGTCAATCGGATCTACGGATCTGAAGTTATGTCCTTCGCAAGATGACTGAATCTGGGCGACCACGCGAGCAATCGGGCGAGCAGGACATCAATCTGGGCGACCACAAATTACCGAAGATCTAACCGTTGGATTGATTTGAAATTTTAACTGTATAAACTAGACTCAATTCCTAAGTGAACAAAAGAAGAATCAATCCGATCGGATCTACGGATCAGAAGATATTACCTTCGCAAGATGATACCTTTGCAAAGAACCGAAACTCCGTGATGAACTTCGTGACTGCTATGATGAACAAGACTTCAAGCGATCGATCAACTATATCGAACCCAAGAGCAAATCTCAACTGCAAGAAGAAGCTCTCGGAAGATTGATTTTTATTTCATTGTCTAAAGTACTCCAACACAAGAGTACAAACCTTCAAAACTCGAACGCTCAACCTCTACTATAAGCAGGGACACCTCCCTATTTATCAGAGCAAACTCACGAGAGATAAAATACAACTCCACTTCCAACATGGAAAGAGTTCAGATCTATCTCAACTTGGCCCA
The DNA here is from genome assembly GCA_036346375.1 of Guadua angustifolia. Lineage (NCBI taxonomy): Eukaryota > Viridiplantae > Streptophyta > Magnoliopsida > Poales > Poaceae > Guadua > Guadua angustifolia. The sequence continues at coordinate 12,494 of JAYEVE010000441.1, read as the reverse complement.
ACGTGGCCAAAACAACTCTTGCACGTATGTACAGCCCTGCTTTGTAATTACGTGACTAACCACCTCCATGTGCATGTTCTCTAGCTTAACGTCCCACATGACATCCTTGACCACCAAGACCTCGATTCCTTCCTGAATCTAGTCCCGAACCTCGGTTCCTCCATGAACCTAGTTCGGTCCGTCATCGACCACGTTAAGCCCTCGAGCAACACTCGCACATGAATAAACACACAAAGCTGGTGCACGAGCACAAGTCCACGACTTGACTCAAGGTCAAACCATGCAACCACTCACACGAGTGCATTGCATCAAGCGAATTCATCATGCTATCACCAGCATAATAATCATCTCAACATGGCACATGCACAAGCACCACACATACTATAATCAAAGTCACTATACAATGCCAATTTCACAATTCAACCAATTTTTCATCACATGATCTCACAATCTCCCCTTGATGAAAATATTGGCAACACCCTTGGACTGAACATTGGCATTAACCTCACAAGAAAAGATTTTAAGAAATTTCATTTTAAAACACAAAGCAAAGTGATCAAAAAGCAAAGTGAAATATCTCCACCTAAAAGGAAACCAAATTGTGTGTGAACTCCAAAATTTCCCCCTTTTGACAATAAAGCATTTCACTTCTCCCCCTGAATGTAAGCTTTCTTCTCCCTCTTTGACAATGATTTCAGTAAGGAAAAGCAAATGAGTGCCAAGACAAGAACCAATGAGCTTCCTTGATCATATAACCTTATAGATCACATAATAAGCATAATACATGAACTTAATATTATTTAACAAGTTAGGGAGTGACATGCATCTCAACCTCAATTTAATCAACTATAGCCAAGTACTAAGCAAAATCTTGACAGAAAACACTAGGCCAAAAAATGATGCAACTAACAACTCAGGGCAAGCAAGTAGTTTCAACTCCAATCTAGTAGACCAATTTAATCTTGATAACAGTAAACTGCATGTGGCATGCTTGAAGCATACTTCTTTTATTTTCAATGAATGGCATGCTTGAAGCATACATCTTATCTTTTAGGGAATGGCATGCTTGTAGCATACATCTTATCTTTTAGGGAATGGCATGCTTGAAGCATACATCTTGAAGCTTTTGCTTATTTTGATAATTTTGACAAGCTTCTTGCATATTTGAGCCCCCTTTATTTTCTTATTCCCTTTTCTTTTATTGTAAACATGCAGAGTGATTAAATGGTCTATGAAAGAGTAAAGCTGAAAATATAGAAGCAAGATATCACAAGGTATTAGCTATAGACAATCAAACCAAGGAATTCCGCAATGTCACTTTTAGTTCAAGTAAAGCAATTTAGATTATCATATATAAGCTCAATTACATAATATATAAAGAAATATGATAAAGTAAGCTCATTAAGTAACAGACTTGGCATAAAACTCCCCCTCAAAACAAGCTCATGAAATGCACAACGCCCAGCTCTCCTCTCAAAAAGGAAAATCGAGAAGCATCAAGTGGTTTTGTGAAAATATCAGCGATTTGCAACTCGGAATCAACAAAATGCAACACAACATCTCCTTTTCCACATGATCTCAAGAAAATGATAACGAATATCAATATGCTTTGTTCGAGAATGTTGCACTGGATTTTTAGCAATATTAATAGCACTAGTGTTATCACAGAAAAGTGGAACACTATCTATAATTAATCCAAAATCCTTTAAAGTTGATATCATCCAAAGCACTTGAGCACAACATGCGGCAGCAGCAACATATTCAGATTCAGCAGTTGAGAGAGCAACAGAAACTTGTTTTCTAGATGACCAAGCAACTAAAGATGTACCAATAAAATGACATGTTCCAGAGGTACTTTTCCTGTTAATTCTACAACCCGCAAAATCAGCATCAGAGAAGGCTCTAAGTGATAAACATGATGATGAGGAGTACCATAAGCCAAACTCTAAAGTGGATTGCAAATAGCGAAGAATTCGTTTTACCGCTTGTCAATGAGAAGCACGTGGGGAAGCTTGAAAACGAGCACATAAACATACCGCAAAGTGTATGTCTGATCTTGAAGCAGTGAGATAAAGAAGCGATCCAATCATGCTTCGATACTCCTTTTGGTTAACCGGTTCTCCTTCTTCATCCGGATCCAAAGTAGTTGTTGTGCCAATAGGTGTGGAAATTGGTTTGCATGATTCCATCTCAAAACGTCGAAGGAGATCTTTTGTGTACTTCGTTTTGTGAACAAAGATATCTTGCCTTGTTTGCTTGACTTGTAAACCCAGAAAGTATGTGAGCTCACCCATCATACTCATCTCAAATTCCTTGCTCATAGTGTCTGAAAACTTGGCAACCAGAGCATGAGAAGTACCACCAAAAATGATATCATCCACATAAATTTGAACAAGTAACAGATCATTGCCATGCTTGAGAGAAAACAAGGTTTTATCAACTTTGCCCATTTCAAAATCATTTTCCAGCAAATATGATTTAAGCCTATCATACCAAGCCCGAGGAGCTTGTTTTAAACCATATAAAGCTTTGGACAACTTAAAAACATGGTCTGGGTATTTCGGATTTTCAAATCCAGGAGGTTGTTTGACATACACTTCTTCAGAGATAAAACCATTTAGAAAAGCGCTTTTGACGTCCATTTGATACAATCTAAAACCTTTAGATGCAGCAAAGGCCAACAAAATTCTAATGGCTTCAAGTCTAGCAACAGGTGCAAAAGTTTCATCAAAATCAAGTCCTTCAATTTGAGAAAAACCTTGAGCAACCAATCTAGCTTTGTTTCTAACAACAACCCCATCTTGACTTTGTTTATTCTTAAAAACCCATTTAGTTCCAATGATATTCTGACCTAAAGGAGGTGGAACTAAAACCCAAACCTTATTGCGTTCAAAATTCTCAAGTTCCTCATGCATGGCATTAATCCAAGACTCATCAGATAATGCGTGACTTACATCTTGGGGTTCAAAGGATGCAACAAAAGCAGTATGAGCATATGAGTCATTAGTATTGTACCTGTTTCGAAGCACACGCACATTTAACTCACCAATCATTTGTTCAGGAGGATGTCTTCGTTGAATGTGCAATGGTGCTGAAATTTCGAGTTGCCCGAGGTCCATATCATGTGTGTTTGCCGGAAGAATTTCCAAGATGCTTCCGATTTTCTCCCTGTGGTTGAATTGGTGAATCGAAGTTGCCCACTTGATTACCACTTTCATCTTCATCTTCATCATCACTTTCTTCCAAAAGATACTTTTAGAATTGCAAGTAACTTGTGTCCCTGAAAATTCGGGTCTAGTACCAAGACTAGCCTCATCAAAAGTGATTTCATAAGTCTCAACAATTTTGTTAGTTTCTAAATTCAGCACACGGTAACCACGAGTGTGAAGAGCATAACCAAGAAACAATCCATCCGAACATCTTGATTCAAACTTATCAAGGTTTCCATGTTTGAGAATAAAACATTTGCAACCAAAAACACGCATGTGGGAGATGCTAGAGTACGTCCAAACCAAGTTCATAAGAAGTTCTATGAAGCTTTGCTCTCAAAAATACTCTATTTGAAATGTAGCAAGCAAGAGAAATAGCTTCACCCTAAACTTCCTAGGAGTAGAATATTCATCAAGCATTGTCCTAGCCATCTCAACTAGTGTGCGATTTTTCCTCTCAACAACACCATTTTGTTGAGGAACTCGAAAGGTAAGAAAATTGATGCTCAATTCCATGTTCGAAACGAAAAGAAGCAAAAGATTGTTCTTGAATTCTCCTCCATTATCACTCCTAATTACTTTAAGTGCTTCAGCAATTCCTTGAGCAACCTTAATGCAAACTCTTGAAACAATTCAAAAGCTTCATCTTTGGTAGTCATGAAGAATACCCAAGAGTACCTAGAGTAATCATCAATAATCACAAGAACATACCACTTACCTCCTGCAGATTTTACTCTTCTTTGGTCCAACCGTGTCCATATGTAGAAGTGACTCGAGCATTAGTCATAACAATGAAATAGGAAAATGTGGTGGTGCAGTCATTTTTCCATGTTGACAGGGGGAGCAAACCAAATCACGCGTTTTATCATACTTTAATTCAGGCAAACCTCTAAGCAAGTTTGATTTACTAATGCGTGAAAGGTGATCAAAACCAATATGACCAAGTCTCGATGCCAAAAGTTAGATCTTTTGAAACATGAGATACAAGACATGTCATTTCAGATGTTGAACATGAAAAATCACCTTTAAACAAGCGACCAATGCGAGTGATGTTGCATACTAGATTTTCGAAACATCTAATATCGACAAGAATTTTTCTCAAATCTTACCTCAAGATCTTCATCAAGCAACCGAGAAACGAAAGCAGATTATATTTGAGCTTGCTTACCAAAGCTACATCCTTGAGAATGAAGTTTTCATTGACTCGCACAATTCCTCTTCCAAGAATTCTTCCTTTGAGTTGTCGCCAAAAGTGATGACCTCATCACGAAACTTTGTGTGAGGAGGAGAACCATTTTGAATCACCAAATATATGTCTTGAACATCCGTAATCTATGAACCATATGTTCTCCTTCCTCTCTTTCACAACCTACACAAAAGAGAATGTCGATGTCTCAATCTCAAGGTTAGATAAAAGACTTTTAGGAATCCAAAGACTTTGAGACACACGACGAGTAGGCACAAGACGAGTATACTTGTAAACAAAATCAGTTTTTTGTTTCTCGTGTTTCTTGCAACAAAAGGTGTTCGTGATCACCTTAGGCACATAATGAGGAGTAAAGCGTGCTGTCTGAAATTAGACCTAGCCTTAGCTTTTTCTTGCTTCGTTGTTTGGCTAGCCTAAAGTAAAAATTTACTAGATGTCCATCTCTACCACAATGAGTGCAAGTGTACTTAATGAATGTTTAACTTTAGAGGTAGAAGCAACATTTGCATTCATCACGATGAAGATAAAACTCCAAAGATTTAAAGACAGTTTTCTTAGGCTCATTTGCAATTTCAAACTTTCCACTTTCAAGAGCTTTGACAACAGTGGGAACATGTGTTTTATGATGAGCATAAGAATCAAAACCTAAACCTTTGTTATGAGTGCTGACTTTTGATTGATCCAAAATCATGTTTAGGTTTTTCTTTCCTTTAGTGAAACGTTCTAACGATTTTTCCAAGTAATCAACCTTTCTAGACAGAGTTAAACAATTGTTACAGGGAGCGTCCACTATTCCTTTTTGTTTTCGACAATTTGAACAGGAAAGAACTTCATGAGTGAGCAAGGCATCTGTCATTTGAGAAACTCTAGCATTTGCATCATGTAACTTCAATTCCAGTATGTGTAAGTTCAAGGTAGCCCTTGTATGATTTTGGTGATTAATGACAAACATAGTTATTGACAATGTGCTTAATGACAAACATAGTTATTGACAATGTGCTTAATGACAAACCTCTAATATGCTTATTGATATGAGACTAATATATTCATTGTGAAGATTGTTTTAGTCTCATCTTATTTAAAGGGAAATCATATATGAAAAGAATGAGTATGCAACTTTGAGGTATGTGCTCGGTATTCCACTCCTATTTATTAATGCATTTGTAATATGCAAGCACAAGCTAATAAGTTTTGCATTTATGCCATTCATAGCATGTCATATTCATTTTGGGCATAAATATTACCGCACTGTTCATATTTTGCTCTTGGGATCATGTTCTTATTTAGTTCTTTAGTGATTCCCAAGCTGACTCTTATCTTAGTTCGGCGCCAAATCTCTCGTCCAAAATACTTTAATCCAGCGCCAATTTGAATCTCTTGGTTGAACTTCTTTTTTACCCATCTATGACGGACCAAATTATTTGGTCCGGCATACACATACCTTTGACAAACCAAAATCTTCGTAACTTCCTATGTTTGACGGACTAAATTTTTAGTCCGGCGTAAACGTGGTTTGTTTGTCTTTGGATTTTTGATCTTATATGACTATTCTTTAGTGATCCTTTGGTTGCTTCTTTATAGACTTCACCATGCTTGATCATATTTGTGCATATAAGCTCACCATGAATGTTTCTATCATGCACAACCTTCGTGGAGTCTAATTTGGTTTAAATATCTTTGTTTCGATGATTGATCCATGTATCTATGTGTGTTTAATCCATTGGATCAATATATCTTCATGCCTTGATGTTAAGAGAGCTTATGATGGGTATTTAATAACTTATGTTTTAGTGATTGAATTTGATTGTGATCAATTTGGATTTGGATGTTTGACACTTTTTCGAAGTCCTTTCATGGGGAACAGACCGGTTTTAGTGCTTAGAATATGCAATCGGATCATCCAATCAATCTAACAGCAAGTTTCCTTTTGAGCCGGACCAAACTCTCTAAAACTCCCATGTATGACGGACCAAAATTCGGTCCGGCATACATGTATGGCGGACCAAAATTCGGTCCGTCATACACATGCTTTTGACAGTGTTTCGTATTTTGCATTTTTGAAGGCCTTCCGTGCTCGAAAAAATAAAGTGTATACATGAAAGTTGTAGAGAATTTCGAGACGAATCTTTTTCATGTTGACAACTTTTCATTTGAGCAACCGAAAAATTATAAAAATTCAGGAAGTGGACTGAATTTCTGTGTGTGTATGACAGACCAAATTTTCGGTCCGTCATACACAGGCTTTTGACAGGGTCTTAATGTTTTGCATTTTGAGGGTCTTCCTGAGCTCAGAAAAATAAAGTTTATATATGAAAGTTGTAGATAATTCCGAGACGAATCTTTTTCATATTGACAACTTTCTCATTTGAGCTACTAAAAAATTCATAAAAATTCTTGAAGTTGGCTGCTGTGTTGTGAAGGAAATCTTTATGTTCTTTGGTGCTGGAATTGTAAATATTTCAATGCACATGTCCTCCTCATTCATATTCATTCGTGTGCACATTATTAAGAAGATAAAATATTAATTGAGTAATTTAAATTGATTTGCCTTGCAATTGATTTAAATAACTTTTTGTATTATTCTCACTAAGTGTATGAATCAAATGCATATACATCTCGGTACACTTAGTAGGAGCATTCTTCTGTCAAGTGTTTCATATATATTGAGTTTCATTATCAAACACTTGTTGAGCTTAAAATTTAATAACCATCAAATATATCCATGCAAATCTATTGAGCTTTTGGGACTAATGTCTTTCTTGAGATGCTTTGAAGAGAATTAGGTCCCAAGAGCATGTGTGATGATCAAGACGTGATAAAGGATTGATTGTTAAGTCAAGATCAACTAGACAAGGATTCACCAAGAGCTGAGGACGAGTCAAGATCGATTTGATGAGAGGGTCATCGGGAGGATGATCGAATCAAAGTCGATAGGACGGAAGAGCCTCATGAGGTGATCAAGTCAAGGTTGACAAGACGAAAACTTCAACAATTATGACGGTCATCATGCACAACACATCAAGTAAAAAGCATGAAGCTTAGAAGTGAACCTAAAGATGCTCAAGGCCAAGGTATGGCTAGTATAGGACTAAGAATGTCTCTTAGTCTTTCACCGGTCTTGGTGTTGGAGGAAAGACCGGATTGATAGGATAGTTGCCGTACTATCAAGAGGAGTCCGGATTGATTTTGATTGGACCATTTCCAAGCTCTCGAGTGATGCACATTGAGTCTTCTTACCCCTAAGTGAGCCTAGTGAGGTGTCTTTGGGTGTTAGAAGTGTTTAGTAAAAGAGAGAAGTTAGTGCTGTCCAAAAATGTGAGGTTTTGGCTGTCTTTTATTTCCTTGTGAATTATGCACTCATCCTTTGGGATCTGGGTGCTGAGGCCTTGCTAGATGGATATCCCTTGTTCTTAGCTTTCTAAAGAGTCCAAGATCACCCAATTCCGAGTTCGGACGAGAAAGTTATCGCCGTTTTCGTGCAGGCTGTACATGCTGTGACGGACCAAAAATTAGGTCCGTCATACATGGGATTTTGCATAGTCCAGTCCGTGGCGAATGTAAAATTCCCTGGTACTGTTCCCAACGGCTAGTTTTTGGTTCAAACGGCTAGTGTTGAGTGTGTTGGGTATTTATACCCCCTCCAGGCTGTTGTGAACCAACTTTTGGCAACCCATTCATCATCTTTGAGCTGAAGGTGTGTGAGAGGAACTCCTATGTGTTAGGAGTGTCCAGAACACTAATCTCTTGAGTGTGATTAAGAGAATCCTAAGTGAGATTAGTGTGTGATCAAGAGTGTCCTGTGTGCATCTCTCTTGAGCTTGATCCGGTGTGATCAAATAAGCTTGGGCTTGTTACTCTTGGTGCTTGACAAAGACACCTAGACGGCGTGGAAGGCGTTGAGTACGGTGATCTTCTCAGCGAAGATTGTGAGAAGGCAGGGGTGTGCAGTGTGCTAGCAAGACAAGAGACAGGGCCTGAGGAAGGTCTATCTACTCTTGGAGCTAGCAGCTTGTAAGAGGTTGGGGCTCACCTCACCGTTGTGGTGGAAGAGTCACCCGAGTGGAGACGAGGCGAAGTGCTCGAGAGGGAGCCGGTCTTTGTGAGGAGCAAGGACTTGCCTCAACGTGGAGTAGGAGCGTGACTCCGAACCACGGGATAAAAATCATTGTGTCACTTGTGGTATCACTTGTCTCCTTATGCATTGATTTACTTCATGTTTATCCTTTATGCATAGTATGCCCTGCTTTGTTGATGTGAGTTCACCGCTAGTTGTGCCTTTGTCATGTGTTGACTTGTGAGAGCCAACTAGTTTATCTTGAGCTATTCATTTGTTGGCATTTACCTTCCTAGAATTAATTTGCTTCTTTGGTCACTCTAGAACCGCATACCTTGATTTAGTTAATTCTTATTCTAGTGTGCTTGTCCCTTGCCATCATCTAAGACAATAACTAGTGTTCAAATATCATTTTCTAGCTTCCGCATTTCATTAAGATTTGGACACAAGTATAAAATTGATTAGAAAGTAAAATTTGAAGAAGCCCAATTCACCCCCCCCTCTTGGGCATCCGATTCCTTACAGTATGGAGCATTTTGAACAAGAAGTTGAATCATGCGAGATCAATGGTTGACAACTAGCATTTTTCATTTGTTTCTCATTTTCCCTATCTTGCTTTATCAAAGAAGCATGTTCTTTCCTAAGTGAAACAAGCTCATTGTGAATTAAAGCACATGACTTACGAGCATCATCATCGAAATCAAAGATCTAAGCCTTGCAATTTCGAATTGGAACAATCAATTTCTAGATCTTTTTCTTTAAGAGCCTTCTTAGATTTTTTAAGTTCGAAGCTAATTTAACCATAGCATATTCAAGTTCATCATAAGAAGGTCCTACCTCATCAAAATCAGAATCAACATCATTATCCCTTTTAGCCATAAAGCACATGCCGGTGAAGTCATCATCAAGATCTCCTTCTTGTCCCGTGGCTCATTGTCACTCTCAAAGTCCACATCACTAAGATCGCACTCCTCCAAGACAGCTAAGACTTTCTTAGCGACTTTTCAAAATTGGAACGTCTAGGAGTAGTACGTCTTGAGTGCGTTATCTTTGGTTCCTTTCTTCCTTCTTTTTCAACTTGGGACAATTTGCTTTGATATGCCCGGAAGACCACACTCAAAGCGCTTGAAAGACCTCAAGTAGTACCTCCACGCCTCCTCATCCTCACATTGTTGAGTGCTTTGACAACGTGAAGAAATGAGTACAAGATCTTCTTGAGGAGCATCTCAAACTGCTCATCCTGAAAAGAAGCCAATGTAGACAAGGAAACAAAAGATGGTAATCCGCGAAGTCTTTGGGGTTAGCAACAAGTGCATGTGTAGAGGACTTATCATCTCTAGGTGACAAAGAATCCATCTCATAGGTTTTCAACCTAGAATCTGATCATCCATGGTCAATGTATCCAAATCAACAGTTTGATTGATTGCAGTAACAACCATGCGCCATTCAGGAGTCAGAGATCTCAAAATCTTACTAGCATTCTCCTCTACTGGATTGTTAACTCCAACACCACGCAAATTGCACAAAATTTTCTCAAATCGAGAGTAAAGATCATCAATTGATTCACCTGGTCTCATTACAAAATCAGAAAAGTCCTTTTGGTAAATATTTTTGCGCACTTTCTTAATCTTAGTTGAACCTTCATGATAGTCACATAACGTCTTCCAAATGAATGTGCGAAATGTAAATGAGAAACTCGATCAAATTCTTTTTCAGAGATTCCTTGAAAATCAAGTTTTTAGCTTTAGCATTTAAATCAACGTCTGCTTTATTATCATTAGTGACTATATCCGGAACATCATATGCGAGAGAAACTTTATAAACATCATTACCTTGAGCTTCAATATAGGATTGCATGCGACTTTTCCATGAAGGAAAATTTGAATCATTAAGCATAGGAGGACGATTAACATACTTATCGACGCCATACCTCAACCTTGCTCGATACCACTTGTAGGATCGGATGGCGTCAATCGAGGGGGTGAATGATTGCGCGGAAGCTAAAATCTTATTCTTAAACTTTTTGAAACACCCCAATTCAAACTCAAATTGCTTGAAGACCGGTTCACGAAGTTGGAAGAGACCAGTTTAGAAGTCCAGGCGACCAGAGAGCACTTGGGCGACAAGAGAACACTTGGGCGACAGTTTGAGCACTGGCGACCATGAGGACACTTGGGCGGCAGTTTGGGCACTGGGCGGCGGTGGGGGCACCGGGCGACCAAGAAGACACTTGGGCGAGAGAACACTTGGGCGAGCGAGAGGACACTTGGACGAGCAGGTTGGGCACTTGGGCGAGCAGTTTGGCACTTGGGCGAGCAGGTTGGGCGACCACGTGAACAGTTGGGCGACCACGCGCACAGTTTGGGCGAGCAGACCGATACACGTCCACTAAAATAGAAAATCCCAAAGATCTAGCCGTTGGATTGACGTGAAATTTTAACTGTAGAAACTAGACTCAATTACACAGCTAACACAAAAAGAATCAGGTCAATCGGATCTACGGATCTGAAGTTATGTCCTTCGCAAGATGACTGAATCTGGGCGACCACGCGAGCAATCGGGCGAGCAGGACATCAATCTGGGCGACCACAAATTACCGAAGATCTAACCGTTGGATTGATTTGAAATTTTAACTGTATAAACTAGACTCAATTCTGAAGTGAACAAAAGAAGAATCAATCCGATCGGATCTACGGATCAGAAGATATTACCTTCGCAAGATGATACCTTTGCAAAGAACCGAAACTCCGTGATGAACTTCGTGACTGCTATGATGAACAAGACTTCAAGCGATCGATCAACTATATCGAACCCAAGAGCAAATCTCAACTACAAGAAGAAGCTCTCTGGAAGATTGATTTTTTATTTCATTATCTAAAGTACTCCAACACAAGAGTACAAACCTTCAAAACCTGAACGCTCAACCTCTACTATAAACAGGGGACACCTCCCCCTATTTATACAGAGTAAACTCACAGAGATAAAATACAACTCCACTTCCAACATGGAAAGAGTTCGTATCTATCTCAACTTGGCCCAACGTGGCCAAAAACAACTCTTACTGCGTATGTACAGCCCTGCACTCATGTAATTACGTGACTAACCAACCTCCATGTGCATGTTCTTCCGCCCGAACGTCCCGCATGACATCCTTGACCACCAAGACCTCGATTCCTTCCTCGAATCTAGTCCCGAACCTCGCCTCCATGAACCTAGTTCCGGTCCCGTCATCGACCACGTTCGCCCTCGAGCAACACCTGCACATGAATAAACACACAAACCGTGTACGAGCACAAGTCCACGACTTGACTCAAGGTCAAACCATGCAACCACTCACACGAGTGCATTGCATCAAGCAGAATTCATCATGCTATCACCAGCATAATAATCATCTCAACATGGCACATGCACAAGCACCACACATGCTATAATCAAAGTCACTATACAATGCCAATTTCACAATTCAACCAATTTTTCATCACATGATCTCACAACTTAGTGAAGTTCCCGTGTTCATGAACTCACCTGCCCAAGAAGATACTGGTGCCAAGCAACACAGAGTCCATAATCACTGTGGCAATCATCGCCAGCGAGTTGAACATGGAAGGGTAGATCGGTCCACGATGCTTGACCGCCCATGACATCAGGATGAATGCGACACCGGTGTTGAACACCCCCTGGTGTAATGAAACACATCAACAAAATTTCGTATTTCATAGGTGAGAGATGACATAAAGCCTAGACTGAACCAATGAGCTGACATTTTTATGCACTGTCTTACTGAGTAGATGACTGTCAGAAGTTGCAGGTTACATTTGAGCCTCCACGCTGAATTTTTAGGGTCGATTAGAATACCAATCACAAAAGCTTGTATGCTTCCTGATAGACATGTCAGCGTTGTTGCCCAATACCTAGATGGAAACACCTTAGCAAGCCTAACCTGAAGTTGCATTTGCAGTAACATTAGATAGTACAAGTAGAATGCTTCAGAAATTTGAGTAGAAAGGTAGGAGTGTCCCCTGGA